>CM059321.1:87230-156785 GCA_030340685.1 Protosalanx chinensis | reverse complement strand
AGGAGGAGGAGAGGAGGAGAGGAGGAGGAGGGGAGGAGTAGAGGGAGGAGGAGGGAAGGAGGAGAGGGAGAAGGAGGAGAGGGAAGAGGAGGGAAGGAGGAGAGGGAGAAGGAGAGGGAGGAGGAGGGAAGGAGGAGAGGGAGGAGGAGGAGGAGAGGGAGAAGGGGAGGAGGAGAGGAGGAGGAGGGAAGGAGGAGAGGGAGAAGGAGGAGAGGGAGAAGGGGAGGGCTTTAACACAAATTCAAAATAATACCACAACAAGCACTCACCATGTGCACGCTCCAAATCTCATCTTAATCTTGCAGTGTGTGAAAATCTGCATAGGGAGCGTTTCATATTCTCCATTCAGTGTGTTTTGATTGTGGGAGCTCTGTTGATCAGGGGAACCAGCAGGTCCCCAGACTGTCAGACAATGACTGGCAGGAGGAGGTGACACAGCCAGGATCTGGAACACCAGCAGGAGCAGAGGAGCAACACAGCAGCTCAACAAAAGGCTAACATGAAGGGCGTCTCCTGTGAGGAGCTGTCTGCTGTCTGAGCGGAGCAGGCAGAGCATGGCTGTCCAAACACACACAATGGAGCTCTCAGTCTGGGCAGCAGACTGAACACTGGGACAGTAAACACAGAGCCCACACCTGGATCCTCCTGGTCTCTTCTCTCTCCAGCCTTCAGATGAAAGCCTTTGTTTTTCCAGTTAGATTTCCAGAGAGCTGCAGAATGTCTCTGAGATGGTTCTGGTTCTGATGAGTTCTCCTCAGGTTAGTGAGCTGTCCTGTCACACATGGGAGAACTTCAGCTAAGTGGAGCTGTTCCTCTGTGTGGAGGATTAAATGAAAAGAGGGTTCAGAACACACACACACACACACACACAGATGTTAAGAGAGAAACACACGTCCTCTCAGAACCTGACCATGTGTGTCCTCAGCAGGGGGCGGACAGGTTGTTGCTGTGTCTCAGTTTGATTAAAATTCTTGGTTGACTTTTCACACCCTCTGCAAATAGTGGGCTTGTTTGTTCACACTCATTCATCTTGCAAAAACCTCTGACAGTCATCTTGAAGTCTGCCTGTTAGAGCGCTCATTAAAACATCGCAAACAAACTGTAGTGTTCAGACGATGAATGTAAATACCCTCAGTGTGGCTCTCCAAAAATAACTTTGTTTACAAGGAATTTAGATGCGAAGAATCCAGAATCTTTACCAACTGGAGCTAATTAACAAGGTTAACTTGGAGAAATTAGATCTGCATGATTGTTCAACGTCATAACAACTATCTGTCATTATATTTAGGCATAAAATAGGTTTAATCTTTATCACAGGAGGAAACCACTTGAAAGGTTCTGTCCTCCTGAGCTGGACTCCTGCTTTAGAACACGACACATACACACAACTTAATTTAATGTCAATCATTTCAAGGCGTTATGAACTGTTGAAACTGTGCTTTCTAAAGCTGTATTTGTCCAGAGACAGAATGTTGGACAGTGCATGTTGGTTCAAAGCAAATTCTAGAGAAATCCAATTAGTTCCAGAGAGCTGGAGGATTCTGCGTCTGATTGTAGGAAGGTCAGTTCCATTTGGTCTGTGTTTCATCCCTGAGTGAATACTGAATGGATTCTGTTATCTGAGTTTTTCCACTCCAAATGAACAGATCTATGTGCAGTAGGGAACCATAACTGTGTGCTTATGAAACGCAGGGAATTCTTGAAAAAAACTTAACGTAATGAAAGTGTAACTTCTGACAGAGTCAGTAAATGCAGCTTCTGACATGTTCTTTAATTCCAAAGTAACGCAGAGATACAGAGTGAGGAAATGAGATGTCAGTATGAGTCCCTCCCCCTCCACCCCCTCACCCCCCACACTGTCCCCCCCCCCCCCAAGGACATTTTTGGAGATCTGTTTAAATGATTCAGTCACGTTCTTGAGTGACAAACAAAAAACACAAAAGTGTTTTGACAAAGTTCTTTGATTCTCAGTGCCACCAAACCATTTTGAAGAATCACCCTGTGAGGAACCTCCAAACCTCCAAACCTCGAACCTCGAACCCCATCAAGGTTCATATTGATTGTTGGACTCCAGGTCAGCCTGCAGAGAAGCTGCCCTAAGCCTCAACACTGACTGAGCATCTCTTCTATTATTCAGAGAGCAGAGCTATCAGTCCAGCCTCGATGCCCCAGACTGATTGGACACCCAGACTAGAGTGCAAGATCATTGTTTAGTCATTATTATCTGTTAGTCCCTGTCATTAAAACAACATAATGGCTGATTGTTGATGTACTTATTAAGCTAGTGTGTATGGTGGAGTCTGATAATGTAACTTGGCCCCCCAGCCCCCCTCTAGAGTCTGATAATGTAACTTGGCCCCCCAGCTCCCCTCTACAGTCTGATAATGTAACTTGGCCCCCCAGCCTCCCTCTACAGTCTGATAATGTCACTTGGCCCCCCAGCCCCCCTCTACAGTCTGATAATGTAACTTGGCCCCCCAGCCTCCCTCTACAGTCTGATAATGTCACTTGGCCCCCCAGCCCCCCTCTACAGTCTGATAATGTAACTTGGCCCCCCAGCCCCCCTCTACAGTCTGATAATCTAACTTGGCCCCCCAGCCCCCCTCTACAGTCTGATAATGTCACTTGGCCCCCCAGCCTCCCTCTACAGTATGATAATGTAACTTGGCCCCCCAGCCCCCCTCTACAATCTGATAATGTAACTTGGCCCCCCAGCCTCCCTCTACAGTATGATAATGTAACTTGGCCCCCCAGCCCCCCTCTACAATCTGATAATGTAACTTGGCCCCCCAGCCCCCCTCTACAATCTGATAATGTAACTTGGCCCCCCAGCCTCCCTCTACAGTCTGATAATGTAACTTGGCCCCCCAGCCCCCCTCTACAGTCTGATAATGTAACTTGGCCCCCCAGCCTCCCTCTAGGCCCCCAGCAGAGCTGGATGCTCACAGGGGCAAAAACCTCCTATAGGATCGATACAAATGTGCTTCCATGAAGTGTGATTTGAGGAGGCTGTTTGGTAACCGGCTCCACACAGACACAATCAATAGAACATCTCCAAGATACGATCCTCCTTATAACAGTACAACATTTCCTAGGGTTCGTTTAATAGAGCTGATTAGTCCATCTACAGTAACCCCCCCCCCACACACACACACACACACACACTCCCCCCACCCCGCCCAGAAAGAGCAGCTTTTATAAGCATGGTTATGGTTAAGAATAAAAAAGACCAATCAAAAATCCTACAAAGACATTTCAATTATAATAGACTCCAGTTTCCAGACTTGGAGCGCTTATTCTTTTTATAGCCTGGTTTTGTCCAAATGATTGGGGTTTGTACACTGAAGGCCTTTGCATGCGCCGTGAATAAAATACATCAATCTATAATTTTATATTTCTATCATAAAAACCTTGACAAAGAACGTTCTTTTATGATGTACAAAGAAGGTGCTGTCCACTGCTCGTTACCGCCCTTCACTAACATGAACACCAGCTCCATGAATGACCCAACCGGAGGGGAGAGACAAATGAGAGCTCGCCGCTTTTAGACGTTTCAGAGCATCCATCTTGGTGAGGTCATCAGGGTGAGCTTGGAGGAGAGGGGGGGGGGGGATAATTCAGTCATGGAACAAATGTTCAACATGGCATTTCATCACTCCACCAATTAAGAGGAAGACCTTTTAAGCACGCCTCGCAGACAGAAAAAAAAGAGAAAGAAGAAGGAAATCATTATCATCGCTCTTGATCTGTTTAACAAGAACAGAACATTTCTTCTCATTCAGCAAAGCACATAACCAATATCAGCGATTGGTGCTATAAGGACAGACTTGCGTCAGTAAAGCTGTGATGTTAAGGGTGCTGGAAGAGAGATGATTCATAAAGCCCTTCATAGGCTACAGTTAAGCACCAGAACTGCTTGAACCAAAGACACTTTGGGAGTAAAAAATAACCTTGAGTTAATGACAGAAGCATAAGAGCTTTGATCTGACCTTATAGTACGAATCTCATCTGATTTCATTTCTGATGTTTTTTTGTTGCAGAGTGATTCACCATCCAGAGGATTTTCCAATGTCAAATCAGAATACCAAGACCATCCTGCATTCAAGTGTTACTAGACTGAACCTCCAGGAACTGTGGATCTGCTGCTCTATAATCCAGTAACTGAAGTTGAAACAGCAGGTGTCAAGTGGCCCCAAGGATGTGCAGTGATGCCTGACTGTGACCAATCAAGTCATAAATACATAAACACAACAAGTAAATAGAAATCACCTGTATAAAGTCCTGGTCTACAGCCTGTTAGCCCAGGAGACTCTGCACCTAGCTTGTGTTTGAGCTTAATATCCTAAAAATCTTTTCTTAAACTATAAATGTCTTAATCAAACAAACAGCTGTCTGCAAGCTCTGACTGGTGGCTTTTATTTCTTCTAACGCTTCATCTCCGAGCTCATAATAATGACGGCCATTTGTCTAATGAAATCATGCCAGTACGCGATCAAACTGAAACCACAACAGTGCAGTCGTCATTTATAATCAGAACATGCAACAGAGCTTCCTCTGATGGTGCATGAGATCATTATGTCTGTGGACACAACCAGCATCTTTTACTTCAAAGAAAACGACTTCCATGCTCACATTCGACGCTTGTCTCCCTTATTAGATAGAATTTAATTGCCTCGTATAAATAATTGAGGCGTGGTATTGAGGATGAGGCTACGTCTTATCTGCGTGGCTCCGTTGTCAGGGTGTGTTCATTCCTTCACCAGACACCTGATGCTGGATCTCCTGACCTCTGACCTGTGGATCTGACACTGGTGTCAGATGGTGTGATGGTCAGGGACTCCTTATCCTACAACACATTCTTGTTTAAGATACTCTTTTTGGGGGGAATAGTTGCTTGAATCAGTCATTTGTTATAAACAGGGTTGAAACAGGGTTGAAACAGGGTTGAAACAGGGTTGAAACAGGGTTGAAACAGGGTTGCCCATCGAGGAAGATATTTATCTATATCTTTCATCTGGACTGCTTGTTTTCAGTAAAGTGTGTCCATCTCAGCTCATGATGGATTCACTGAACAAGGATCATCTATTCACAACACAAGCTGAAGTCCTGAACATTCACACAATTAAATCATGACTGGGGTTAATGAGATAGAGAGAAGGTCAAGGGTCACGCCTTCCCTGAGGACAGACTGTGCCCAGCAGATTGGACTCTGTTAAGGAGATAAGGGTTCTTTAGATCAAAAAGACTTGATTTGCTGTTCTGTTAGTGTGCCCCCCCCCCCCCCCCCCCCCCCTTCTGCAGGATGTTCACTGCATCCAAGACATATGTCCTACAGAGGTGTTGGATAAAAATGAATAGTCTCACATTAATTAACCCATTTAAAATATCTATGGATATTTAAAGAGCCAAACGGCCAGTATTCTCGAACGCCTTAAGAGTGTATTCAGCTGTCAGGAAACACAAAACAAATGTTGTGTCTGTATTTTGAAAGCATTTTTATAGATTTGAAAAGCGCTCGGCTTAAATGTCGTCTTTCTGGGATCTGAAAGTTTGCAGTAGCGAGCATCCACAGCCCCCGACCATAACATCATATTTTGAGATATTATGAGTCCAGAGGATCCGTCTCACATTTTCACAAGTTTGTCTCTCTGCCTGCCTCTTCTCTGATATATAAAGATGAAATGTGGCTGTTAAAACGTCCTCAGCTAGGGGAACTCCTAACGCTTCTGTCAGGATCAGCACTTTCTAAAGTGTTGCTGGTGCTGAGTGCTAGAATCTGTCCCAGCATGAGATCCTTCCTGTCACAGCTGTCCACCTCTGGAGTCTGTCCAGGTCTGTCCTGGTCTGTCCTGGTCTGTCCTCAGGTCTGTCCTGGTCTGTCCTGGTCTGTCCTGGTCTGTCCTGGTCTGCCCTGGTCTGTCCAGGTCTGTCCTGGTCTGCCCTGGTCTGTCCAGGTCTGTCCTGGTCTGTCCTGGTCTGTCCTGGTCTGTCCAGGTCTGTCCTGGTCTGTCCTGGTCTGCCCTGGTCTGCCCTGGTCTGTCCTGGTCTGTCCTGGTCTGTCCTGGTCTTTCCTGGTCTGTCCTCAGGTCGGTCCTGGTCTGGTCTGTCATGGTCTGTCCAGGTCAGTCCAGGTCAGTCCAGGGCTAACAGCAGTGTTGCCACGGCACCGCTTCCCCTCGTTAAGAAGTACCAAGCTTCGTTAGAGGCTCGCTAACGAGGTGATGAACAGAACAATGAAGACAATCAGATGAAATTCAGCAGGAAGGATAAATTGAATGTATTGCACTGGGACCCCAAATCGTTACCTATTTTGACTAAAGGATGAAGCTGCAATCTCATTAACAGAACATCTTAATCAGGTGGTTAAGTGTTAAGTATTCTGTGTTCTGCTGTCAGGGGCCCCCCTGCCTCCACTGTGTGTAGGTCTACTGTCAGAGGCCCCCACTGTGCGTAGGTCTGCTGTCAGTCTCTATGAGATGCAGTCTCTCTCTGCTGCTGCTTGGGGAAGCAAAACAGACCAGGTTGGATTTGCGCTCTTCAAGGTCTCTTCCTCCCCTGAGGAGCAGTGAGCTGTGGACACAGACAAGCTCCGGGTCCCATGAGTGAACTCTACAGAACACCTTGTCTTTACTGCAGAGGCAGTGTGACAGCCGGGGTCCAGGGACAGTCTGGCTTCAAACATGTGACAGAACAGAGGCTGATCTGTGACAAACCTGCTGTCACTTTGCAGCACCATGTGCTGTGGTGCAGCCTTAGTTTGACTGAACCGTCTCACCTGCCTCCTGCCTCCTACACTCTCACCTCCTGCCTCCTACACTCTCACCTCCTGCCCCCTACACTCTCATCTCCTGCCTCCTAGACTCTCACCTCCTACCTCCCGCCTTCCTGCCTCCCGCCCTCCTGCCTCCTGCCCTCCTGCCTCCCGCCCTCCTACCTCCCGCCCCCTGCCTCCTGCCTCTCCTCAGGGCCTCAGGAGCTGTCTCCCCTCCTAGTCTCCCCTGCTAGTCTCCCCTGCTAGTCTCCCCTCCTAGTCTCCCCTGATAGTCTCCCCTCCTAGTCTCCCCTGATAGTCTCCCCTGATAGTCTCCCCTGATAGTCTCCCCTGATAGTCTCCCCTGATAGTCTCCCCTGATAGTCTCCCCTGATAGTCTTCCCTGATAGTCTCCCCTGATAGTCTCCCCTGATAGTCTCCCCTGATAGTCTCCCCTGATAGTCTTCCCTGATAGTCTCCCCTGATAGTCTCCCCTGATAGTCTTCCCTGATAGTCTCCCCTGATAGTCTCCCCTGATAGTCTTCCCTGATAGTCTCCCCTGATAGTCTCCCCTGATAGTCTTCCCTGATAGTCTTCCCTGATAGTCTCCCCTGATAGTCTCCCCTGATAGTCTTCCCTGATAGTCTCCCCTGATAGTCTCCCCTGATAGTCTCCCCTGATAGTCTCCCCTGATAGTCTCCCCTGATAGTCTCCCCTGATAGTCTCCCCTGATAGTCTTCCCTGATAGTCTTCCCTGATAGTCTCCCCTGATAGTCTCCCCTGATAGTCTCCCCTGATAGTCTCCCTTGCTCTGCTCAGGAGCTAAGTTGCTGCTCTTCAGGTAGCTACATTACTCTGCATCTTGATTCACCAAACATAAAGGAAACTTTCTCTCCTTCAAACTCTATTGACATTTTGTTGAGGCTTCTCAACACTGGAATAAAATACAGTATATTCAGATGTGCTCTGCTTCTGAGTGCCTCTGGTGTAAGGACTTTACCAAGATCTTAACCTGTTAGACATCACCTACTTTTTCCAAAAAAACGCCTAGAAAACACACCCAAAGTAAACTGACAGCTGTTCTTGAACCATTTGGACTACATGTATGAGGTTGGTCTCTTTTGAAAGGTGGAAGTCTGAAGTTTTATCTCCTGTTGTCAGGACCCTTGTAATTCCTACTGGTTGTGAGTAATAGAAGCTGGAACACAAGCAAGTGGAAATATTTCATTTCCGTCTAGATTTTATTGGGAAAACACAGGCCTGAAAAGGCCTACAAGTGGTATCTATTAGCTGGAAAACACAACTGGACAGTGGCATGAAGCCTTACCTGGTACATATCAAAAGTTGAAGGAAATACTAAGAAAAAATGAATGTCATACACATGTTTTTCTAAGGGTATGTCCAGACGTTTTGCTTGTGTGCCATTTGGAGACACCAAATGGACACTTTGGTAACCATGCCATATTTTCAGCATAAAAAGGCTACAACTTTTGACCTATTTCATGTACAGTTACAAAGTAGTGCTCTAATGAAAGGTGACACTTAGATTAATCATATGCCATATCAAATTCACCATTACTGTTGCTGAAACTGAGCGACTGATGCATCAGAGTGACTTTTTAGAGATAATTTCTTCCCCCAATAAATGCACAAAAGAATTTTTGGAATTGTTATGGAACAAAAAAGAAATCCAACATATTTGCAATTGTAAATCTGAGTGGCTCATCACTGGATGTGCTTGACGTGCTGTCCTGGGACATTTCAATTTGTGGCTGGCTGCTGAGTTGAGGTGGATCCAGCTCACACGGTTCTTCAGATGTTTTACTGTAATGACAAAATAAAATAACAGTCAGTTAGATAACTTACTGTGTGTAATGGCCTACATTCAACACACTGAAAAAAAGCTCTCTCTTGTAAGTGAAAAACTTTCAGTACTAAATCAACTCACTGACCTACAGGGACCCAGGTGAGGGTCACTAGTGAACTCACTGAACCCACAACAAAGAATTCTACAGCACCCCTCCCCCATCATTATAAGTCTAATTCACCTCATAATAAATATATATATATATATATATATATATATATACAGTATATATATCGGTTTTCTGCTGTACAAATAAGTGCAAATATAAAACAAAACTTACTTGTCCAGAGTAATGTCTTCGCCTTCCAGAAACATTTCTTCTTCAACCGAATCGTAATCAGATGCGTCTGTATTTACTTCAGATAAATCGCTGTGAGATAAATGTCCATAGTCATCTTCTGTAACTTTTTTCATTGCTTCAGAAACAGAATACTTGAGTTTCTGTTTTTGTTTCGCCGGTGAATCAAACTAATTTCTAACTATTCTTGAAGAACGCACAAATATCGGTGAGCGCACGAAAATGGCGAAAGTCGACTGCCCTCTCTACGCACTGAAATACAACTCCAGAACGTTTACCTGGATGGGGAAAGGTATATACCAGCTTTTTCAGAATTCGATTGGCTACAAGATGTGACACTCAGTTTTCTGATCGGGTTTGATTGGTCTGATTTACATAGCAACAAACACAAGGTGGGTGTGTTTTTGCGCACCGGTTTTGGCAGCCATTGGTTGCCTTGGAAGGCCCCAACACCAGAAAGTATTTATCCTATTGGCTCAACAAGCTGTCACTCGAAAGACAAGGGTCTCACTGACATTTTAAGACCATGGAATTGAAAATACACAGGAAGAAACTCGATTTATAACGAGTTCAAGTCAAGTGATGAACTTTTGGGTTCGCTAAATCAGAATGATGCAACAAGGGATTATGGTTATTTTTTGGATGAAATACATTGTTTTGGACTAAAAACTTTACATTTTTAGATAGTTTGAACGATTTGGAATGTAACTATATCATTGTTTTGGGATGTTTTTCTGGACACAGAACACTGTCAGCATCCAAATGGTGAGTGGGTCCGCTTTTTCGATGCATTGCTTAGGGGGGGGGAGTGTTGACAAAGACGTGGATTGTACTTTATGTTGCAAATTGATTTAGAAATGGTTTACACTAATAGAAGCACAAGAATCTTAGCTTTCCAAAGACGTATTGTATGTGTATCATTCTTAAAGCCAATCCTGGCTAACAGACGATATACTGAAGAGTAGCTTTGGAATGCCCGCCGGCGGCCATGGTCGAAATAGGAGGTTAAGATACACAAAAATAGTCTAATGCTCTTGGAGAATGCAATATAAGTGCATTAAGAAGGTAAAATCAATAAGGAGACTATTGGACCTGATCCAGCAGTTCAACCACATCTTCCAATCACACAAAGGAAAAACAGATTCTGTCCCGGCTGAACTACAGAGCAGCAGAGTCTCAAAGTCATGCAGACAGTAGCTGTACGCCTGCTGAGCGTGGAGGAGAGGAGGCTGGAGTGAAGGAGAGTCTGGGGGAGCGTCAGGGATCTCACCTCTCTACAGTCTGGGGGAGCGTCAGGGATCTCACCTCTCTACATTCTGGGGGAGCGTCAGGGATCTCACCTCTCTACATTCTGGGGGAGCGTCAGGGATCTCACCTCTCTACATTCTGGGGGAGCGTCAGGGATCTCACCTCTCTACATTCTGGGGGAGCGTCAGGGATCTCACCTCTCTACTTTCTGGGGGAGCGTCAGGGATCTCACTTCTCTAAAATTCTGGGGGAGCGTCAGGGATCTCACCTCTCTACTTTCTGGGGGAGCGTCAGGGATCTCACCTCTCTACATTCTGGGGGAGCGTCAGGGATCTCACCTCTCTAAAATTATGGAGGAGCGTCAGGGATCTCACCTCTCTACAGTCTGGGGGAGCGTCAGGGATCTCACCTCTCTACATTCTGGGGGAGCGTCAGGGATCTCACCTCTACATTCTGGGGGAGCGTCAGGGATCTCACCTCTCTACATTCTGGGGGAGCGTCAGGGATCTCACCTCTCTACATTCTGGGGGAGCGTCAGGGATCTCACCTCTCTAAAATTCTGGGGGAGCGTCAGGGATCTCACCTCTCTACATTCTGGGGGAGCGTTAGGGATCTCACCTCTCTAAAATTCTGGGGGAGCGTCAGGGATCTCACCTCTACATTCTGGGGGAGCGTCAGGGATCTCACCTCTCTACATTCTGGGGGAGCGTCAGGGATCTCACCTCTCTACATTCTGGGGGAGCGTCAGGGATCTCACCTCTCTACATTCTGGGGGAGCGTCAGGGATCTCACCTCTACATTCTGGGGGAGCGTCAGGGATCTCACCTCTACATTCTGGGGGAGCGTCAGGGATCTCACCTCTCTACATTCTGGGGGAGCGTCAGGGATCTCACCTCTACATTCTGGGGGAGCGTCAGGGATCTCACCTCTCTACATTCTGGGGGAGCGT
Organism: Protosalanx chinensis; assembly: GCA_030340685.1. NCBI lineage: Eukaryota > Metazoa > Chordata > Actinopteri > Osmeriformes > Salangidae > Protosalanx > Protosalanx chinensis. Next base: position 145,672 of record CM059321.1, on the reverse strand, counting down.
CAGGGATCTCACCTCTCTACATTCTGGGGGAGCGTCAGGGATCTCACCTCTCTACATTCTGGGGGAGCGTCAGGGATCTCACCTCTCTACATTCTGGGGGAGCATCAGGGATCTCACCTCTCTACATTCTGGGGGAGCGTCACGGATCTCACCTCTCTAAAATTCTGGGGGAGCGTCAGGGATCTCACCTCTCTACAGTCTGGGGGAGCGTCAGGGATCTCACCTCTCTACTTTCTGGGGGAGCGTCAGGGACCTCACCTCTCTACATTCTGGGGGAGCGTCAGGGATCTCACCTCTCTAAAATTCTGGGGGAGCGTCAGGGATCTCACCTCTCTACAGTCTGGGGGAGCGTCAGGGATCTCACCTCTCTACATTCTGGGGGAGCGTCAGGGATCTCACCTCTACATTCTGGGGGAGCGTCAGGGATCTCACCTCTCTACATTCTGGGGGAGCGTCAGGGATCTCACCTCTCTACATTCTGGGGGAGCGTCAGGGATCTCACCTCTCTAAAATTCTGGGGGAGCGTCAGGGATCTCACCTCTCTACATTCTGGGGGAGCGTCAGGGATCTCACCTCTCTACATTCTGGGGGAGCATCAGGGATCTCACCTCTACATTCTGGGGGAGCATCAGGGATCTCACCTCTACATTCTGGGGGAGCGTCATGGATCTTACCTCTCTATAGTCTGGGGGAGCGTCAGGGATCTCACCTCTCTACATTCTGGGGGAGCGTCAGGGATCTCACCTCTCTAAAATTCTGGGGGAGCGTCAGGGATCTCACCTCTCTACATTCTGGGGGAGCGTCAGGGATCTCACCTCTCTACATTCTGGGGGAGCATCAGGGATCTCACCTCTACATTCTGGGGGAGCATCAGGGATCTCACCTCTCTACATTCTGGGGGAGCGTCACGGATCTCACCTCTCTAAAATTCTGGGGGAGCGTCAGGGATCTCACCTCTCTACTTTCTGGGGGAGCGTCAGGGATCTCACCTCTCTACTTTCTGGGGGAGCGTCAGGGATCTCACCTCTCTACATTCTGGGGGAGCGTCAGGGATCTCACCTCTCTACATTCTGGGGGAGCGTCAGGGATCTCACCTCTCTACATTCTGGGGGAGCGTCAGGGATCTCACCTCTCTACATTCTGGGGGAGCGTCAGGGATCTCACCTCTACATTCTGGGGGAGCATCAGGGATCTCACCTCTACATTCTGGGGGAGCATCAGGGATCTCACCTCTCTACATTCTGGGGGAGCGTCACGGATCTCACCTCTCTAAAATTCTGGGGGAGCGTCAGGGATCTCACCTCTCTACTTTCTGGGGGAGCGTCAGGGATCTCACCTCTCTACTTTCTGGGGGAGCGTCAGGGATCTCACCTCTCTACATTCTGGGGGAGCGTCAGGGATCTCACCTCTCTACATTCTGGGGGAGCGTCAGGGATCTCACCTCTCTACATTCTGGGGGAGCGTCAGGGATCTCACCTCTCTATAGTCTGGGGGAGCGACAGGGATCTCACCTCTCTACAGTAAATAGAAGATGATGCACAGGCTTTTAAAGTGCCCAGAGTGATTAAGAGACAAAAGTTAACAAGGCAGAACGCTCCTTTAAACCCTCACCTTCCACATCCCCCTCGAGGCCTGTCAGAAATACGCCTGCTTCTAGCACGTTCTCTCGCGCTGGTGGGAAACACAGTAGCATGTTTGGTGGGATTACATTGTGCCTGAAGCATCAGTCAAGGGTCGACACAGGTGTTTAACGCTGGTCAAACAGATGACTCGGACATGTTAACAGACTATCATGGTCACATCAATCATTGAAAGTGTGAATTGAATAATGAATGTATCTCTCTCTCTGTTGAGTGAGTAGCCGTGGGCGGAAGGGGCTAAGAGGGGGGGGGGGGGGGGGGGTGGAGGGGAGGGGGTGGAAAGAAAAGTGGTGGGGGGGATGAAGGAGAAGAGAGGAGGGAGACCAAGTTATCCTCGGGGTGTGGTGGATCAGCACAGCCTGAAGAAGAAGAGAGAGAAAAGAGAAAGAGAGCTGGTGGTGAAGGGTGGAGACAGAGAGAGGGAGACGTCCTTCAGAGAGGAAACATGTTCAGGTTCCCTCACCTCACCTGCCAATATCTTCATCTGTGTCTCAGTAACCTCACTAGCTGCTCTCTGGGATGAACTGCAGCGGACTGAGGAGGGAGATCAAGACACACACACACAGACACACACCCACACACACACAGAGACACACAGACACACACACAGACACACACCCACACACAGACACAAATACACAGCTTCTTACTGAGATATACAGTGTCTGTCTTCTATTATTATATCAGAATTCACTGCACCAATCCACTAGGCGCAGTTGCAGGATAGATTTTAAGCAGTGATTTACACTTTCAAGGACTTCATAAAACCATGTACATGTGTCAGTGTTTCTGACATGGTGACTTTCATCATCATCACAGTCTCCTTAACGGTGTTTGTCGTATGAAACTAATCATAAAATCATAAAAATGATCATAAAACTCAAATGTTGCTGTCTCCACAGATTCCACACAGCGTGATTATCAATATTTAATCCGTGTCTGTTAGGTTTTTCTGTTCATTTTGAGCTCTGTGACCAGTTTTACTTTACGTCCTTTTTTTCAGTCGACCATATTTTGCTGAGCCGGCATCTTAAAAATAACATTCCCAGGTTTCTAAAGAGGTAAAAAAGAACCTGATTTACACTTCTTGTAGAGAGAGAGTCTCCCACCAGCAGGTCTAACGTCTCAGAGATGCCAGGTGTTGGTTTTAGTGCCTCAGCCAGGAATATCAATAAAACCTGCTCTCATGTCCCCTTTGGCTCCCAGTCTAATTAAAGCAGATAGAACCATCTCAGTAGTGCTTCCTACTGGATGGAAGAGAGAGACCAGGACAGAGACCAGGGGACAGAGACCAGGAGAGAGACCAGGAGAGAGACCAGGGGACAGAGACCAGGAGAGAGACCAGGAGAGAGACCAGGGGACAGAGACCAGGAGAGAGACCAGGGGACAGAGACCAGGGGACAGAGACCAGGAGAGAGACCAGGGGACAGAGACCAGGGGACAGAGACCAGGGGACAGAGACAAGGAAAGAGACCAGGAGACAGAGACCAGGAGAGATACCAGGGGACAGAGACCAGGGGACAGAGACCAGGAGAGAGACCAGGGGACAGAGACCAGCCCAGAGCAGCACATTGCTCCTAACCCAGAGCTTCAGTTAGACCCATCCTAACGCTGTGGGGATTAACTTGGTGATCCAGTTTCTCAGACCTCCCATCATCATCATTCTGGATGAGCTCTGCTCGCCTACTGACAGCCTTGAGACACTGCAACGACACTTTGGTGTTAAATCCCCTCTAAAATTGAATAGTTATCTCTGAGAGATGGTCAAGAAACCATGAAACACTTTTACAATTCCAATTATTCATGGGTGAGGTCAAGATAATCCCTGGGACCCAAATTAAAACCCTGAGAAGCTGGAGAGGCTCTTCCAAAGTCCTTCAGATAATTAACTGTAATTACCTTTCCTGCCCTCCCTTCCTCTTGACTGGAGTTTGCTTCTCTCTGCTCCTCAACTTTCATCCTACATGTCACATGCAATTTATCTCTTCATGTTCCGTGTTACAGACTCACACCTGTGACCACTGTCTTCTTCAAGGTCTCCTGTCTTCACGTGTTCCACGTTCTCTTCCATCTGCGGGGGAAATGTAGAGAACGCTTTTAAAAAAAAGAACTAAAATCCATCAGTTATAAATCTTTGTCTTCACCTCCCGGACAGCTACAGCGTGAGAGGTGTGAATCACGAACACACAGACTCGAAGGTCCTTCTCTGTAAACAGAACTGTCAAAAGAAATCCATCAGACTTCTAAAAGGTTTCTGAGAAAACTCGGTGCTATGTGGCAGTTAGGTGATCCATCTAGTTTCTATGCAGCTTCACGCTTCATACAAGACATATTTCCTACTTTGTAAGAAACAGATTTGGACAAAAATATGGCTGAGAAATCCAATTAGCTTTTCTATTCAATAACTATTCCCAGCAGGATACAACAACAACCTTACCTGATCATGATGTTCATGTAGTTGGTTCTGCTGTGTTTTTACTGCAGAGTCACAGTTTGTTGCTGATTTCTGGGATTCTGCCGTCAGCAACACTTTAAAAGCCTTTTGGACAATCAAGACCCCCTACATGTTCCAACGTGATCAGTTGTACAGTGTTCCAGACTGTCCAGTGTTCCAGACTGTCCAGTGTTCCAGACTGTCCAGTGTTCCAGACTGTCCAGTGTTCCAGACTGTCCAGTGTTCCAGACTGTCCAGTGTTCCAGACTGTCCAGTGTTCCAGACTGTCCAGTGTTCCAGACTGTCCAGTGTTCCATCGGGGACGACCAGACTGGATTTGAGACCAGCCGAGACCCGAATGGATTGTGTACGTGAGACAGGGGTTCACCAGGGGGGAGAACACAGGGTGAAGGAGCGAGGTGGTGTGCTGAGGCCCCTGAAGGAGCGAGGTGGTGTGCTGAGGCCCCTGAAGGAGCGAGGTGGTGTGCTGAGGCCCCTGAAGGAGCGAGGTGGTGTGCTGAGGCCCCTGAAGGAGCGAGGTGGTGTGCTGAGGCCCCTGAAGGAGCCAGGTGGTGTGCTGAGGCCCCTGAAGGAGCGAGGTGGTGTGCTGAGGCCCCTGAAGGAGCTAGGTGTGCTCAGCGGTAATACAGGGCAGATGCCATGGCGATGACAGCTGGTGAGGCAAATGGTCCACAGTATAAACATGGGAAGTAATTATGAAGCAATTACCCAGCATGGCATCCATATGGGAAGGAGCTTGCTGCCATAGTTCTGGTCTTTACTCAGAAGAGCAGCACTGTAGCTGTGGCAGCAGTAGATGAAGAGAGTTTCTCAGGCAAGTCTGGAGCTTTTAGCTTATGAAGTGTTTTGGTAGAAAAATCATTCCAGAGAATGTAAATAGTCATTTGAATACAGACATAATCTGCTAAATGTACAGCAGGCATTGTGAATTGCTGTACATACTTTCCTCTTTACATATTATTCTCTCACTATGATATCGCTCAGATGTCTTTCAGCTTACAAACCTGTGTCCTCAGAGTCCTCACTGTGTCCTCAGAGACCCTGCTGTGTCCTCAGAGTCCTCACTGTGTCCTCAGAGACCCTGCTGTGTCCTCAGGGACCCTGCTGTGTCCTCAGGGACCTCACTGTGTCCTCAGGGACCTCACTGTGTCCTCAGGGACCTCACCGTGTCCTCAGAGACCTCACTGTGTCCTCAGAGACCCTGCTGTGTCCTCAGAGACCTCACTGTGTCCTCAGAGAACCTGCTGTGTCCTCAGAGACTCCACTGTGTCCTCAGAGACCTCACTGTGTCCTCAGAGACCTCACTGTGTCCTCAGAGACCCTGCTGTGTCCTCAGAGACCTCACTGTGTCCTCAGAGACTCCACTGTGTCCTCAGAGACCTCACTGTGTTCTCAGAGACCTCACTGTGTCCTCAGAGACTCCACTGTGTCCTCAGAGACCTCACTGTGTCCTCAGAGACCTCACTGTGTCCTCAGAGACCTCACTGTGTCCTCAGAGACCCCACTGTGTCCTCAGAGACTCCACTGTGTTCTCAGAGACTCCACTGTGTCCTCAGGGACCTCACTGTGTCCTCAGATACCCTGCTGTGTCCTCAGAGACCTCACTGTGTCCTCAGAGACCTCGCTGTATCCTCAGAGACCTGTGTCCTCAGAGACCTCACTGTGTCCTCAAAGACCTCACTGTGTCCTCATAGACCTCACTGTGTCCTCAGAGGCCTCACTGTGTCCTCAGAGACCTCACTGTGTCCTCAGGGACCTCACTGAGTCCACAGAGACCTCACAGTGTCCTCAGAGACCTCACTGTGTCCTCAGAGACTCCACTGTGTCCTCAGGGACACTGCTTTGTCCTGTGCTGCTGCTGGTTCTGCAAGTGCTCATTCCTTCAGACAGATTTAAAGAGCTGTCAGTTTTATGATGATGTACGTTGGACTGATGCACTGAAGCACTAGGTGTTCCAGTAGAACTCTCTTTTCAGATGAAAATCACAATCAGCATTAGTATTAACAATGTGTTGTTACACTGAAATACTACAGCAACACACACAAGCAACAGATAAAAAAAATTCTGCGTCTATGATTTCCCAACATTCCTCTGGAGCTTCTGAACACCACCCTGACTCCTCACAGCCTCCTGCAGACCAGCTGAGGAGAACCCTGGAGAACCCTGCATAGAACATCAGACTGATCTCACACCCACATGAGGAGGCTCCTAGCTCACTGTGCTTTTCATGTTTTCTGTCTCAATTGATGACGGCTAAGAATGCTGCTGTGTTTGTAACAGCAGCTCACATCATAGTGCTGTGGTTTATCTGCAGTGTTTGTAACAGCAGCTCACATCACAGTGCTGTGGTTTATCTGCTGTGTTTGTAACAGCAGCTCACATCATAGTGCTGTGGTTTATCTGCTGTGTTTGTAACAGCAGCTCACATCATAGTGCTGTGGTTTATCTGCTGTGTTTGTAACAGCAGCTCACATCATAGTGCTGTGGTTTATCTGCTGTGTTTGTAACAGCAGCTCACATCATAGTGCTGTGGTTTATCTGCTGTGTTTGTAACAGCAGCTCACATCATAGTGCTGTGGTTTATCTGCTGTGTTTGTAACAGCAGCTCACATCACAGTGCTGTGGTTTATCTGCTGTGTTTGTAACAGCAGCTCACATCATAGTGCTGTGGTTTATCTGCTGTGTTTGTAACAGCAGCTCACATCACAGTGCTGTGGTTTATCTGCTGTGTTTGTAACAGCAGCTCACATCACAGTGCTGTGGTTTATCTGCTGTGTTTGTAACAGCAGCTCACATCACAGTGCTGTGGTTTATCTGCTGTGTTTGTAACAGCAGCTCACATCATAGTGCTGTGGTTTATCTGCTGTGTTTGTAACAGCAGCTCACATCATAGTGCTGTGGTTTATCTGCTGTGTTTGTAACAGCAGCTCACATCACAGTGCTGTGGTTTATCTGCTGTGTTTGTAACAGCAGCTCACATCACAGTGCTGTGGTTTATCTGCTGTTGGCAGACAGATGAATAAAGAGGAGGAGAAATAAGCGCTTGTTAAGAACAGAGACAGAGTCAGAACAGTGAGATATCCTTCAGTATGGGACATGTGCCTGTCTGTCTGGGCTGTCAGAATATCCTGTCGTTAGTCGTCAGTGAATCTGTCTGCTGCTCATTAAAAGAGTTCAGTTAACAGATGTGATGTGTTTTTCCTCAGGAGTCAGCAGAAACTTGGAGATAGAGAGTCGTCCATGAAGATGAACTAGAACAGCGCCTGGTAAGCTGTCCATCAGAGACCCAGTGAACTCCCACTATCTTCTGACTGACAAGAAAATGGACCAGGACTCCGTGATGAGTGAGTCCAGCAGGCTGGAGATGGATGTTTATCGATGTGCAAACATAAACCAGCCGGAGACAGTGGACTGCACCTAGGAGCCACTCTCTGCAGTCTGGATGATACAACATGTTTATGTTGTATGTCATTACAACATCATTTTAATATGATTTCAAATCTTTGAGTCTTTTTAAAATTTCTGTAGTTGAGGGATGTTTCAATCTTTTAATTCCACCGTCTCAAAGCATCTTCAAATAGATATTTGTTTTGTTGCTCCTTGTCCATAAATAATAGCTGATGGAGAAGATAAGCAGACAGTAATCTCCTGCTGGGATCTCTTTGTGATATGTCAGGGTGTTGGTCCTCCCCCTCCCTCTCTGAACTCTCTCCTGGATCAGAGAGCTCTCAGCGTCTGACAAGTCATTGAGGCAGAAGAACCTTTTGTGTTTGGTCACATCGTCACAGCAGCACCAGTGACCTTGAAGCTCTTTCAGCTGTGAACGTGGCTCAGAAAACAGCCCATGAAGAAGACGTCCAGGTCTGCTATTAAACTGCCCTCCACACAGGCCACTCTGTGAGGTTTCTGAAGCCTGGCAGAAGAGCTAACCCCCCCCAGATCTGACACTGACTGACAGGCAGCAGTGGGAGTGAATCTGGAGAGGAAAGGTTAGAGATGGGAGGATGTGCTTCACTACTCCAAGCTTCAGTCTCCTGTCTTGATGAAGGATTCTGGCTCTGGTGGGTCACATTATTGGCAAGGTGGGAGTTTGAGCCTCCTCACTCCTCAGCCAGGGTTCTAGTGTAGTGCAGAACAGCTGACTGTTCCAGGGTTCCTCTGCAGAACAGCTGACTGTTCCAGGGTTCCTCTGCAGAACAGCTGACTGTTCCAGGGTTCTAGTGTAGTGCAGAACAGCTGACTGTTCCAGGGTTCCTCTGCAGAACAGCTGACTGTTCCAGGGTTCCTCTGCAGAACAGCTGACTGTTCCAGGGTTCTAGTGTAGTGCAGAACAGCTGACTGTTCCATGGTTCTAGTGTAGTGCAGAACAGCTGACTGTTCCAGGGTTCTAGTGTAGTGCAGAACAGCTGACTGTTCCAGGGTTCCTCTGCAGAACAGCTGACTGTTCCAGGGTTCCTCTGCAGAACAGCTGACTGTTCCATGGTTCTAGTGTAGTGCAGAACAGCTGACTGTTCCATGGTTCTAGTGTAGTGCAGAACAGCTGACTGTTCCAGGGTTCTAGTGTAGTGCAGAACAGCTGACTGTTCCAGGGTTCTAGTGTAGTGCAGAACAGCTGACTGTTCCAGGGTTCCTCTGCAGAACAGCTGACTGTTCCAGGGTTCCTCTGCAGAACAGCTGACTGTTCCATGGTTCTAGTGTAGTGCAGAACAGCTGACTGTTCCATGGTTCTAGTGTAGTGCAGAACAGCTGACTGTTCCAGGGTTCTAGTGTAGTGCAGAACAGCTGACTGTTCCAGGGTTCTAGTGTAGTGCAGAACAGCTGACTGTTCCATGGTTCTAGTGTAGTGCAGAACAGCTGACTGTTCCAGGGTTCTAGTGTAGTGCAGAACAGCTGACTGTTCCAGGGTTCCTCTGCAGAACAGCTGACTGTTCCAGGGTTCCTCTGCAGAACAGCTGACTGTTCCATGGTTCTAGTGTAGTGCAGAACAGCTGACTGTTCCATGGTTCTAGTGTAGTGCAGAACAGCTGACTGTTCCAGGGTTCTAGTGTAGTGCAGAACAGCTGACTGTTCCAGGGTTCTAGTGTAGTGCAGAACAGCTGACTGTTCCAGGGTTCCTCTGCAGAACAGCTGACTGTTCCAGGGTTCCTCTGCAGAACAGCTGACCATTCCATGGTTCCTCTGCAGAACGGCTGAATGTTCCAGGGTTCCTCTGCAGAACAGCTGATCGTTCCAGGGTTCCTCTGCAGAACAGCTGACCGTTCCATGGTTCCTCTGCAGAACATCTGACTGTTCCATGGTTCCTCTGCAGAACAGCTGACCGTTCCATGGTTCCTCTGCAGAACGGCTGAATGTTCCAGGGTTCCTCTGCAGAACAGCTGATCGTTCCAGGGTTCCTCTGCAGAACAGCTGATCGTTCCAGGGTTCCTCTGCAGAACAGCTGACCGTTCCATGGTTCCTCTGCAGAACGGCTGAATGTTCCAGGGTTCCTCTGCAGAACAGCTGATCGTTCCAGGGTTCCTCTGCAGAACAGCTGACTGTTCCATGGTTCCTCTGCAGAACAGCTGACTGTTCCAGGGTTCCTCTGCAGAACAGCTGACTGTTCCAGGGTTCCTCTGCAGAACAGCTGACTGTTCCATGGTTCCTCTGCAGAACAGCTGACTGTTCCATGGTTCCTCTGCAGAACAGCTGACTGTTCCAGGGTTCCTCTGCAGAACAGCTGACTGTTCCATGGTTCCTCTGCAGAACAGCTGACTGTTCCAGGGTTCCTCTGCAGAACAACTGAATGTTCCAGGGTTCCTCTGCAGAACAGCTGACTGTTCCATGGTTCCTCTGCAGAACAGCTGACCGTTCCAGGGTTCCTCTGCAGAACAGCTGACTGTTCCATGGTTCCTCTGCAGAACAGCTGACCGTGTTTGCTGACCGTGTTTGTGTTTGTGTGTGTGTGTGTCTGTGTGTACATGTGTGTCTGTGTGTGTGTGTTTGTGTGTGTGTGTGTGTGTCTGTGTGTGTATGTGTGTACTGTGTGTGCCAGGTTAGTGGAGTGTCGAGCCCCAGGCTGCCAGCTCCCCTGTCCCTCCAGCAGTGGCAGAGAGGCTGACAGAAGCAAGCTGTCAGAAAAGCAGGCTGTTAGAGAAGCAGGCTGTCAGAGAAGCAGGCTGTCAGAGAAGCAGGCTGTCAGAGAAGCAGGCTGTCAACGACTGCAGCTGTAATGTATTCTGACGTCTCTGTATTCCTCCGCAGCGCTGAAGGTCACCAAGCCTGCTGATAAGAGAGCTGGAGAGTCGCTGCTACACGCCACAATCAGCTGCTTATTCTTTCAAATGCCACAGATGAAAATACGACGGCACAAGTTGGTTGTGATGTGAGTGTGGAGGAGGATGAGGTTATGTTGGTCTGCTCTTATGGTGCTGCGTGTTCTCCGGGGAAGAGCTCGGCATTGGCTTCCATCATGCTATAAATCATGTTTTCAAATTGCAATCAGGATGGTAGAACTAGACAGACAATCAGCCCAATGAAACAGGGATGTAAATGTCAAACACGCCCACAGACAATCTGAACACGTTTCGCTCAAATGCCATGAAGACTAAATATACAATTTGTCTCTGTTGTTGCGCGTACTTGTATTTATTAACTCTGAACGTGGTGAAAAAGGCTTCTGTCCATGTGAGCCAGACATGAGAACTATCCCAGATTCTGCTTCAGGCTGTGTGGTCTTTCTAAAGCAACATTGTTTACCAGTGGGAGAGAATGTGAAGGAGATGCAGTTTGTTTGTGTTTTTCACCTGGGCCAAGGTAAAGACAAGCTCTGAGTTCTCACCTGGGCCAAGGTAAAGACAAGCTCTGAGTTCTCACCTGGGCCAAGGTAAAGACAAGCTCTGAGTTCTCACCTGGGCCAAGGTAAAGACAAGCTCTGAGTTCTCACCTGGGCCAAGGTAAAGATAGACCCTGTCAGCTTTGAGGATTCTACACAGGATCCACCGTGCAGAGAAACTCCAACATCTGAGTCAGACCTCAAGGAGAAGAGGAGTGAAAGACTTGTAGAGACAGAGGAGGAGGGGGGAGGGAGGGGAGGAAAACATACATGAGAGCAGAAAGTAGGGCAGGGGGGAGGGAGGGGGGCAGGGGGGCAGGAGGGAGGGGGGTGCGAGGCTTCTGAGGACTTCCTTTGAAGGATATCTTCCTACCTTTTTAGCAGTGGATCTGTGAGTGGATTGGAGGGAGCTGGCTGGAGAAGTGCATGATGGGAAGGGATTTCCTCCAGTAAGCCTCCCAGTGGGGCGGATCCTCATGAGAGCGAGAAACTCTCAGAACTTCAGGAGAACTTTGGTGCAACGAATTTAATCTTTGGTCTCTGGAGTTAAGAGGCTTTCTCTTTAGCACTCGACAAACACTCCCAACCCTAGATAAGGAGGAACCTGGGTCCATTTAGAGTGTTTTCTTGCTGGTACAAGACTATCGTAACGTCAGCAGAGCTATCTGCAGATCTGTCTTGTAAACACACGTTTAAACTGCTGCTTGTTTTAACATCTTTTCTGGGAAGAACGCTCCAACACAAGTCAGTGCACCGAGAACCCTTCAACATTAGTTCAAACGGCTTCTTTAGAAGTATAAGACGTTTTCACAATGTAGACTTTGTCAAGCTGTCATGATGTAAAATGCTGTTTCCCCCTGAGAGGAGAGCAGAGAGCTCAGGCAATGTTGTGTCTTCCTGAATTGAGTTTTTATGCATTTTTTCCATGAAGGAAACCGAGGAGAAACCAAATCAAATCAGACTTGTCAAATTGAACCAGCTAGATTCCAGACCAGCCTTCATATCCACTGTCTAAATGCAATATCCCTCTTCCCCTCTCCCCATCCCCCTCTCTTCATCCTCCTCTCTTCATCCTCCTCTCTTCATCCTCCTCTCTTCATCTTCCTCTCCTCATCCCCCTCTCTTCATCCTCCTCTCTTCATCCCCCTCTCTTCATCTTCCTCTCTTCATCTTCCTCTCTTCATCCTCCTCTCTTCATCCTCCTCTCTTCATCCTCCTCTCTTCATCCTCCTCTCTTCATCCTCCTCTCTTCATCCTCTTCTCTTCATCCTCCTCTCTTCATCCTCCTCTCTTCATCCTCCTCTCTTCATCCCCCTCTCTTCATCCTCCTCTCTTCATCTTCCTCTCTTCATCCTCCTCTCTTCATCCTCCTCTCTTCATCCTCCTCTCTTCATCCTCCTCTCTTCATCCTCCTCTCTTCATCCTCCTCTCTTCATCCTCCTCTCTTCATCCTCCTCTCTTCATCCCCCTCTCTTCATCCTCCTCTCTTCATCCTCCTCTCTTCATCCTCCTCTCTTCATCCTCCTCTCTTCATCCTCCTCTCTGCATCCTCCTCTCTTCATCCCCATCTCTTCATCCTCCTCTCTTCATCCTCCTCTCTTCATCCTCCTCTCTTCATCCTCCTCTCTTCATCCCCATCTCTTCATCCTCCTCTCTTCATCCTCCTCTCTTCATCCTCTTCTCTTCATCCTCCTCTCTTCATCCTCCTCTCTTCATCCTCCTCTCTTCATCCTCCTCTCTTCATCCTCCTCTTCTCATCCTCCTCTCTTCATCCTCCTCTCTTCATCCTCCTCTCTTCATCCTCCTCTCTTCATCCTCCTCTCTTCATCCTCCTCTCTTCATCCTCCTCTCTTCATCCTCCTCTCTTCATCCTCCTCTTCTCATCCTCCTCTCCCCATCCTCTCCTATAAACCTGTGTGTCTTTTACTTCACCTCTCTGACATCAGTCGATACCAGCTGATAACACCTCATGTTACACTACTGATGTCACGAAGGGATAAACCCTACAGCACGATGATCCTTGATGAAAAGCAAGACTGGAAATTAATTTAGGCTCTTTGTGTCATGGATGGCAAAGGAACAGCTGTTCAATAACTCAGGGTCCTGAAAGTATTGAGCGACTAAGAGGCGTGTTGGCACACTAATTCCTCTCTTGACTTTTGCTTTTGACAACATGTCAATGATAATGAGTTTTCCTTTACAGTCAGTGTCAGTCCTGATCCAGGGTCAGTGTGCAACCACAGAAATATAAGAAACATTGTCAAGTTAAACTGTGGAAATTCCACAACATATAGAACACAAAACTAGTTATGAGGTTTAAATATAAAGAAGAGAATTGGTTCTCTTGTCTGAAACTTTCATCTTTCAATCAAACCTACAATCTCTTTATGTGCAGTCATGCTCTTTAACTGAGTTCCATATAAATGTTCTTCAACAGACGTTATCTTACTGACACTACTGAAGTGTTAATGAAAGCGCTGGCTGATCACTGTTTTGAAATGACATAATCCCAAAAGTACTTGAATTATACTGCAGACACGACTGTACTTAAACCTAAATATATATTCAAAGACCCTTGGATGTTTGAATAAGCTTTGAAGCTGAGTTGATGCAAATCTTAATTAAGTTATGGAGACTAACACCCATTTCTTTCATTTTCACATCGACAAATCCCTCCTACAGTGACCCTGTCCTCCTCAGAACAGAAACAGCCCGGTGGTCTAGCACCTCATATCTAACATGGAGGAAAGCATTCGTGGCGTCTAATGTTTTATAATCTCATCGCACGCTGCACTTCGACAGAGGCTGATGAGGATCTAATCAGAGATGTTTGGAGCCAAACACTGAACACAGCTGGTCTGGATGTCACCTCACAGACAGATTATAATCTCAGGATTATACTTTACTTTCCACACACATTCCAAATTGTGTAACTCACCTTTCCTACCTCATAGTTTGAACGGTAAAACTCTCCAACTTGTTCTTAGTTTACCAGGTTCCACAAATAGGTTGTTATAGTAACTGTGTTTTAATAAAATTCATTCAGTCATCCTTGTTTTCTCTAATCTCCTCCATCCTGCCTGAACAGGAAGCAGATGGTGTCCATCTTCAGAGGCACATGCTGTGCTTCGGATAGTTAGGAGCCCCTTTATGTTCACTGCCCATCTGTCCAAGCCTGTAACCAGCTCCAGACTCAGCTGACCACTACAGCAACACGGCTGCAGGTATTATCCCCGTGCCTGACCAGGCGTGACAGCCACCATTATCCAGACCCTGGTGCTCCACACTGCCTTGCTCGGGGTTATTATCCGATGGAAGATTTGCTTTTGGGCTGAAGGGGAGAAAAGGTTTTAAACAACATGGAGGTGGGACAAGGCCCTGGTCTAGAGGGACAGGACAGCTCTGTAGCCAGGCGACAGTTTGTAACTGTGACAGCATAATGGGTCTCTGGGAGATAACAGTGAGGACATGCAGTCCTGGATTCTGAAACTGAGCAGCAAAACATCTCAGTTTAACATGCTGAGAGCTTGAATATTTACTGAAGCTTCAGCAGGTAAAGCAGAAAGGAAGGCTCATTAAAACTGTACAGACTACAGCACAAACTAACACAACTAGATTCTGAATGAGGTCAAACTGGTACCATATAGCTAGACTTACTGTCAGTATAACTAGAGAAAATCCTTGGCCTATTATATCCTTAGAAATAGTTATTGCCTACTTTCTAATATCCATTTTTTTCCACAGTAAATTCTGTGTTCGTGCAACTTACATGGCGAATAATAATGAATTCTGATTCTGATCAAACAATTTCGAACAACTAACTTTCACTGCATAACTGGTCCAACAGTGTTTAACTTGTATTAACTGTGCTGAACCTGAAGGAACGTGAGGGAGGATGTCAGTTTGTTTTCATAATGTGATTCTGATGGACGGAAGACGATGACATTTCTCTTTCCTCTGAACATCGTATTTGAAAGGATTCTAGAAGTCTGAGAAGATAGAAAAGCTGCATTCCAGATAAGACATCATGTCCTTTAATCTGTCACAAAGCGTGTTTCACCTGACGAGTGTGAGAGGAATATAAGGAGGCAGCTTTCTGGAGGATCTGCTGTCTGTTTCTGTCCAGACGACTCATCATGTGCGATGCTTCTCTAAAGCCTCCTATAGTATTTTTTAATTGTTTTGCAACTGTTGTCTCTCGCTTTGAAAGATGTTTAGGAACAACAACAAAAAAGAACAACCGCTAAGTAAAGGAAGTACAAAAACCGAATTCAAATTCAGGAAGCGTCCAAACTTCAGTCACACAAAGGATTCACTCATCTAACTGTGAACGGCACCAAAGCAAAACACATCTGTGAGAGCAGGATGATAACTGACTGAGGGCAGGATGATAACTGACTGAGGACAGGATGATAACTGACTGAGGGCAGGATGATAACTGACTGAGGACAGGATGATAACTGACTGAGGACAGGATGATAACTGACTGTGAGGGCAGGATGATAACTGACTGAGAGGACAGGATGATAACTGACTGATAGGGCAGGATGATAACTGACTGTCATGACAGGATAACTGACTGAGAGGGCAGGAAGATAACTGACTGAGGGCAGGAAGATAACTGACTGAGGACAGGATGATAACTGACTGTGAGGGCAGGATGATAACTGACTGAGAGGGCAGGATGATAACTGACTGAGGACAGGATGATAACTGACTGTGAGGGCAGGATGATAACTGACTGAGGGCAGGATGATAACTGACTGAGGGCAGGATGATAACTGACTGTGAGGGCAGGATGATAACTGACTGAGAGGGCAGGATGATAACTGACTGTGAGGGCAGGATGATAACTGACTGAGAGGACAGGATGATAACTGACTGAGAGGGCAGGATGATAACTGACTGAGAGGACAGGATGATAACTGACTGTGAGGGCAGGATGATAACTGACTGAGAGGGCAGGATGATAACTGACTGAGAGGGCAGGCTGATTGCAGTGACCATATGTTACAGGTGGAGAAATTGCTTCTGCCTCTGTCCTTCCCAGGTAATTAGAATAAATGAATTGAAAAATGTAGATTGAGTTGGAGCGCCAAAGGATGAATGTATTCCTGAGTGGCTGGTATCTCCTGCTAAAAACAGCCTCAGACCACTGGGACAACCAGGAGGAACTCTGGCCCCTCCCATCTCTGACCCCATTCAGAGCGGTTGGATTTGGATTTCTGGATTACGGAGTTAGAACGAGAGGAAGAGAGTGAGAGAGAATGAGATGAAGAGAGTGAGAGAGAACGAGATGAAGAGAGTGAGAGAGAACGAGATGAAGAGAGTGAGAGAGAACGAGATGAAGAGAGTGAGAGAGAACGAGATGAAGAGAGTGAGAGAACGAGAGGAAGAGTGTAAATCGAAGGGTTCCAGTTAGGTCTAAATGCAGTTTTCACTTTTCACAAATGTCTCATTTGGATCCCTACAAAATGTAACTATCCTGAAGGAAGAGAATAAAAACATGATCTGATCCAGTAACCAGCAGCGCAGTAGGATCAGACACAGCCTCAGGATTCCTGCCTGAGAAGAGTCTAACAAAAGGTCGTTTGTACAGATTGAACCTCCCAGCTTGCACTGAACAACTGTGCAGTTCTTTTACTGCGTGTGAAATGTGGATGCAGTGGTTTGGACAGAAGACCTCAGCTGAAATCAAGGAGATGAGTTTAAAAGCATTTATAAGGCCTCACTAAATATGGGATTGGTGACATAATGTTATGATCGGATGGTGTTTTATTCTGTGCAATAAACTGTTATTACAGCTTGCAGATTTACTTTTACGACATTGGTTCGCTTATCTGACACTTAAAAAATTAGCCGATGGAGAGAAACTATTAAAACTCACCCCAGACTTATGTAATTTACCATGTCTTCATTATCATGTCTTCATACATTATCTCTTGGCTTGGTTGGACTTTCCCAAGGTCGACCCAGAAAAACACAGATGGACAACTTGATCCATGTCAGGACATTCTGAACACACAGCAAACAAAAATCACTGTATTTTGTATCATTATTAATTGTATTTTCATTATTATTATTTAATCTATATCAACTCTTTTAATTTACATGTACTGTTGTTGGTAGATTTTAGAAGGCCGTTACCGTGGTGACATCCTGAGCAGTTAGGGATGTAAACAGTTCAGAAAACTCTCAAACTCGAAGGGAGATAATAAAATACAAATTCTGTATAATATATATATATTATCTGATCGTAGTTGAATGTGATAATATTTCCTCCCTTGACAGAACCATTCGCTGTAAGTGTGATGAGCAGAAGCACACGGTCTTCTCTCGAAACACTCCTATCAGAGAGAAAACACTCCTCTCAGAGAGAAAACACTCCAATCAGAGAGAAAACACTCCTCTCAGAGAGAAAACACTCCTCTCAGAGAGAAAACACTCCTCTCAGAGAGTAAACACTCCAATCAGAGAGAAAACACTTCTATCAGAGAGAAAACACTCCTATCAGAGAGAAAACACTCCTCTCAGAGAGAAAACACTCCAATCAGAGAGAAAACACTCCTATCAGAGAGAAAACACTCCAATCAGAGAGAAAACACTCCTATCAGAGAGAAAACACTCCTCTCAGAGAAAACACTCCAATCAGAGAGAAAACACTCCTCTCAGAGAGAAAACACTCCAATCAGAGAGAAAACACTCCTATCAGAGAGAAAACACTCCTCTCAGAGAGAAAACACTCCTATCAGAGAGAAAACACTCCAATCAGAGAGAAAACACTCCTATCAGAGAGAAAACACTCCTCTCAGAGAGAAAACACTCCTCTCAAAGAAAACACTCCAATCAGAGAGAAAACACTCCTCTCAGAGAGAAAACACTCCTCTCGGAGAGAAAACACTCCTCTCAGAGAGAAAACACTCCTATCAGAGAGAAAACACTCCTCTCGGAGAGAAAACACTCCTATCAGAGAGAAAACACTCCAATCAGAGAGAAAACACTCCTATCGGAGAGAAAACACTCCTATCGGAGAGAAAACACTCCTCTCAGAGAGAAAACACTCTCTGCAGCAGCACAGCTGAAAGCTCAGCAGAGAAGTGGTCTTTTCATGGTGACTTTTCTATCAAATAACTCCCTCATCACAAACAGCATGGGAGCTTAGTAGAGCAGTCAGCCCAAAGGGAAAGATCAGCTCCCCTCAGAGGAAGGTCAGAGCGGTCTAGCAATTGTGTACTTCTGCCTCTCTCTGCCTCTCTCTCTGCCTCTCTCTCTGCCTCTCTCTCTGCCTCTCTCTCTGCCTCTCTCCTCTAATTTTTTCTTTATCTCTCTCTGTCTCTCTCTGCCTCTCTTTCTGCCTCTCTCTCTCTGCCTCTCTCTCTGCCTCTCTCTCTCTCTCTGCCTCTCTCTCTGCCTCTCTCTCTCTGCCTCTCTCTCTGCCTCTCTCTCTGCCTCTCTCTCTCTCTCTGCCTCTCTCTCTTCCAAAGGGAGTTCTACAAGCAAGCTACCTCAGACATCCAGAACCTCAGGGACCAATAAGATCCCAGATCTCTTCTGATGTAAACAGTCACATGTGATTTACAACATGATGTATGACTTCAACATTTCTCATCTACCTCTGCTGTTTAGATCTCTGCATGGTTTAGTGATGCTCTGCAGGAAGTGGTAATGATGGAGCAGCAGACCAAACCTCCAAACTTTGAAGTGATTAACGATGGCTGTCATGAAACACTGCAACATCACCGGCCTCTGATTCAGGTACTACTTTAACAGGACCTTCCTCGTTCTCTAAAGAGGGTGACTTTCCTGTAGGATCTGTCCACAGCTCTGAGTCCTGCCTGGTCACATGACACAGTCCTGCCTGGTCACATGACACAGTCCTGCCTGGTCACATGACACAGTCCTGCTGGGTCAGAAACTTCCCTCAGAAGCTGGCAGGAGCTCCTGTGACAGCAGACTGGGAAGCATGCCATCCTACATTTGCATTGCATGTAAATCCACCACTGCAGGAAGTAAAGCTAGGCTGCTATTCCGAAGCACAGATCCCATTTGGCAACAAGCGCTCACATCATCACAGTGATGCTGGCCAATGAGGTCACTGTCCCATCTGGTAAGTATCCACTTTAATTCCTGCGTGTAGAATGTTCTGGAAATCTTTCAGATGTGATCCACATCTTAGGAAAACCTTTATAAAAATGGGGCAGGGGGGCTGGGGGACAGGGGGGCAGGGGGACAGGGGGGCAAGGGGGCTGGGGGACAGGGGGGGCTGCAGGGACAGGGGGGCTGCGGGACAGGGGGGCTGGGGGACAGGGGGGCTGGGGGACAGGGGGGGCTGCAGGGACAGGGAAGCTGGGGGACAGGGGGGCTGGGGGACAGGGGGGCTGGGGGACAGGGGGGCTGGGGGACAGGGGGACAGGGGGGCTGGGGGACAGGGAGGCTGGGGGACAGGGGGGCTGGGGGACAGGGGGGCTGGGGGACAGGGGGGCTGGGGGACAGGGGGGCTGGGGGACAGGGGGCTGGGGGACAGGGGGGCTGGGGGACAGGGGGGCTGGGGGACAGGGGGGCTGGGGGACAGGGGGCTGGGGGACAGGGGGGCTGGGGGACAGGGGGGCTGGGGGACAGGGGGCTGGGGGACAGGGGGGCTCTGCACAAACAGAAGAATCATCAATGCCTGCAAATTATAGAGTTCCTCACCCTGCTTATACAAACAAGCCTCTGCCTGTGTTGTTGTGTTTATAACTCTGTGTTGTTGGGGCACAGCCCTGCAGGGGGGGACAGCCCTGCAGGGGGGCACAGACATACAGGGGGGCAAAGCCTTGCAGGGGGGCACAGCTGTGAATCTAAAACTATCCTCCCCACAGCAGAGGAGACACCAGGACACATGGGGCCTGAACAGGGAGGCTGGGGATACATTATTGATCATCCTGCAGATGTATTGAAACGTCCCTGAAAATGTAATGTTGTTTCATCCTGAGGTTTTCGTTAACCGTATTTTTCATGAACATCCAGAACGCTAGAGAATATATCTCTGTTGTTGCACTTTAGTTTCACCTTCTTCTATAGGCTTCCGAAATTCATCTGTATTCTGGTCCAGAAATGGGAGTCAGGTGGCTGAGCGGTTAGGGAATTGTATGGCTAGTAATCAGAACGTTGCTGGTGCGATTCCCATCCATGCCAACATGACGTTGTGTCTTTAGGCAAGGCACTTCACCCTACTTGCCTCAGGGGTGGAATGTCCCTGTACTTGCTGCTAGTCGCTCTGGATAAGAGGGTCTGATAAACGACTATATGTAAATGTAAAACGTGGATACAGTAGGATTCGAACTTGTGGGCATGTTACTTGTTTCCAAGGTAACACCCCCGTACAGGGCTCCAGCAAGCACCTTCACAGGGGGGGCTTCCCTCTCTTACTGCCCCAGCTGGGCTGCCTGCCTCTGGGGGCAGGACCCAGACACACTCCCTGGCTCTCCCTGGAGTCCAGCTCAGCCCTTCCCCTCCCTGCCTACCGTCACGTGGCTGTTTAAGGATGAGTCGCTTTAACTTCCCCCATCCCCCTGTGGGTAATCGATGGGAGACTCAGGGTTACAGCTATGATGATTTATGAGTTCTATTTCCGCTGTTCTGCTTCGTGTATAAATTGTCTTTGCTGATGTAAATTCCACCATCTTTTAGCGTCTTGCTGACATTGAATCCACACTGCAAAACGGGTGCAATTAATTCCTGTTGGTGTTTGAGGTTGTTTTGGCAAAAGACATCTGCAAATCACACCAAGTTTGATGTTGATCAGTGTTTTTAGTTAAACTTCCCTCAATCATCCAGGCTCATCCATCCATCTCATTCATCCAGGCTCATCCATCCATCTCATTCATCCAGGCTCATCCATCCATCTCATTCATCCAGGCTCATCCATCCATCTCATTCATCCAGGCTCATCCATCCATCTCATTCATCCAGGCTCATCCATCCATCTCATTCATCCACGCTCATCCATCCATCTCATTCATCCACGCTCATCCATCCATCTCATTCATCCACGCTCATCCATCCATCTCATTCATCCACGCTCATCCATCCATCTCATTCATCCACGCTCATCCATCCATCTCATTCATCCACGCTCATCCATCCATCTTCTCAATCATCCACACTCATCCCTTCATCTTCTCATCCTCTGCCCAGGTTACCATGGTTTTCCTGTTCTTCCTCTCATCTTCTTCCTCGTCCCTCCTTCCTCTCATCACTCTGTCTAAAGCCTCTAACATCCCCTGCCAGGAAACATCTTCCTGTGACTGAGAAGAACAATGATATCATGTTGACAACATCAGCACTTAGATTAAATGGGCAGGTATTGTCATATGAGTCTAATGTGGGATGACGCCGAACCATTAATCACACTAAAACCTGGACTTTTAAATAAACCATCTGAAATTGAAACACAAAGGAAATTAAATGAGCCTGTTGGTGCAGTTCTGCATTTCTAATGATATTACTACCTGCATATTACTACCTGCATATTACTACCTGCATATTACTACCTGCATATTACTACCTGCATATTACTACCTGCATACTACTACCTGCATATTACTACCTGCATATTACTACCTGCATATTAGTACCTGCATATTACTACCTGCATATTACTACCTGCATATTACTACCTGCATATTACTACCTGCATATTACTACCTGCATACTACTACCTGCATACTACTACCTGCATATTACTACCTGCATATTACTACCTGCATATTACTACCTGCATATTACTACCTGCATATTACTACCTGCATATTACTACCTGCATATTACTACCTGCATATTACTACCTGCATATTACTACCTGCATATTACTACCTGCATACTACTACCTGCATACTACTACCTGCATACTACTACCTGCATATTACTACCTGCATATTACTACCTGCATATTACTATCTGCATATTACTACCTGCATATTACTACCTGCATATTACTACCTGCATATTACTACCTGCATATTACTACCTGCATATTACTACCTGCATATTACTACCTGCATATTACTACCTGCATATTACTACCTGCATACTACTACCTGCATATTACTACCTGCATATTACTACCTGCATACTACTACCTGCATATTACTACCTGCATATTACTACCTGCATATTACTACCTGCATATTACTACCTGCATATTACTACCTGCATATTACTACCTGCATATTACTACCTGCATATTACTACCTGCATATTACTACCTGCATATTACTACCTGCAGTACTGAAGCTCACAGTAACGAGATCATCAGTAAACATGAATATTTATTATTTTAGAAGAAGAAGAGAAACAGTTTGATAATCAACTGTGTTTAGTAGACTGGAGGATGTTTTCTGTTTCAGACTTACAGGGCTGCAGACTGTAGAAACAGACTTACAGGGCTGCAGACTGTAGAAACAGACTTACAGGGCAGCAGACTGTAGAAACAGACTTATGGGGCAGCAGACTGTAGAAACAGACTTACAGGGCTGCAGACTGTAGATACAGACTTACAGGGCTGCAGACTGTAGAAACAGACTTACAGGGCTGCAGACTGTAGATACAGACTTACAGGGCTGCAGACTGTAGATACAGACTTACAGGGCTGCAGACTGTAGACACAGACTTACAGGGCTGCAGACTGTAGACACAGACTTACAGGGCAGCAGACTGTAGAAACAGACTTACAGGGCTGCAGACTGTAGACACAGACTTACAGGGCAGCAGACTGTAGAAACAGACTTACGGGGTAGCAGACTGTAGAAACAGACTTACAGGGCTGCAGACTGTAGACACAGACTTACAGGGCAGCAGACTGTAGTAACAGACTTACGGGGCAGCAGACTGTAGAAACAGACTTACGGGGCAGCAGACTGTAGAAACAGACTTACAGGGCTGCAGACTGTAGACACAGACTTACAGGGCAGCAGACTGTAGACACAGACTTACAGGGCAGCAGACTGTAGTAACAGACTTACGGGGCAGCAGACTGTAGAAACAGACTTACAGGGCAGCAGACTGTAGAAACAGACTTACAGGGCTGCAGACTGTAGACACAGACTTACAGGGCAGCAGACTGTAGAAACAGACTTACGGGGTAGCAGACTGTAGAAACAGACTTACAGGGCTGCAGACTGTAGACACAGACTTACAGGGCAGCAGACTGTAGTAACAGACTTACGGGGCAGCAGACTGTAGAAACAGACTTACGGGGCAGCAGACTGTAGAAACAGACTTACAGGGCTGCAGACTGTAGACACAGACTTACAGGGCAGCAGACTGTAGAAATAGACTTACAGGGCTGCAGACTGTAGACACAGACTTACAGGGCAGCAGACTGTAGAAATAGATTTACAGGGCTGCAGACTTTAGAAATAGACTTACGAGGCTGCAGACTGTAGAAACAGATTTACAGGGCAGCAGACTGTAGAAACAGACTTACGGGGCAGTAGACTAAAGTCTAGAAACAGACTTACAGGGCAGCAGACTGTAGAAACAGACTTACAGGGCAGCAGACTGTAGAAATAGACTTACAGGGCTGCAGACTGTAGAAACAGATTTACAGGGCAGCAGACTGTAGAAACAGACTTACGGGGCAGTAGACTAAAGTCTAGAAACAGACTTACAGGGCAGCAGACTGTAGAAACAGACTTACAGGGCTGCAGACTGTAGAAACCGACTCACAGGGCAGCAGACTGTAGAAACAGACTTAAAGGGCAGCAGACTGAAAATGCTCCGCGCAAAGAAAATCCCCAGTGTGAGAACTCTCTAAATAACAACAATTTTTTTTTTCTGGCTGGAGAAAAACAATATAATGTTTCTGTTTGCTCTGACAACTCTGAAGCCAAAGTTCCAGGTGTTCCGATTGCATTCAGTAATATGCTTTTAATAAAATGAGAATTTCTCAAGCTGTTATGTCTGGTTACCAAGGCAACATTCTCTGTATTTAATTCAAACATCTGAAAAAAGCCCAAGATTTTGAAAAGCAGAATTTCTCTCCACTTCTTTCTCGCAAAACAGAGACATGGCAAGACTCTTGGCTTATCAATTCAGCTCAAGGCAAATAGATAAGGAAGAGAGAGAGAGACAGAGTCAGGGAGAGAGACAGATAGAGAGACAGAGACAGGGAGAGAGACAGAGAGAGAGAGAGACTGTGCCCCTCTGTCACATGAAGGCAGTGAAGCGCTCTGCAGTGTCACAGTGTCAGCAGGCAGTGCAGTTGTCCTGCATGGAGCTTTAAGGTGTCGGTCCAACACATCTAAATCTAGTCAGAACCGTCTGAACAGAGGGGGACGTGTGTGTAGCTGCCTCTCTACCTGCCTTTCTGCCTGCCTCTCTTTCTGCCTGCCTTTGCCTGCGTCTCTGCCTGCGTCTCTGGCTGCCTCTCTTTCTGCAGGCCTTTGCCTGCCTCTCTACCTGCGTCTCTGGCTGCCTCTCTGCCTGCGTCTCTGGCTGCGTCTCTGGCTGCCTCTCTGCCTGCGTCTCTGGCTGCCTCTCTGCCTGCCTCTCTGCCTGCGTCTCTGCCTGCCTCTCTTTCTGCCTGCCTTTGCCTGCCTCTCTGCCTGCCTCTTTGCCTGCGTCTCTGGCTGCCTCTCTGCCTGCCTCTTTGCCTGCGTCTCTGGCTGCCTCTCTGCCTGCCTCTCTGCCTGCCTGAGTCAGTCCCTCTCCTCCTCTCTTATGAAACCTCCACTAAGCTTAGGCGGAACATTGGTGGCCGAGGCTGGGGGCTGAGGCTGGGGATGGGCTGGAACTGAGGCTGGGGGCTTGGGACTGGGAGCTGGGGGCTGGGGGCCGAGGCTGAGGGCTGAGGGCTCGGCTCTCAGGCTCCCAGCAGTGATGCAGTGTCCCTGTCCGAGAGCCAAGGGCAACACTTCACTTTGTAGGAGGGGAAAAGAGAAATGTGGAGGAGCAGAACAGAGTAGAACAGAACAGAACAGAACAGAGTAGAACAGAACAGAGCAGAACAGAACAGAACAGAGCAGAACAGAGCAGAACAGAACAGAGCAGAACAGAGCAGAACAGAGCAGAACAGAGCAGAACAGAAAAGAACAGAGCAGAACAGAGCAGAACAGAGCAGAACAGAGCAGAACAGAACAGAGCAGAACAGAAAAGAACAGAGCAGAACAGAACAGAACAGAGTAGAACAGAACAGAGCAGAACAGAGCAGAACAGAAAAGAACAGAGCAGAACAGAACAGAACAGAGTAGAACAGAACAGAGCAGAACAGAGCAGAACAGAACAGAACAGAGCAGAACAGAGCAGAACAGAACAGAGCAGAACAGAGCAGAACAGAGCAGAGCAGAACAGAAAAGAACAGAGCAGAACAGAGCAGAACAGAGCAGAACAGAGCAGAACAGAACAGAACAGAACAGAGGAGAACAGAACAGAGCAGAACAGAACAGAGCAGAACAGAGCAGAACAGAGCAAAACAGAGCAGAACAGAGCAGAACAGAACAGAGCAGAACAGAAAAGAACAGAGCAAAACAGAGCAGAACAGAGCAGAACAGAGCAGAACAGAGCAGAACAGAGCAGAACAGAGCAGAGCAAAACAGAGCAGAGCAGAACAGAGCAGAAGAGAGCAGAACAGAGCAGAACAGAACAGAACAGAACAGAGCAAAACAGAGCAGAACAGAGCAGAACAGAGCAGAACAGAGCAAAACAGAACAGAGCAGAACAGAGCAGAACAGAACAGAGCAGAACAGAACAGAGCAGAACAGAGCAGAACAGAGCAGAACAGAGTAGAACAGAGCAGAACAGAACAGAACAGAACAGAGCAGAACAGAACAGAGCAGAACAGAACAGAACAGAGCAGAACAGAAAAGAACAGAGCAGAACAGAGCAGAACAGAACAGAGCAGAACAGAACAGAGCAGAACAGAGCAGAACAGAGCAAAACAGAGCAGAACAGGGCAGAACAGAAAAGAACAGAGCAAAACAGAGCAGAACAGAGTAGAACAGAGCAGAACAGGGCAGAACAGAGCAGAACAGAGCAGAACAGAGCAGAACAGAACAGAGCAGAACAGAGCAGAACAGAGCAGAACAGAACAGAGCAGAACAGAACAGAGCAGAACAGAGCAGAACAGAGCAGAACAGAGCAGAACAGAGCAAAACAGAGCAGAACAGAACAGAGCAGAACGGAGCAGAACAGAGCAGAACAGAGCAGAACAGAGCAGAACAGAGCAGAACAGAGCAGAACAGAACAGAGCAGAACAGAGCAGAACAGAGCAGAACAGAGCAGAACAGAGCAGAACAGAGCAGAACAGAGCAAAAC
This sequence comes from Protosalanx chinensis, assembly GCA_030340685.1. Taxonomy (NCBI): domain Eukaryota; kingdom Metazoa; phylum Chordata; class Actinopteri; order Osmeriformes; family Salangidae; genus Protosalanx; species Protosalanx chinensis. The sequence goes on along the minus strand of CM059321.1, from coordinate 119,472 downwards.
AGAGCAGAACAGAACAGAGCAGAACGGAGCAGAACAGAGCAGAACAGAGCAGAACAGAACAGAACAGAGCAGAGCAGAGCAGAACAGAACAGAACAGAAAAGAACAGAGCAGAACAGAGCAGAACAGAACAGAACAGAGCAGAACAGAGCAGAACAGAACAGAGCAGAACAGAGCAGAACAGAACAGAGCAGAGCAGAACAGAGCAGAACAGAACAGAGCAGAACAGAGCAGAACAGAACAGAGCAGAACAGAGCAGAACAGAACAGAGCAGAGCAGAACAGAGCAGAACAGAGCAAAACAGAGCAGAACAGAACAGAGCAGAACAGAGCAGAACAGAACAGAACAGAGCAGAACAGAGCAGAACAGAGCAAAACAGAGCAGAACAGAAAAGAACAGAGCAAAACAGAGCAGAACAGAGCAGAACAGAGCAGAACAGAGCAGAACAGAACAGAGCAGAGCAGAACAGAGCAGAACAGAGCAGAACAGAGCAGAACAGAACAGAACAGAGCAGAGCAGAACAGAACAGAGCAGAACAGAGCAGAACAGAGCAAAACAGAGCAGAACAGAGCAGAACAGAGCAGAACAGAGCAGAACAGAACAGAACAGAGCAGAACAGAGCAGAACAGAGCAAAACAGAGCAGAACAGAACAGAACAGAGCAAAACAGAGCAGAACAGAGCAGAACAGAGCAGAACAGAGCAGAACAGAACAGAGCAGAACAGAGCAGAACAGAGCAGAACAGAGCAGAACAGAACAGAACAGAGTAGAACAGAGCAGAACAGAACAGAGCAGAGGAGAACAGAACAGAGCAGAACAGAGCAGAACAGAACAGAGCAGAACAGAAAAGAGCAGAACAGAGCAGAGCAGAACAGAGCAGAACAGAACAGAACAGAGCAGAACAGAGCAGAACAGAACAGAACAGAGCAGAACAAAACAGAGCAGAACAGAGCCGAACAGAACAGAGCAGAACAGAACAGAGCAGAACAGAGCAGAACAGAGCAAAACAGAGCAGAACAGAGCAGAACTGAGCAGAACTGAGCAAAACTGAGCAAAACAGAGCAGAACTGAGCAGAACTTAGCAAAACTGAGCAAAACAGAGCAAAACAGAGCAAAACAGAGCAGAACAGAACAGAGCAAAACAGAGCAGAACAGAGCAAAACAGAGCAAAACAGAGCAGAACAGAACAGAACAGAGCAGAACAGAGCAGAACAGAGCAGAACAGAGCAGAACAGAGCAGAGCAGAACAGAGCAGAACAGAGCAGAAACAGAGCAGAACAGAGCAAAACAGAGCAAAACAGAGCAAAACAGAGCAGAACAGAGCGGAACAGAGCGGAACAGAGCGGAACAGAGCAGAACAGAGCGGAACAGAGCAGAACAGAGCAGAACAGAGCAGAGCAGAACAAAACAGAACAGAGCAGAACAGAGCAGAACAGAGCAGAGCAGAACAGAACAGAGCAGAACAGAACAGAGCAGAACAGAGCAGAACAGAGCAGAACAGAACAGAGCAGAACAGAACAGAGCAGAACAAAACAGAACAGAGCAGAGCAGAACAGAGCAGAGCAGAACAGAGCAGAACAGAGCAGAACAGAACAGAGCAGAACAGAGCAGAACAGAGCAGAACAGAGCAGAGCAGAACAGAACAGAGCAGAACAGAGCAGACCAGAGCAGAACAGAACAGAGCAGAACAGAGCAGAACAGAACAGAGCAGAGCAGAACAGAGCAGAACAGAGCAGAACAGAGCAGAACAGAGCAGAACAGAACAGAGCAGAACAGAGCAGAACAGAGCAGAACAGAGCAGAACAGAACAGAGCAGAGCAGAACAGAGCAGAACAGAGCAGAACAGAACAGAGCAGAGCAGAACAGAGCAGAACAGAACAGAGCAGAACAGAACAGAACAGAGCGGAACAGAGCAGAACAGAGCAGAACAGAATAGAACAGAGCAGAGCAGAGCAGAACAGAACAGAGCAGAACAGAACAGAGCAGAGCAGAACAGAACAGAGCAGAACAGAGCAGAGCAGAACAGAGCAGAACAGAGCAGAACAGAGCAGAACAGAGCAGAACAGAACAGAGCAGAACAGAGCAGAACAGAGCAGAACAGAGCAGAACAGAGCAGAGCAGAGCAGAACAGAACAGAGCAGAACAGAACAGAACAGATTTCACATGTTCCTCATGTGTCACAGCTGCAGAAAAAAGAATCTCTTCTATGACCATGCGTATCATCCCTCACACACCATGCCAAAAGAGCCAATCACTTCCTAGTGACAATAAACAATAAATATCTATATTTATTTATCTTCTTGAATTATATATGCATAGTGTTACGACAAGACAGCAGTATTGAAGATCTATAAATTAATGTATGCACTATGATTATGATTTAATTCCATCTCAGGCTTGGGTTAGCTTAGCTTTTTAATAGAGAGGTTACCGTATCTTGGAATCCATGGTATACCATGAAAGGTATGTAAATGAACACATGAATTATGAAGCGGTCTTCAGTGTGTGGGTGGAATCACTGATCAGGGTTAGGCAGATGAAACTGCTCAGCTTAAGGGGGAATTCTGGGAACAGGAACTGGAACAAGACTCCAGCCCAGAGCCCCTCAGTCTAACTTCCTCTCTTTAAAGGTTCTTAAAAAAATTTTTTTTACATGAAACATTAAGTTTGCATTTCTAAGGAATGTAGTGTAGCAGAACGATGCAGATATTTTTCACAACCTAGGGGCACGAATGAAGAATATGTGTTAGGTCATGTTATAGATGCAGTGATTTCAAAACACCTGAACTTAGAGTCAACCCAGATGTTCATGATTTTCCTCATGTGGAGGTAGGAGGTCCAGATGTTCATGATCATCCTCATGAGGAGTTAAGAGGTCCAGATTTTCATGATCGTCCTCATGAGGAGGTAAGAGGCCCAGATGTTCATGATCGTCCTCATGAGGAGGTAAGAGGTCCAGATGTTCATGATCGTCCTCATAAGGAGGTAAGAGGCCCAGATGTTCATGATCGTCCTCATGAGGAGGTAAGAGGTCCAGATGTTCACGATCGTCCTCATGAGGAGGTAAGAGGTCCAGATGTTCATGATCGTCCTCATGAGGAGGTAAGAGGTCCAGATGTTCATGATCGTCCTCATGAGGAGGTAAGAGGCCCAGATGTTCATGATCGTCCTCATGAGGAGGTAAGAGGCCCAGATGTTCATGATCGTCCTCATGAGGAGGTAAGAGGCCCAGATGTTCATGATCGTCCTCATGAGGAGGTAAGAGGCCCAGATGTTCATGATCGTCCTCATGAGGAGGTAAGAGGCCCAGATGTTCATGATCGTCCTCATGAGGAGGTAAGAGGCCCAGATGTTCATGATCGTCCTCATGAGGAGGTAAGAGGGTCCAGATGTTCATGATCGTCCTCATGAGGAGGTAAGAGGCCCAGATGTTCATGATCGTCCTCATGAGGAGGTAAGAGGGTCCAGATGTTCATGATCGTCCTCATGAGGAGGTAAGAGGCCCAGATGTTCATGATCGTCCTCATGAGGAGGTAAGAGGCCCAGATGTTCATGATCGTCCTCATGAGGAGGTAAGAGGTCCAGATGTTCATGATCGTCCTCATGAGGAGGTAAGAGGGTCCAGATGTTCACAGACCTCAGTAACTGTCTTGACGCAGGACATGCTCACTGTCTTAAGCATTTGAACAATTGTGGCGCTCTATATTCTCAATAAACATTTATAATCAACATATAGTTATACGAGGTAAATGTTAGTTAAAGGTTTATTCAGATAAATATGATTTATCATGTCTCATGTCAGTGCAAAAATTGCGATCTATAAATATCCCCTGAGGCAACAGACAATAAAATTAGAATCTGATGAAAGCCCAGCTAGGTGTTCGTGTCCTTAACAGCCATGATGGGAAAGTCCAGCACCACATCCTCCTGTGATGGGAAACATAAACAGCCATGAGAGCTCCTGTCAATATATAGACTGTTCAGTCATCCAGATGATGGTTTAGAGGTAATATACTGCACCTCAGCAGCAGTAATGACTGTATAATATGAAGGTGTAACTGTGGTGCAGTCAGGATGTGTCCACATTAGTAACATCTCAACTGCTGTTGTTAAGAAACGTTCATGTTTTGTATTACAGTGAAATGACCAAGTAAATCCAGCTGGATAAGCAGAGGTGGCTCTATATATATATTTTTTATATATATAAAAAACACCCCTCCTCCCCACCCCTCCTCCCCTCCCCACCCCTCCTTCCCCACCCCACCCCTCCTCCCTCCCTCCCGACCCCTCCTGCCCTTCACACCCCTCCTCCCTCCCCACAGCGCTCCTGTAGACCACCTCCTCCTTCACAGCAGGTCAGGAGAAGAGGACAAGTTGGATTGGATCTGATGAGGTAGAATAAACGATACTAAGGGTGAGAAAATTGAGGAAGAAAGTGCGGGGGGGGGGGAGAGTGAAGAGGAAGAGACAGGAAAAGAGAGGGAGAAAAAGATTGAGAAGAGGTGGCAGAAAGAGATGGAGGAAGAGAAAGATTTTAAAAAGCAAGAATTGTGCATTCAATTACACTGCACATGGCTCGCTTCTCCTCCCTCCCCCGCCCCCTGCAACAGTGTTCAATCCCCCCTTCTCTAATCTCTCTCTTCTTTTTCTCTGTCCTCCATTCTCTCCCCTCCCCTCTCTCCTGCTCTTCCTCTTCATCTTTAACTTGCTCTCTCCTCCCTCTCTTCTCTCTTCTCACTTTTTCTCCTCCCTCGCTCTCTCTCCTGCCTTCCTTCTCCCTCCCTCCCTCTTTTCTCCCCCTCCCTCTCTCCTCCGTCTCTTTTCTCTCCTCCCCTCACTTTTCTCCTCCCTCTCTCTCTTGTGCCTTCCTTTTTCCTCACTCTCTTCTCTCACTCCATCCCTCCCTCTCCCTCGCTCTCCTCCCTCTCTTCTCTCCCTCCCTCCCTCCCTCCTTCCCTCCCCTTCTCTATCTCCTCCCCGTTCCTGCTGTGCAGCTGTGCTGTGCATCACCTCCAGTCTGAGAGCTGCTACTTTAGCAGCAGGAGAGATCCTGAGCAGCGGAGCCACCAGTTCAGTCCAGAGTGAACCGCTACAGAGTCGGGGCGCTGTGTTCCCAGCCAGACAGGAGCAGAGAGCTCTGGGTAGGGAAGCGCACAGCTCAGGACTGTGTGGAGGAGCTGAAGGATCCAGCTCTGAGTCTCCAGGACGCCTTCTGAGGCTCTCGACTAAGAGCTCTGCCACTCCTGAATCCAGCAGAGCAGCAACCATGAGCTTTCCAGGGGGGCAGCTTTTCCCAGCCAGACACGGAGACAGCTGAGACGCTCACTCCCTCGCACACTCACTCACTCTCACTCGCACACACACACACACATGCACACAGCAAAGGCAAGAAACAGGGATGGGTACACACTGCATTCAAAGGATTCACAACACCCATGGCTTTCCTCATCCTCTTACACAAACACACACTCCTATTACACACATTACATTAAGAGCATCGTAAAAAGCTACACATTCCTGTCGATGGATGCTGGATTCCAAAGTCCTTTTTTTTGGAAGAACGAAAGCACTGGAGATAACTTCGCCTTTCTACCTCTTCTTTTAGTGTGGGCTTTAAAAAACAACGCTCCTGATTTAAGCACAAGAAGAAGCGCTTCCTCTTTTGGGTCCTGCAGTTTTGAATACAGTCTTTGTGACCATTAAGACGCTCTCAGTGATTCATTTTGAGTTGTAAGTGGATTATGGTGGTGATATTTTGGGGATTTTGCTGTTGCTTAAAGAAGCACCCATGACTGGTGGATTTGGGACTGTCAGAGCGGACAGATCCTAGTGAGTTCTCCTCTCAGCTGGATTACAGATGGGCTTTGTCTTCAGGGTTCCCTGTCTCACAGAGGATCGCTGCCTGGCATTCAGCACAATAATGTACAGGGGGAAACAAGTGAGTATTCATCCATGTTTCTAATCCGCCTAGCCAATCAGGGAGTAAGAATAGGAAGGAAGAATAGATACACTGCAGGCTATTTGCAATGTTAATCACGTTAAACATTTCTGCATGATTGTTACAGCAGGACAGTGAATGAAAAATAAAAAATACAAACCTTCCAAAACTACTTAGACTGTGTTGAAGACATCAGAAGGATCAGACCTCTTGTCTGTCTGTATACAGACAGTCTGTTAAGCAGTCTAACTCAGGGTCACTGTGTCCAGCAGGCTTCAGGCTGACTGAAGTGATCAGTGTGGATCCTGTTAGAGCGTCCTGGACCTCAGCCACGCTGGACGGAGGGGAACACCTGTGTTTGACTACCACACCACACCACACCTCCACACCAGGTGACCAAGCACCCTGGGTAATCCCGCCCCCCGCCCCCCCCGCCAATACTGCAACCCCCTGCCCCCATTCTCAGACACTACACCCCCTCTCCCAACCCCCCTGCCCCCTCTCTTTGACACTACACCCCTCTCCCAACCCCCCTGCCCTCTCTCTCTGACACCACACCCCCACCCCTTCCCCTACACCCCCTGCCCCCCCCCCCCCTCCCCTGTGCCAGAATGGTGCCCCCCCCTCCCACCAACAAGCCCCATGTGTGCCTCTCCACCATCCTGATCATGAGCAGCATGGCGCTGATCGACGCTTACCTGGTGGAGCAGAGCCACGGGCCCAGGAAGATCGGCATCTGCATCATGGTGATGGTGGGAGACATCTGTTTCCTCATCGTGCTGCGTTACGTGGCTGTGTGGGTGGGAGCTGAGGTGCGCACGGCCAAGCGAGGCTACGCCATGATCCTCTGGTTCCTCTACATCTTTGTGCTGGAGATCAAGGTGTACTTTGTGTACCAGAACTACAAGGCTGACAGGAAGAGCCTGGACGCTCTGGCACGTAAGGCTCTCACGCTGCTGCTGTCCATCTGCATCCCCGTGCTGTTCGTGGTCCTGGTGGCCATCGACCACATGGAGTACGTTCGAGCGTTCAAGAAGAGGGAGGAGATCCGGAACCGCCTGTTCTGGGTGGTGGTGGACCTGCTGGACATCCTGGATATCCAAGCCAACCTGTGGGAGCCCCAAAAGAAAGGGCTCCCCCTGTGGGCGGAGGGCCTCATGTTCTTCTACTGTTATATCCTGCTGCTGGTGCTGCCCTGCGTGTCTCTCAGTGAGATCAGCATGCAGGGGGTCAATATCGTACCCCACAAGATGCTGCTCTACCCCATCCTCAGCCTGGTGACCATCAACATCATCACACTGTTTATCCGGGGGGGTAACATGGTCCTCTACAGGGACGCCAGGGTGTCGGGGATCCTCATAGGGAAGAACGTTCTGGCCATCTTACTAAAGACCTGCAGCTTTGTGCAGTACAGAAGACAGCTGCAGAACGCACCTCCTGTGTTCGGGGTGGAGCTACAGAAGAACTCTGTCCCTCACAGCCGGCCGGTGGCCAGCGCCTCTCAGGTGGTCCTGCAGGACCAGACCCCCTTACCTGAGGTGGCCACGTGCGAACACACATGACACAGGGGGCACCAGGAGGAGGGACCAGGAGGAGGGACCAGGGGGAGGGACCAGGGGGAGGGACCAGGGGGAGGGCGGGACTGAACGAGGAAACACAGAGACTCAGCAGACTCTGTTGGGGAGCAACAACCTGTGAGCTCCTGGACTGGAGAGCTGCTCTGCTGGGCTGGAGAGCTGCTCTGCTGGACTGGAGAGCTGCTCTGCTGGGCTGGAGAGCTGCTCTGCTGGGGTAGAGAGCTGCTCTGCTGGGCTGGAGAGCTGCTCTGCTGGGCTGGAGAGCTGCTCTGCTGGGCTGGAGAGCTGCTCTGCTGGGCTGGAGAGCTGCTCTGCTGGGTTAGAGAGCTGCTCTGCTGGGCTGGAGAGCTGCTCTGCTGGGTTAGAGGTCAGGTCCTTTGTTGAGGCTCCACTGGACAGCTAAGCTGCAGTCACATGACCACAAGGCCACCTGGACATCTAAGAACATCCAGTGATGTCATCACACGTCTCTGTGAAGTCAGTCATTTGTGTATTTTTTCTAAAACAAAACAAACTGAAAAAAATATTCTAACTAAAGCTTTAGATATATATTTTTTAAATAGTGAGTGTTGCAATATAAGCTGTGTTGTTCTGTGTTCAGATTTGTTTCCTTTGCAGGGTTTGTTCTCAGTGTGTCTGTCTGTGTGTGTTGGGATTCATTAAAGTCACACTGACAATGACAAGGGCAACTATTTGTGAGAGGAACATGTGTTTTCTATGTGATTATTTGATAAAGTATTGTGTACATACATGACCCTGGGCTCACTGTGATTTTATACCCAGGGACAGTTGGCGTGGCAATTTACCAATCAGGGAGTAGATTGAGTATATTTCATTTTCCAATTAGAATTCAGTGGAGTGCTTTTAATTAACCTGAATTACAAAGGAAAACGGCCAATGATTTTTTTTCTATTCTAATCTCATATTGAGGACTATTTAATTGCTAATGCTGGGCCACTGTAACACTATTCATCTTAAGGAGGCCCTTTTAACACTGTGTCCAGCTTGGTTAGTTAAGAGTGATGAATGAGGAGAGTTGAGCCTGTGATGCATATCAGATAAGTACTGTTGTGCTTTTCTAAGCAGCGTCAAATAACTGAAGCAGGGAATATTAACTGCACTCGATCCATGTCCAAGTAAATAACACAATCAAGGCCTGTAATATGAGAGAGTTCAGGACTGTCAATCATTACTAGACCCTCACTAACAAACCACAAACACTCTTTTGCACCAAATCAGATGGTTTCAGAAAGCATTTCCTCTGTTTTATTCTAGATAAATCTACTCTCTGACCTCCTTCTCCAGCCTCTCCTCTGCCTGCCTGTCGAGGGTTCTGGAGGAGAGATGCTGCTCATTAATATTTAAGCAACTGGGGGGAAGGGGGGGGGGGTTGAGATGTCCTGCTGAGGGAACCTGAACTGAGGATGATGATGATGATGATGCTTGTTTGTGTTTACTGTCCACTGGCTCTGATCTCTAAACGCCTCCAGAATACAAGTCAGAACTTTTAACTGTTTTAATGAAATATTGAGAGCATTGTGTCTAATTAGACATTATTACTATTATTATAATGATATTATGGTTCCTTAAGACAACAATCACCCAATCTACAGAATGTTGAAGAACATTCTCACTATCTCTCCGACCAGGAAGTCAGATTCTGTGGATGAACAACCAGGAAGTAACCCTGTGTCTGGTCTGACCAACCAGAGCGAAGCCCAGGGCTGTCGGCGAACCAAACACCAAGGCTTCACGAGGCTCCGCCCACAACCCACGATGACTGTGGATTTAATATGAATTCCATCAATGTCCTCTGGTCCATTTAACTGTTTTTTCTGTAGTGGAACATGGATAAAGAAGGATGTGAGCTGCCTTTACCTTCCCAGCACAGACAAGAGCTGCAGCTTCTAGAGCGCTGAGACACAGTGAAGGAGATCTTTAAGACAGACGGCAGAACTAGATCCCCCTGACCTTCACCAGTCTGAAGGGGCAGAATAACCACAATACAAACATCTTCTTCATGGAAGGAGAAAAACTGACAAGGAACATAACAAAACAATGGATGTCAGGTATCGATTGGCTTGTCTCTGAGGTCATTTATATAAAACATTTAGGAGATATTATTCTCTTAAAGACATAAAACAAGAAATAGAATGAGATGATCTATAGTCATAAAAACAAAACATTTCTTCCTCATAGAACAGAGATGTCAAGTACAGTAGGATTGAAACTGATATTGACCAATTACAGAACAACAGGTATGTCAATCACCATTAATACTGCAGCAGGTTTTGCAGCTATTAAATCAAATAACAGTATTTAACCTCACAAACAGTCCATCTAAAAAAAAAAAAGTACTGTAGCTCTCACATGCTGTTAGTGAGTCGCAGCTGAGGAAAGTGGTTGTACAGAAATTCTATGAAGCCATTACATTAGCAAATGTAACCTCTCTTTGAAAGAGCTGCACATTAGCACTTGGCAGTGATGCTCATAACCCTTCTGGTGTACATTTCAATCCATCAGAGTTAAAACACTCTAAAACCCAAATTCATTTGGGTGAGAATGTGAATCATGAATTTATCTTTTTAAATATTTGAAGCCCTGCTTTAGTCCAAGATGGCAGATTTTATTAGATGTCACATTAGATGTGAGCAATTATGTAAGCTTCCTTCCTTTTTGTTGAGATCTTGAACATGGCCTGATCTCTAAAAGATGCAGCAGGTTTTTTACTGACTCTCTAGTGTCTCTTCCCAGCTCTGATGTTTTAATACGACCTCGAGAGAAACGCTCCTCTGCTGCGAGCATCATTACTGGGGAAAAATATGCTCTTTCTAAAACTTAGTGACACGAAACATTAGGAGAGGCTTCTGGTTTAATCACCTAAGGGGAACCCTAGCCCCGCCCCCCGAGTGGGGGGGAGAGGAGGGGACGACACTTTCCAAAATGACGGCGCCTCATCAGAGGATTAGAGGGGTAAGAGGTGATTAGCTGGTCTCTGTTTTTGTTGGGTGTAGGAAGTTATTGAGCGTAAAGTGGCTAAGATAGGAGGATTTACCGAATTAGAGATCTGGAGAAAAAAGGCCCACATCAATAGACAGCAGTGATCCACAGGCTGCTAGTATTAAGCTCCTGTTCAACCCGACCCGTTCGCTGTCATTGTTTAACCATTGATTTTCTCCTCTCACAGGACCTGTCTTCTTTTTCCTTCCACGATCTGTTTTGCAGTTACACAGTGAAGCTCCGCCCCCTCTAGAGAAAGCTTCTGTAACTCTGCCTCCTGCAAACCACCAAAATCTACCATCATCTCTCTCTGTCATCTCTCTCTGTCATCTCTCTCTGCTCACTTCAAAACAAAGAGGATTTTCATTCCCCCATTTTATCAGTGTTTCCACTTCAGGAAAAGGAAAGCTGGCCGACTGCAGTACTGCAACAGAACATCCCCATGTTCCTACGATCCGCCTCTGACCAGATGACTAAGGCCAAGTGGGAGGAAGAGGAGGAAGAGGAAGAGGAGGAAGAGCCAGTTGACCATTTGGTGTTGGAAACACTGTTGACCCCTAACAGCTAATTGAAGTTGTGTGTGTGTGTGTGTTTGTGTGTGTGTGGGGGGGTCATTAGGAAAGCTTTATTGTTTTGAAGTGTAACGTTCAAAGGTGTGTCAGCTGGTTATAAACTCCTGTGATATATGGAGCGTTGATGCCGACACTGAGGACATTAAACACTCTCCTGAGAGGAAGAACAGAACTGTCTGAGTTCAGCTTAACTGTGTAAATCTCTCAGGGCTGTGTGAGGAGAGGGGGAGGGAGAGTGGGAGGGGGAGGGGGAGAGGGGGAGGGGGAGGGGGAGAGGGAAGGGAGAGGGAGAGGGAGAGAGGGAGGGAGAGGGGGAGGGAGAGGGGGAGAGGGGAGGGAGAAGGAGAGGGGGAGGGAGAGGGAGAGGGGGAGAGGGGAGGGAGAGGGGGAGAGGGGGAGGGAGAGGGGGAGGGGGAGGGAGAGGGGGGAGGGAGAAGGGGAGAGGGGAGGGAGAGGGAGAGAGGGAGGGAGAGGGGGAGGGAGAGGGGGAGAGGGGAGGGAGAAGGAGAGGGGGAGGGAGAGGGGGAGGGAGAGGGGGAGGGAGAGGGGGAGAGGGGGAGGGAGAAGGAGAGTGTCCCCAGAGGTGTGCCCCCCCCCCTTGTTGAGTGTTTCCAGGTGAGGAGAGGGGGAGAGGGGGAGGGAGAGAGGGGGAGGGAGAAGGAGAGGGGGAGGGAGAGGGGGAGGGAGAAGGAGAGTGTCCCCAGAGGTGTGTCCCCCCCCCACCCTGCTGAGCTCAGGCAGCTGGTGAGATTCCCTCACCTGAGGACTACCTGAGATCAGACAGCCAGGAGGGAAGGCTCTTAACGGGCTCGTTAAACAGTAACTCAGCCTCTGCTGGACACTGGAGGACAAATGAAAGCCAGGATCGTCCGTTCTGCCTCTTCAGATGATGATCAGGATCCAGTGTGTTCTGCACACCAGCTGCTAATCTGTTCAGCAGGTTATACAGCACAGTCAGAAGCTACAAAGACACGATATCATCAACCATCATCGGACTGGAGGAACATTCATTATGGGTTGATTTGAATTGTAATCGTCTCGCCCCCAGACCTACAGCCCACTTCCAGAAAGAAAATTATGTATTTCATGCTTTTGTGAGCTCCTGGATGACCTTGTGTTCTGGTAATGACAGTGTGGTAGAGCACAGTTCCAGTCCTGGATGTGTGTGGGGCTATGGGACGAGGGTGGGGGGAGGGGGGGAATAAGAATGAGGTAGCTGAGTCAATAACAAGAAGCCTTGACCTGACACCAAGTAGTGAAGACAGATAACTAGGGTAAACAGATTAGGTGTTGTTATGGTGACCGAGGATGTGCTGCCTGTGCTGAATGTGACCTTTGCTCTCTGTAAAGAGATATGGGCTGTTTCAGCCAGGGGGGAGGAGTGAAGCTAATTCAGTTTGGATCTGCTACAGTGAAACATCCTCTGCATTCTGATGGGCTGTGTGATGGACAGTAGTGTCCTCTGCAGCTGGACACACACATATACACACATCATCCACTGGTCAGTCTACTGGGTTTGACCCGTAACTGCTCACATTCATGACAGTCACTGGAACACAATATATAGTCAAATCTATTCATATACTTTTCTATTCAGATGAAACTTGGAAATGACCTTAAAGTTAATCATACTTTGAGAAGTTAAAGGAATAATTTGTCACTGTAAAGTAATTGCACATTCTTCATTCGTAACGTGTCAGATTTGTCCAGTTAAAATGCTGGACTGAAGCTGTCAGAGTGGCAGGTGAGGTGACACGCCTCCTGAACTGACTTCAGGGGAACAACCAGGCAGGGAAATGGGATCTGAGTTAAGATGTAACATCCTGAATACCTTCAGGGTTCTTGCATTTAACTAAGAGTACAGCCACAATGCAGGAAGGGCTTAACTCAGTGAGAGACCATCAGTTCATCATTCCTATATTGTCGATCTATTGCCAGCCGCTCAGCTTTGGACAACCATGACATTTTACTGAAGGAGATGTGGGATTCAGAGTATTAATCAAGGAGGGAGGAGACACCTTCAGCTGGCTAGAGTATTAATCAAGGGAGGAGGAGACACCTTCAGCTGGCTAGAGTATTAATCAAGGAAGGAGGAGACACCTTCAGCTGGCTAGAGTATTAATCAAGGTAGGAGGAGACACCTTCAGCTGGCTAGAGTATTAATCAAGGGAGGAGGAGACACCTTCAGCTGGCTAGAGTATTAATCAAGGAAGGAGGAGACACCTTCAGCTGGCTAGAGTATTAATCAAGGGAGGAGGAGACACCTTCAGCTGGCTAGAGTATTAATCAAGGGAGGAGGAGACACCTTCAGCTGGCTAGAGTATTAATCAAGGGAGGAGGAGACACCTTCAGCTGGCTAGAGTATTAATCAAGGGAGGAGGAGACACCTTCAGCTGGCTAGAGTATTAATCAAGGGAGGAGGAGACACCTTCAGCTGGCTAGAGTATTAATCAAGGGAGGAGGAGACACCTTCAGCTGGCTAGAGTATTAATCAAGGGAGGAGGAGACACCTTCAGCTGGCTAGAGTATTAATCAAGGGAGGAGGAGACACCTTCAGCTGGCTAGAGTATTAATCAAGGGAGGAGGAGACACCTTCAGCTGGCTAGAGTATTAATCAAGGGAGGAGGAGACACCTTCAGCTGGCTAGAGTATTAATCAAGGGAGGAGGAGACACCTTCAGCTGGCTAGAGTATTAATCAAGGTAGGAGGAGACACCTTCAGCTGGCTAGAGTATTTATCAAGGTAGGAGGAGACACCTTCAGCTGGCTAGAGTATTAATCAAGGGAGGAGGAGACACCTTCAGCTGGCTAGAGTATTAATCAAGGGAGGAGGAGACACCTTCAGCTGGCTAGAGTATTAATCAAGGGAGGAGGAGACACCTTCAGCTGGCTAGAGTATTAATCAAGGGAGGAGGAGACACCTTCAGCTGGCTAGAGTATTAATCAAGGGAGGAGGAGACACCTTCAGCTGGCTAGAGTATTAATCAAGGGAGGAGGAGACACCTTCAGCTGGCTAGAGTATTAATCAAGGGAGGAGGAGACACCTTCAGCTGGCTAGAGTATTAATCAAGGGAGGAGGAGACACCTTCAGCTGGCTAGAGTATTAATCAAGGGAGGAGGAGACACCTTCAGCTGGCTAGAGTATTAATCAAGGGAGGAGGAGACACCTTCAGCTGGCTAGAGTATTAATCAAGGGAGGAGGAGACACCTTCAGCTGGCTAGAGTATTAATCAAGGGAGGAGGAGACACCTTCAGCTGGCTAGAGTATTAATCAAGGGAGGAGGAGACACCTTCAGCTGGCTAGAGTATTAATCAAGGGAGGAGGAGACACCTTCAGCTGGCTAGAGTATTAATCAAGGGAGGAGGAGACACCTTCAGCTGGCTAGAGTATTAATCAAGGTAGGAGGAGACACCTTCAGCTGGCTAGAGTATTTATCAAGGGAGGAGGAGACACCTTCAGCTGGCTAGAGTATTAATCAAGGGAGGAGGAGACACCTTCAGCTGGCTAGAGTATTAATCAAGGGAGGAGGAGACACCTTCAGCTGGCTAGAGTATTAATCAAGGGAGGAGGAGACACCTTCAGCTGGCTAGAGTATTAATCAAGGGAGGAGGAGACACCTTCAGCTGGCTAGAGTATTAATCAAGGGAGGAGGAGACACCTTCAGCTGGCTAGAGTATTAATCAAGGGAGGAGGAGACACCTTCAGCTGGCTAGAGTATTAATCAAGGGAGGAGGAGACACCTTCAGCTGGCTAGAGTATTAATCAAGGGAGGAGGAGACACCTTCAGCTGGCTAGAGTATTAATCAAGGGAGGAGGAGACACCTTCAGCTGGCTAGAGTATTAATCAAGGGAGGAGGAGACACCTTCAGCTGGCTAGAGTATTAATCAAGGGAGGAGGAGACACCTTCTGCTGGCTAGAGTATTAATCAAGGGAGGAGGAGACACCTTCAGCTGGCTAGAGTATTAATCAAGAGAGGAGGAGACACCTTCAGCTGGCTAGAGTATTTATCAAGGTAGGAGGAGACACCTTCAGCTGGCTAGAGTATTAATCAAGGGAGGAGGAGACACCTTGTGCTGGCTAGAGTATTTATCAAGGTAGGAGGAGACACCTTCAGCTGGCTAGAGTATTAATCAAGGGAGGAGGAGACACCTTCAGCTGGCTAGAGTATTAATCAAGGGAGGAGGAGACACCTTCAGCTGGCTAGAGTATTAATCAAGGGAGGAGGAGACACCTTCAGCTGGCTAGAGTATTAATCAAGGGAGGAGGAGACACCTTCAGCTGGCTAGAGTATTAATCAAGGTAGGAGGAGACACCTTCAGCTGGCTAGAGTATTAATCAAGGGAGGAGGAGACACCTTCAGCTGGCTAGAGTATTTATCAAGGTAGGAGGAGACACCTTCAGCTGGCTAGAGTATTAATCAAGGTAGGAGGAGACACCTTCAGCTGGCTAGAGTATTAATCAAGGGAGGAGGAGACACCTTCTGCTGGCTAGAGTATTAATCAAGGGAGGAGGAGACACCTTCTGCTGGCTAGAAGGACACTCCAACTGTGTTCAGGCCAGGAATCAAACCAAATGATTAGTAATGATCTTCCCTGGAAGCAGCACTGTCAACAACAACAACAACAACAGGAGCGTCCCCCTCCCGAGAGGCTCTCCAAGGATCTAAGTGGTTTGGTTGGTGGCTGGACTGTGATGCACTACAGTGGTGTTGGTTTCTACACAGATGGATCTGTGCTGTCAGGACGTGAGCTGTGTGACTGCTGGCACGGTGCTGTCTCTGGGATTTAACAGCATGTGTAAATCACAGCCCGGGCTGGGGCCACAGCAGCCAGTCTCATTTCAATCTGTCCACAAATCACAGCACGCAGGCAGCGAGGAGAAGAACCATAAAAGACCCTCAAATAATCATCCTCCCTCCCTCCCTCTTCCCCACAACTTCATTTATTAGGTAGAAGAGCTGAACGTGTCATCATCCATCATAACCATCATCCTGAACACGGGTGTGTTCAGCTGTAGAGGTGTTGGTTTGATCTGGTCTAACATGTACTAACATGTCTAACACCCCACTGTCCTTATCTCCTGCTAACTAACATTGCATCTTTCTATACTGTATGAACAACTGTTAGGCAACCTGCCGAAACATCACAAATCTCACAAGAGATCTTTTTTGGGGGGCTAAAATATTTACAACCTTGAAGGAGACTTTAATAGCGTAAAAAAAAAAGTAGAGGTAAGTGAATTAGCATATCTCTTTTTGACAGCCCACCTCTGTTGAGTTAGATACTGAAGGTAGAGTGAGACAGGAGTGGTAGGATGATTCACAGCAGACACATTCATTCCCTGCATAGCTGAGGGACCCACAGAGACTCACACAGGCACCACAGCCTCTCTACCATCGCCCACTCAATCTGATCGCACCGAAGGACATTAAGGGCCAGTTTGGAGGCTATTAACTAGACCGGGGGCGCCCACATAGCTGAGGGGGGGTCTATCAATACCAACAATGTCACTTTTTCAATGTCGGCTCCAGTCCTCATGGGCCTGGCTGTAGATTTGTGCCTCAACGATTCTCTTGCTGAACATTGGCCTCCTTAGAGAGAACTACCGGTAGATGTAACATGTTCATGGAAAATAGGCTGTGTGAGGGAAAATGGAAGGTTTGGAGGAACATTTAATAATTCAATTCTCGAGTGCATTGGTATGAGTAAAACTTCTGTTAAATAAATGTGTCCTGGATGTGTCAACAAGCTGTGCTTTATACCTGATATAATACTTGTTTTACCTCTCTAAGCTCAGAGTAGCTGGTAAACACTGAATGCAGTTTGTAAGGTGAGATGTCTCCCCCCCCCCCTTATTGAGACCTTCCTGTTTCCTCAACTGGTCTGTGGTAGATTTCTTCAGATGGAAGCGGAGCTAGCTTAGCCCTCTGAGCATTTGAAATCAGCGTGACAGATGTTGTGATTACATCATGCTAAGCTTCAACATTGTTTGGAAGCTTTAGTCACAGCTCATGTGAAGACTGTTCAGTCTGAATACATCAGCATATCTGTGCTGCTTCTGAGGACATTTTCAGGGCAGTTTGGGAGGCGGCAAGACTGTCTTTCAGTATTGATACCAAAAATACTGAAGTATTTCCAGAGCTTTGTGAGGATCCTTGGATACGTTTCAACATCTCCAGCCAGGCAGTAACAACATGAATCCATTGTAACCCGCTGGTGCAGAGAAGACATTTTAGAGAACAGGGAGTGTCAGGGAGACCTGCACCTCCAGGGAGACCTGCACCTCCAGGGAGACCTGCACCTCCAGGGAGACCTGCACCTCCAGGGAGACCTGCACCTCCAGGGAGACCTGCACCTCCAGGGAGACCTGCACCTCCAGGAAGACCTGCACCTCGAGGGAGACCTGCACCTCCAGGAAGACCTGCACCTCCAGGGAGACCTGCACCTCCAGGAAGACCTGCACCTCCAGGGAGACCTGCACCTCCAGGGAGACCAGCACCTCCAGGAAGACCTGCACCTCCAGGGAGACCTGCACCTCCAGGAAGACCTGCACCTCCAGGGAGACCTGCACCTCCAGGGAGACCTGCACCTCCAGGGAGACCTGCACCTCCAGGGAGACCTGCACCTCCAGGGAGACCTGCACCTCCAGGAAGACCTGCACCTCGAGGGAGACCTGCACCTCCAGGAAGACCTGCACCTCCAGGGAGACCTGCACCTCCAGGAAGACCTGCACCTCCAGGGAGACCTGCACCTCCAGGGAGACCAGCACCTCCAGGAAGACCTGCACCTCCAGGGAGACCTGCACCTCCAGGAAGACCTGCACCTCCAGGGAGACCTGCACCTCCAGGGAGACCAGCACCTCCAGGGAGACCTGCACCTCCAGGGAGACCAGCACCTCCAGGAAGACCTGCACCTCCAGGGAGACCTGCACCTCCAGGAAGACCTGCACCTCCAGGGAGACCTGCACCTCCAGGAAGACCTGCACCTCCAGGAAGACCTGCACCTCCAGGGAGACCAGCCTCCCCTGCTGACCCAGCCCAGCCTCCCCTGCTGACCCAGCCCAGCCTCCCCTGCTGACCCAGCCCCGCCTCCCCTGCTGACCCAGCCCCCGGTGTGTCCAGCACAGCCAGGCTACATTTCTAAAGGTCACTAGAAAGAGTCTTCCTGGTCTGAGCAGTCGCCTCAGAGCTGCACTAACACAGTAATGAAGCCTGGTTTGACTTCATTAGTGATTCTCTTCTTGTTACAGTACATTTAGCTCCTTTGTTTGAAGGGAAAACGCAACATTAATTTAGAACGACTCAAGCTGTGAGGTTTTATGTTACATCTCAAGGGCCACATTATAAATAAGTTACTTTCCCAAACCAAAACAACATAATTAATTAGCGGATCGCAACTTTCCAGCTGTGCTCTGTGAAAGTCTGTTTTCAGATGTTTTATTCATTTGCATCCAAAATAAACACCCACAGAGGCAGACAGACAGGTAACAGAGACAGACAGACAGGTAACAGAGACAGACAGACAGGTAACAGAGACAGACAGGTAACAGAGACAGACAGACAGGTAACAGAGACAGACAGGGAACATAGACAGGGAACAGAGACAGACAGGTAATAGAGACAGACAGGGAACATACAGACAGGTAACAGAGACAGACAGGGAACAGAGACAGACAGGTAACAGACACAGACAGGGAACAGAGACAGACAGGGAACAGAGACAGACAGGGAACAGAGACAGACAGGGAACAGAGACAGACAGGGAACAGAGACAGACAGGGAACAGAGACAGACAGGTAACAGAGACAGACAGGGAACAGAGACAGACAGGTAATAGAGACAGACAGGGAACAGAGACAGACAGGGAACATACAGACAGGGAACAGAGACAGACAGGGAACATACAGACAGGTAATAGAGACAGACAGGGAACAGAGACAGACAGGGAACAGAGACAGACAGGTAATAGAGACAGACAGGGAACAGAGACAGACAGGTAACAGAGACAGACTGGGAACATAGACAGGGAACAGAGACAGACAGGTAATAGAGACAGACAGGGAACAGAGACAGACAGGGAACAGAGACAGACAGGTAATAGAGACAGACAGGGAACATAGACAGGGAACAGAGACAGACAGGGAACAGACACCAGAGGATTACCGCTCCTGACCATCAGCTGCCTCAGAGTGAGGCCCAGCAATGTGAGGCTGCCTCTGCCTCAGCCCAGCCTCTGATAGAGGTAAATGAGCCTGTTCACACCTTGCTGACACGGCTGGATGGTCTCCAGCTCTCACAGTCTCCCTGCACACAGACTTGACAAAGACAGATGTCCCAACACTGAGCCCTGCAGCACCTCACACCTGACTGGAGCCTCCTTCTGGAAAAACAACTGGATGTTCTGTGGAGATTCACTCAGACTGACTCAGCTACGGAGATTCACTCAGACTGACTCAGCTACGGAGATTCACTCAGACTGACTCAGTTACAAAGATTCACTCAGACTGACTCAGCTACGGAGATTCGCTTAGACTGGCTCAGTTATGGAGATTCGCTCAGATCGACTTAGTTATGCAGGTTCGCTCAGACTGACTCAGTTATGGATGACTCACTATGGTACTGACACAGCGTGGTGATTTAGATTGAGGAGAAGGTTTCAGCGCTCTGCCCATCTCTGTCAAAGCTCTCCAGTGGATTAGTCAGAGCTTTCAGCACTGTAATTGCTGAATCAGTGGTCAAATTGGCTTTAGGATTAACATAAAGAAAATGCATGGGGATGCTACCTTTGTGTAGGCAGGAACCAAGTATATTTTCAGTCTCAGTCAGGGCCAAAATTCTACAGAAATATCTGTCAGGATTGGAAAACAGACCTTCTCACGGAGGCTGCAGACCTGTACAGGATACTTTGAGTCATTTTCCTAATCGCTTCATTAGTTTAAAGGATGGTTATGTTGGTTTAGAGATTCAGTGTTGGGGCCATTCTTGTCTGTCTGTTTGTCTACAGATCAATACAACTGTATACAGAAACACATGTGAAGCCCATAATGTGGCAGAAACACATGTGAAGCTCATAATGTGGCAGAAAAACATGCAAAGCTCATCATGTGGCAGAAACACATGTGAAGCTCATAATGTGGCAGGAACACATGAAGAAGTGATAGTGTCAAGTCTGATTTGGGCCCAGTGAAGATGTCCCCTGACAGTACATCAGCACTGCTGTGTTTGGTCATTATACTCTGCTATGACTGACTAAGCACTTTCTTTAGGTGAAGGTTGTGTTCATAATTTCATCTCTGCTAAATCATATTGACTTGACACACAGTGTCATCAAAATCCTTCCTCACCTCATCTATCTATCCTGCTGAGAAGTCACAAGACTCTTTCTTAGATTAATCCACTCCTACAGGGATAACATTTTTACTTTTCACTGCAACTCCCCAGACATTGTACTGCTTATTTTCAAGGAGTCTATCTAATGTAAATCAATCATAACATTTTTACAACATTCAACTCCAATGAATAGACCTAATATAATCCAGTGATTTAAATGCAAAACTGACATATTTCAGCAGCAGCCATTTAAATATTCACAGCAGTTACTTCTTAGATCTCGTCACCATAGAAACCTGTTGCACATCCTTAGAGACACAGCTGTGTCTATTGACGAAACAGATTAATCTGTCACATGATTTACATTAGAGCATTTAATATAAAAAGTGTCTCAGTCAACAAAGAGCCATATAGGTGGACATACTGTTATCTAAAGAACCATCCTATACATTTCCTACAGCATGTAAACAAGCAAATGTGAATAACATGCACTGCGTCACATTGAATAATGAAATCATGTCACAGCGAAATGTATCAAGTATTGTAAGAATCGTTTGTTTTTCAAGCTGAGTGACAAATCGTGCTTCTCTCTGCACAGTGTGGACAGCAAGTGTAGACATGCATACCAAGCAGACTGGGGAGTTAGCCTGGCTTGAAATAGAGCCCTCCCCCCCCACCCTCCTCCCTGCCCTCCCCCCTCCATCCCTCTCCCCCCCCACCTCCCTCCCTCACACAGCCCCATCCAGAGCTCCCCGACATTAAAGGGCGCATTCTGTGAGGTTTCCCCTCTGGCCCCCTGCCTCTCCCTGGGCACAGAGCCCCTGAGGTCCTGGCAGCTCTGAACTCTAGAAGGCAGAGGGGAGGTCTGAGCTCCAGAGGGGAGGTCTCAGCTCCAGAGGGGAGGTCTGAGCTCCAGAGGGGAGGTCTGAGCTCCAGAGGGGAGAGGGGAGGTCTGAGCTCCAGAGGGGAGAGGGGAGGTCTGAGCTCCAGAGGGGAGGTCTGAGCTCCAGAGGGGAGAGGGGAGGTCTGAGCTCCAGAGGGGAGAGGGGAGGTCTGAGCTACAGAGGGGAGGTCTGAGCTCCAGAGGGGAGAGGGGAGGTCTGAGCTCCAGAGGGGAGAGGGGAGGTCTGAGCTCCAGAGGAGAGAGGGGAGGTCTGAGCTCCAGAGGGGAGAGGGGAGGTCTGAGCTCCAGAGGGGAGAGGGGAGGTCTGAGCTCCAGAGGGGAGAGGGGAGGTCTGAGCTCCAGAGGGGAGAGGGGAAGGGATGTGCTTGATCCAGCTAGCAACCATCATCTGCCTGAACATCTGGAGGCTGTTTCCACTGACCCGCCTGTCCTGAAAGCTCTCACTAGACACCACAGGTCAAGATCAACCTCACTGGGAGCTACACAATGACCAGGACAACAAAAAGCTACATTTTGGGATGTGTATGTAGGACACGATCTACATTGCAATGCAGGGTCTTGGAATAATTCAGACAATATTGGTCTTCATAAATAAATATGTTTTCATCTCATCAAACAGGAGAACAAACTGGTAATGTAGTGAAAAGGTCAGGTAGGTACTGTACTCTACTCTCAGAACAGAGGATCTTTATGAGGAAAGTTTCATTCCAACAACATGATTTCCATCCAGTCCAGTAAAACGAAATTAAACACTAGGTTTTTATATCGCAGTTTAAAGGTCCTCTTTGAACTGTTTAGTGTAAAACAGGAATATGTAAATTCCTTTAGGGTAGTGAGGCAGTATTATCGAGCACTGGAACAGTGCCCAAGATTCACAACCTTGAGAAACGGAGAGGAAAGTTGAAGACAAAAGGATCATGAAAGACAAGGAACAGAAGATGAAGCTGCAGTCTGAAGGATTGAGAAGGATCAGACAGTAAATCTGAAGCTGTCCTTACTGTCCATAATGTCCACACTGAAGCTGTCCTTACTGTCCATAATGTCCACACTGAAGCTGTCCTTACTGTCCATAATGTCCACACTGAAGCTGTCCTTACTGTCCATAATGTCCAAACTGAAGCTGTCCTTACTGTCCATAATGTCCAAACTGAAGCTGTCCTTACTGTCCATAATGTCCACACTGAAGCTGTCCTTACTGTCCATAATGTCCAAACTGAAGCTGTCCTTACTGTCCATAATGTCCAAACTGAAGCTGTCCTTACTGTCCATAATGTCCAAACTGAAGCTGTACCACCACATTCTAGTCAGACTCCCTCAGTTCAGATTAGAACAACAGTTCTTACACACTAAATGTAGTCATTTATCAGACGTACTTATCCAGAACGACTTACAAGGACACAACGTCATGTTGGCACAGCCGGGGTTCCAACCAGGAGCCTTCTGATTACGAGCCCAACACCTTAACCACACGACTCCCTAGATCTAGACAGTTAGGGTTCTTTGTCATGAGTCACCTCCCTTGTCTTCTGGTCTTTCTGCTGCCTTCCTGACTTCCTGTCTCTTTGCTGACTTCCTGTCTCTGATTAAGTGAAGGTTGTTGAAGAAGCATGTTCCCTCAGGAGGCTCTGCCAGGACTGAGAGGAGCAGGTGAGTCTGTATAGAGCATCTGTCAGCCTCTGCCAGGACTGAGAGGAGCAGGTGAGTCTGTATAGAGCATCTGTCAGCCTCTGCCAGGACTGAGAGGAGCAGGTGAGTCTGTATAGAGCATCTGTCAGCCTCTGCCAGGACTGAGAGGAGCAGGTGAGTCTGTATAGAGCATCTGTCAGCCTCTGCCAGGACTGAGAGGAGCAGGTGAGTCTGTATAGAGCATCTGTCAGCCTCTGCCAGGACTGAGAGGAGCAGGTGAGTCTGTATAGAGCATCTGTCAGCCTCTGCCAGGACTGAGAGGAGCAGGTGAGTCTGTATAGAGCAGCAGCAGAGATGACCATCCAGCCTGACTGCACTGTTAAACAGGGCTGCTGTCTCAGACTGGGGAGATGAGCTCATCAGAGAGACTAAACAGACCATCCAAGATGTTAATTGGAGTCACAACGGTCACTGCCTCTGCTACATGTCTGAATGTCGGCATCCAATAATATGTGGCTTAGCTGGGATCTCAGTGTTACCATGGGGACACCTGGTCCATTATTGCACCTGTCAGGGTTAGTTGTTTGTGACAGGGGTGCTGGGAGACATTTTTTGCAGGCCAGAGGATGATGGTTTCATGTGACAGTTTCTGAACCAAAGGTGAGTAATGGTGTTAGTTGTCATGGCAGTGACTGCCTACTGCTGACCTCATCCAGTCACAATGGATTACATTTGCTGGAATCTCAAGGCATTTTTTTTTAGGTAGACTAGTCATGAAAATGTTTGTTTGCAGCCAACACACTGAAATTCAGTCTCTGCAACTCTTCCTGACTGTCACCTTTCCCATCCCACATATCTGACTACTGAACCTAGACTTTGGTAAATCAAATCTAAACCCACACAGGCTCAGCTAGACTTCCATCTAGCCACATACATACACAAGGCCACAAGCTGCAGGCTGGTGCCCTGGGAGCTACATCTGGAGGATAAAGCATCCTTTAAAAGAGGGCATTTCTAGCAGACAGGCAGGCGTGTATGATAGATCAGTTTGGACAGGTTTTATATCAGCCATTTAAGTTGTCACCCTCCCTAGCAAACACAGTCTGGAGACGCCTCCCAGGATTCCTGCACACTGAGCAGTTTTCCAGGCTGGCAAGTCAGCATACATGACTGAGATATAATTGAAGAACATTTCGTTTGGTCCGTATTGTTCTACTGTTGGTGTGGCTGACTGTCCAGAGCATTAGCAGTGTGCGGTAGGCCTGGAGGTCTGGTGTGTGTGTGTGGAAAGTCTGATGTGTTTGTGGGAGGTCTGGTGTGTGTGTGTGTGTGTGTGTGGGAGGTCTGGTGTGTGTGTGTGGGGGGGGGAGGTCTGGTGTGTGTGTCTCTAGATGTGCTTCTCTCCTCCACCTCCATCTTTCTGGATGGTCATTAATATCAGCCATTCTTAATAAACCCTTTCCTCATTCTGGAATTCTCATCTAGTTTGCTCCTCTCCTCTCACAGGATTCACATCTGCCTCCTACTCTAATGGATGCTTCTTTTACCCAAACCTGTTTAGCAAATCCAAATAGTCATGATGGATAAATCTGCCAGCACAGACAGGCTGGGATGGAACCAGCTGCTATCCATCTGCATGTGTGCAGGTGAATCTCTCCTGCAGGGCTGGATTACATTATAAGGTCCATTTGGAAGCCCAGCTGTGTTACAATGGTTCCAATCGCTCAAAGTCAGTTTCTGCATGTGTTGCTGTTCGCTAATCTGTGCTCGCCTGAAAAACATGCGGTACTTCCTGTGCATGCTGCACCCTCCACCTCCCAAACTGGGAAGGGTCATTTGTCCTCTCTCTCTCTCCATGGGTTAACTCTTCCGTGACAGAGTGTGTGGGTGTGTGGCTAGGGTCTGCCGCTTAGTCTAGCAGACTGTGTGTGATTGTGTGTGCGGTTCTGTTTGCTAACGCTCCTGTATGGAAGTCATACATCAGGATAACTGATCACGCATCAACATGGGGGGATGTTTCGTTCAAAGCATGTCAGAGAAGCTCAAACCCCCCCCCCCACCCCCCCCCCCCCCCCCCCCCGCCTCCCCCCCACTGGATCTGAAGCACTTTATAAAAACGACAGGAGTCAAGCATCGCTTTGAACCCTGCAGTCTATCTGCAGTTCCGTCACACGTCTCAGAACATGCTCAAGTCAATCACTGGAGTGAGGTGGGGCAGCATCCAGCACACCCCAAACTAACTGAAAGAGATCGGGGCTGTGAAGACAGTGCAGATACTCGGCTCCACGGTTGCAATCCAATCCTGTCCGGATGACGACACATTGCTAACTCAAGCAAGAAACTGTACGATATTGAATCGCCAATCTGAACCCGTTAGTAATGGACTTGCCATCCCCAAATCCACTTAGCCAATTAAGTCTTGGCGCATGATGTGAATTTCAAGTCTATCTGAACATCATTAATTAATAACTCGAAACATTCCCCCCCATTCCACACTTAATATGAAGCACAATTCACAAAGAGACTTGATTAGGATGAACCGAGTAGCATGGATATGTGAACACAAGGTTAAGTCCACATACTGTACAGCAGCACACATCGGCAATCGTCTAGTCTAGTCTAATGACTCCTTTAACCGTCGGTCAAGGCTGAAGGTGTCCAGCCAGGCAGAGATGGTTTGGGAGGGGCAGCTTTTTATTAACCTATGATGTGGCTGTTAAATACCATTTTATGAATAAAAGGTGGGAGGACATATTTTGTGTTTTCTTAAAGTAGGAGGGATGTGTCCCTCCCATGTATAATGATCCGTCCATCCCAGCTGGGCATGAGCAGAGGGCAGAGGGGTGGAGGGGTGGAGGGGTGGAGGGGTGGAGGGGTGGAGGGCGTCCATTAGCAGATTAAACCCACACCTACAGTAGAGCTGCAGTGTTTCACACCAACCTTCTGGAACTAGTGAGACACATGCTTCCTCACTCTGTCCTCCTCTTCCTCAGGACTTCATCTGCTCTTAATACCTGTAATATTTACTCTTAATATCTGCTCTTAATACCTGTAATATCTGCTGTTAATATCTGCTCTTAATACCTGTAATATCTGCTGTTAATATCTGCGGTTCATACCTCCAGTTTGAATCATACTCTGTGTAAGATGCTTCTCCACAGCGACAGTGGTTCATCCTGCAGGAAGCAGCAGTGGTCGACTGCATCATTTTCCTCTGTGTGTTTCTAAAGGGAGGGAATACAACTTTGCATCATTCACCTCCTCTAATAGAGCATTTTCCTGCGGCTGTGAATGGAACATGTTTGAAATAACCAAGACGTGCCTTAAAGGTCAGAGCTGAATTTGTGTGCCTGCGAGAACCTAAATAGCTTTACTCAGAAATATAGACACAGAAGAAAATGGGTTATTTATGACCTCTGCACCCAGTCTGACGGCTAGTGAAGGAGAGCAGAGAGAGAGAAGCTCATGAATATCTCTGAGCAGATCACCCGCAGCATTTCACTGCCTAATGTAATCATGTTGTCCCTTTCATGACATGCAGGACTTTACGCAGTGTGACTGTTGCAGCTCCGAGACACACGATCCATCCTGCTGCCCACAGCCTCACCACAAAGGACAGGAAGTCCCCTCACTGGGTTCAAACCAGAGACAGGTTTTGGAGAAAGATTGAAAGAGAAACGAAGATAAATTCAGAGTGATAACGAGAGAGAAAGAGAGAAATGTAATATATGATGTATCACTTGGCATTTAATACAATCAGGTATAAATCAAGTGATTAAAAACTAAAGAAAAAATGCATTATTCCCACTTGAGCGGGGGGGGGGGGGGGGGGGGGCGGGGGGATAGTTGCACGTAGGGCACTGAAATGGCGGCGGCAGCACTGTCTAAAGAGAGCTGTGTTCTAAAGAGAGCTGTGTTCTAAAGAGAGCTGTGTCTCTAAAGAGAGCTGTGTTCTAAAGAGAGCTGTGTCTCTAAAGAGAGCTGTGTTCTAAAGAGAGCTGTGTTCTAAAGAGAGCTGTGTCTCTAAAGAGAGCTGTGTTCTAAAGAGAGCTGTGTTCTAAAGAGAGCTGTGTCTCTAAAGAGAGCTGTGTCTCTAAAGAGAGCTGTGTTCTAAAGAGAGCTGTGTTCTAAAGAGAGCTGTGTCTCTAAAGAGAGCTGTGTTCTAAAGAGAGCTGTGTTCTAAAGAGAGCTGTGTCTCTAAAGAGAGCTGTGTTCTAAAGAGAGCTGTGTCTCTAAAGAGAGCTGTGTTCTAAAGAGAGCTGTGTTCTAAAAGGAGCTGTGTCTCTAAAGAGAGCTGTGTTCTAAAGAGAGCTGTGTTCTAAAGAGAGCTGTGTTCTAAAGAGAGCTGTGTTCTAAAGAGAGCTGTGTTCTAAAGAGAGCTGTGTCTCTAAAGAGAGCTGTGTTCTAAAGAGAGCTGTGTTCTAAAGAGAGCTGTGTCTCTAAAGAGAGCTGTGTTCTAAAGAGAGCTGTGTTCTAAAGAGAGCTGTGTCTCTAAAGAGAGCTGTGTCTCTAAAGAGAGCTGTGTTCTAAAGAGAGCTGTGTTCTAAAGAGAGCTGTGTCTCTAAAGAGAGCTGTGTTCTAAAGAGAGCTGTGTTCTAAAGAGAGCTGTGTCTCTAAAGAGAGCTGTGTTCTAAAGAGAGCTGTGTCTCTAAAGAGAGCTGTGTTCTAAAGAGAGCTGTGTTCTAAAAGGAGCTGTGTCTCTAAAGAGAGCTGTGTTCTAAAGAGAGCTGTGTTCTAAAAGGAGCTGTGTCTCTAAAGAGAGCTGTGTTCTAAAGAGAGCTGTGTTCTAAAAGGAGCTGTGTCTCTAAAGAGAGCTGTGTCTCTAAAGAGAGCTGTGTCTCTAAAGAGAGCTGTGTTCTAAAGAGAGCTGTGTTCTAAAGAGAGCTGTGTTCTAAAGAGAGCTGTGTTCTAAAGAGAGCTGTGTCTCTAAAGAGATTTTCTGCTTCACGAACAGCCTCGGTCTGAATACAGCTGTACTTCAACTGGACAGAGGTAGTTCACATCACATCGTACAGCACAGAGCTTCATCTATACACATGTTTTTCCTCACTGGGTTATTGACATTGTGTTGCATCTTCAATCTAACAAATATAACAGCCACTGTTGTTCCATATTCCTACAGCGTGTCTTCAGGATGCTATGGCTAAGTGTTGTACTTCCTGTAGTGGCGGCACGGTAAGGAGTGGAAGACCATGTAATCATCCAGATATCATTCCTATCATGATTGGATTCACAGCATCATCCTTAGTCCTGAGGGGGCTGACATTATCAACCACTATTCTAATTACACTCTGTGTGCAAGGAGCTATTTTACATATTTCTGTTCATGCCAAAGAGCGAAATCCATTTGAAAATGATAAATTTCAAGATACATTTAACAGCTAATCTGAGGGAATTTTCAGATTTGCATTGATGTCATCCTCCTTGTCTAATAGCACCACATCTCTCTCCCTCTCTCTGTCTGTCCGTCTCTCCCTCTATCTCTCTCTCTCTCTCCCCCTGTCTCTCCCTCTATCTGTCTGTCTCTCTGTCTCTCTCTCTATCTCTTTCTCTCCCCCTCTGTCTCTCCCTCTCTCTTTCTCTCCCCCTCTGTCTTTCCCTCTCTCTATCTGTCTCTCTCTCTGTCTCTCCCTCTATCTCTCTCTCTCCCCCTCTGTCTCTCCCTATATCTCTCTCTCCCCCTCTGTCTCTCCCTCTATCTCTCTCTCTCCCCCTCTGTCTCTCCCTCTATCTCTTTCTCTCCCCCTCTGTCTCTCCCTCTATCTCTCTCTCTCCCCCTGTCTCTCCCTCTATCTCTTTCTCTCCCCCTCTGTCTCTCCCTCTCTTTATCTGTCTCTCTCTCTGTCTCTCCCTCTATCTCTCTCTCTCCCCCTATGTCTCTCCTTCTATCTCTTTCTCTCCCCCTCTGTCTCTCCCTCTCTCATGTGACTGAACTTTAGTTTGTGAAGTGATAAATTATGGATCACATGGTCTCACATGGAAAATTTTATTTTGATGGGGTTATAACAGTGTCCATGTCCTATCTGTGTTTCTCTGGAGCCACAGTAATTCTAGATGGATCACCTTTTCATGAAGAACAAGGTCCTCAACATTGACTGAAAGACTGACTGACAGACTGACTGACAGCTGATTTGACACCAGCGGTTGCTATGTTACTATTATTATTCTCTCTACGTAGGTCCTGTCAAGTGAGTCATGACATAATGGAGGAAGCATTGTCTAAAACAGAAAAGACACTGGGGGTCTTAATGCTAACTGAGCCAAAATACATCTATCAATGTGTTTTGTGATAGACTCTAATCTGAGTAAATTAATTTCCACATTAATATGACTGCTGTTTTCCACCCAGTCCACATCAGCTGTTTGACTGGACTGCTGCTCAATAAGGAAAAACACTTGCCTGCTTTGAACGATTTATAGAATGATTGAATCTGAGTTATTTCAGTTCCTCAGAAAATTTGAATAATGATTTATGGAAGGAGCTGGCAACACACATACACACACACCACACACACACACATACACACACACCACCATCGTTCTCTGCTCCAAACAAAGCAGCGCGCACAAACACACACACACGCACAAACACACACACACCACACATGCACACACACGCACACACACAAACACACCACACACAGTTTGTTAGGGGTTCTGAAAAACTCAGATATAGGTGTGGTCCTGGGTGTTAATGTTGGACAGATTCAGTGTCCTGACTGTTAATGTTGGACAGATTCAGTGTCCTGAGTGTTAATGTTGGACAGATTCAGTGTCCTGAGTGTTAATGTTGGACAGATTCAGTGTCCTGACTGTTAATGTTGGACAGATTCAGTGTCCTGAGTGTTAATGTTGGACAGATTCAGTGTCCTGACTGTTAATGTTGGACAGATTCAGTGTCCTGAGTGTTAATGTTGGACAGATTCAGTGTCCTGACTGTTAATGTTGGACAGATTCAGTGTCCTGACTGTTAATGTTGGACAGATTCAGTGTCCTGACTGTTAATGTTGGACAGATTCAGTGTCCTAAGTGTTAATGTTGGACAGATTCAGTGTCCTGAGTGTTAATGTTGGACAGATTCAGTGTCCTGAGTGTTAATGTTGGACAGATTCAGTGTCCTGAGTGTTAATGTGGGACAGATTCAGTGTCCTGACTGTTAATGTTGGACAGATTCAGTGTCCTGAGTGTTAATGTTGGACAGATTCAGTGTCCTAAGTGTTAATGTTGGACAGATTCAGTGTCCTGAGTGTTAATGTTGGACAGATTCAGTGTCCTGACTGTTAATGTTGGACAGATTCAGTGTCCTGACTGTTAATGTTGGACAGATTCAGTGTCCTGAGTGTTAATGTTGGACAGATTCAGTGTCCTGAGTGTTAATGTTGGACAGATTCAGTGTCCTGAGTGTTAATGTTGGACAGATTCAGTGTCCTGACTGTTAATGTTGGACAGATTCAGTGTCCTAAGTGTTAATGTTGGACAGATTCAGTGTCCTGAGTGTTAATGTTGGACAGATTCAGTGTCCTAAGTGTTAATGTTGGACAGATTCAGTGTCCTGAGTGTTAATGTTGGACAGATTCAGTGTCCTGAGTGTTAATGTTGGACAGATTCAGTGTCCTGACTGTTAATGTTGGACAGATTCAGTGTCCTGACTGTTAATGTTGGACAGATTCAGTGTCCTGAGTGTTAATGTTGGACAGATTCAGTGTCCTGACTGTTAATGTTGGACAAATTGTGTTTCCCCCAGATGTCCACCAGCAGGAAGGTTTTAAAAGGTTGAAGAAACAAGAAGTTTTGAAAAAGACGTTGAAACATTTGGAATGCAGCTTCTATTCCAGGTATCAATTACTTTGATGTTAATTGAGGAATTGTCGTTAATAAGTTGACTATCCTTTCTATACTTCTAGACTATATGTACTTCAAAAGTTTTTGTTTCACAGTGAAAGGAGAGGAGACAAGATTGTTCAAACCTTTTTAAATCGGATTTTCTTGAGTGTTCAGTGATGAAGTGTTGCTCGTCCAGGTCACACCTCCTCTTCTCTTTATTCATGAAAAACACCGTCGATCTGTACAAATTCATCACAATAAATCAAATTGGTATGTTTTATATTAGTTTACAAACATAAAATGTATATTAGCAACAAACAAACGTAACAACGAAACATACACGGAACAGCTGACACACCTCTCCATCTGCATGAAGAGGGACTGAGTCACATTAAACCATTTAAAAAGACATTTTTCGCTACAAACACCGCAGGTTTTAGCAGAGTAGAAACACATTTCAACACTACAGATTCACCTGTCTCACTTGGCGCTGTGTTACATCTTAATAAGTCCCTAGTGAACATAGTTCCTGCCCACATGCACAAACAAACAATACACAAACCTCTCCAAATACAATAAATCAAATTATCATGATTTTATAATTATTCCCACATGTTGTCATGGCAGCTTAAACAAGTGTTGAGCGCCTGCAGCTGTACAGAGACGCTTCAGGATTACCAGAGATCCATGTTCCCCTCCCAGCAGAACCCCAGGCTGAATAACATAAATATAAGGCTGATTACAGCCAGTAGAGCTTGATGCCAGTAGTGAGCCCAGATCAGCACACCTGCTCTCCTGTGGTAGGTCTGTCCACATTCACCCTGGAGAAAGCTTTACCTGGATAGTTAGTGTGTGTGTGTGTGTGTGTGTGTGAGAGAGAGACACCCCACTATTCGCTCCCTGAAACCCTGACAGCGCCGTGTTCTGCCTGTGTGCTTCTCAGTACGGAGTCTGTCTGACATGAGGAGGAGCAGAGAGGAGACCTGGTGTCAGTCTGTCTGACATGAGGAGGAGCAGAGAGGAGACCTGGTGTCAGTCTGTCAGACATGAGGAGGAGCAGAGAGGAGACCTGGTGTCAGTCTGTCAGACATGAGGAGGAGCAGAGAGGAGACCTGGTGTCAGTCTGTCTGACATGAGGAGGAGCAGAGAGGAGACCTGGTGTCAGTCTGTCTGACATGAGGAGGAGCAGAGAGGAGACCTGGTGTCAGTCTGTCA
Organism: Protosalanx chinensis; assembly: GCA_030340685.1. Classification (NCBI taxonomy): domain Eukaryota; kingdom Metazoa; phylum Chordata; class Actinopteri; order Osmeriformes; family Salangidae; genus Protosalanx; species Protosalanx chinensis. The sequence continues at coordinate 87,490 of CM059321.1, read as the reverse complement.
GACATGAGGAGACCCTACTCTCCCTCCTGAACACTGGAGTGAGGCCCTACTCTCCTCCCTGAACACTGTAGTGAGGCCCTACTCTCCCTCCTGAGCACTGGAGTGAGGCCCTACTCTCCCTCCTGAACACTGTAGTGAGGCCCTACTCTCCTCCCTGAACACTGTAGTGAGGCCCTACTCTCCCTCCTGAACACTGTAGTGAGGCCCTACTCTCCCTCCTGAACACTGTAGTGAGGCCCTACTCTCCCTCCTGAACACTG
>CM059321.1:52230-82230 GCA_030340685.1 Protosalanx chinensis | reverse complement strand
CACATACTGTCTGATAAACAGAATTGCTTGATAATCAAAGTTCCTTTGCATTTGAAAGGGAATTTATGAGGCGAATGGAAGAATATGATTAATTCCAACTTTTCTTTTGTAACAGTATCTATCTACTTTTAACATTCATTTCAAAAATGTATATTCACAATCACAAATGTATAATTAATTCGACTTTTAATTTCAGTAAAAGCTTATCCACTTGAGTGAAATAGAATAAAACTGAATATTTTAGTTGATTAAAAATGAATTTTTGTTACAATGTATTTCCTGTCCATTACAGTGTTTTGGTACCATCGCTCCATCAAAGGACACTTTAATGTTGCTGACTAACGTCCCAATACTGTTCACATCAAACTGATTTTACAACATGATATTGTCTGTAATATTCAGTCATTTGATTTCTTGGAACAGATGAAACATTTTCACTTTTCTTCTGCAAATTATTCCGTCAGTTGCTTGTGTTTTAAATGATCCAGAATTGTGGGAATCGTCAGAAATGAGAAAATGGCAGAAGGGTCGCACATTAAAACGTAAATCCGGATGAGAACATCAGCTAAATGACTAAACTTAAATGTCAATTCATTTTCCAGTCAAGCTTATTTTATCCAGTGTTTTGAGGAAATTAGTCAACTGACTTGTTTTGTGTTTGAGTTCCAGTGTTGCTTCAGCTTGTCCTGTCTTTAAATCTGGACAGATTAAGATGTCCATGATGGGATGGACTTAATAGGAGCAGAATGTTGGCTGCAGCTGGGGAGCTTCCACTACGAAACACATACTGCCAAGTCTAAGGACCACATCTAGGAACAACAAGGAATAAAACTGCAGCCCCCTCACACTCACACACACACACATACACTTACACACACATACACACTCACTCACACACACACACACACACACACACACACTGGTCAACAGCCCCACTGACGAAAGGCAGTGTAATCGCTGAGTACATTTCAGCATTAGAATATAAAACAGCAAACGCAACTGCCTCTTCAACAGATCGTTACAAGTCAACAAACTATATTTAGTTTTTCTTCATAATATCATCATGTGGAAACATGGACAGATTTACACTGAATCATTTACATGTAGTTATTTGCTTCCAGACATTTGTTAGCAGTCAAACAAACTATCTTCGAAACCGTCTCGGGGAAATTCATTTTGCCTTCGCTCTTTGAATGAGCATTTCAGTGTGTGACAGTGTAAAGGGATGGATGCAGAATCAGGGTCCTTCTAATGAACGACCTGTCATATTACGCAGACACACATCTCATTCCATTGAAACAGATGATGGCTAAAAGGTGCCTCCAAAACTGTCTGTCTTGCAGTCTGTCTTCATCATGCCCACACTGTCAGCACAGCCGGCTAAATGACAGAGAAAATTGCTGGCAATCATTCAACTGAGATGCAATCTTCATGTTGACGTCTCTGCTTGATGTACAGCAGTCATTGTTTACCGTTAACCCCCCCCCCCCTGGTTTTCTGTCCTGGCCATGCCTAGTAAGAGCTCTCTCCTTCAGGCTTCCTGGCAGAGCAGAGAGGCCTGGCTGGAAGACTGACAAGAGAAGCAATTAGGGATGGGTCAAAGGTTGTGAGTTGAAAGGAACAGATGAGATAAGAGTGGCTGGAGAACATTTGTTATCAGCTGTGAGGGAACGAGTGAGTGGAAGAAAACTGAAGAAATGTTTCACCTGAACCTTGTTCTCCGGAACGTTCTTAGAAATTATCCTCAGGCCTGTGTTTACATCTCTCTGTGTTTGAACTGCTCTCTATAGAGAGAGAGAGAGAGAGAGAGAGAGAGAGAGACAGAGAGAGACAGAGAGAGACTGAGAGAGATACAGAGAGAGAGACAGAGAGACAGAGAGAGAGACACACACAGAGAGAGCGAGAGTGCGCTTATCACTAGAGCAATCACCAGTAAAATTCAAAGTAAAAACAGACTTAAAGGTGAGAAATCTACCATCTCTATCCAATAGAGACCATCTGATTTCTACCTGACTGAGGTACAGTCCTCAGTCCTCAGTCATTTGGTCCTCAGTCGTCTGGTCCTCTGGTCCTCAGTTCTCTGGTCCTCAGGTCCTCAGTCCTCAGGTCCTCAGTCCTCTGGTCCTCAGTCCTCTGGTCCTCAGTCCTCTGGTCCTCTGGTCCTCTGTCCTCTGGTCCTCAGTCCTCTGGTCCTCAGTCCTCTGGTCCTCAGTCCTCTGGTCCTCAGTCTTCTGGTCCACTGGTCCTCTGGTCCTCTGGTCCTCAGGTCCCCAGGTCCTCTGGTCCTCAGGTCCTCAGTCCTCTGGTCCTCTGGTCCTCAGTCCTCTGGTCCTCAGTCCTCTGGTCCTCAGTCCTCTGGTCCTCTGGTCCTCTGTCCTCTGGTCCTCAGTCCTCTGGTCCTCAGTCCTCTGGTCCTCAGTCCTCTGGTCCTCAGGTCCCCAGGTCCTCAGGTCCTCAGTCCTCTGGTCCTCAGGTAAGCACCTCTGGCTGAAGCCTTGTGATTTATAGAAGCATCATCCTAGCTCCCATTTCTTGCAGTTGCTGTGGAAACAAGCAGGTATCATGAGAGAATCGAAGGCTTGGGGACTCTGGCAATAGAAGGTTGGTAAATTGCTCTGGGAAAAGAACGCTACATTTCTAATCAGGGACTTCATCGGTCTCAGATCTGAGCTAAATTGAAATCAATAGAGGTCTAATCATGCCAAAATGTCCATTTTTTCTCATCAGCGTCAGATGAAACTCAGACTGTGTTCCGTTTCAGTCCGGTTTAGTTCTGCTTGTAAAGGGAGAGGAAAACAGGGGCCACTAATAAATCAATTAGCTTCTTCTATAACCTCAAGAATAGTGGGCGGAGTTTTCCCCATGCACAGGATACAGCTTGATTACCCAGCAGGCAGCGGGGTGAGTTCACAGCCCTTCTCTGCTGACACCACATCAGTCAGGAGGGGATCCAGAACAATGCGCTTCAGAGGAGAGATCACCAAGGTTCATCACGTACAGTGTCATATGATAGCGGATTAGCATACCTGCATTTTCCATTAGAGAGCTTATGGGGCTGCTTTTATGCTAGGAAGCTCCCTGCTGCAGGCACTAAATTAGGTTTCCTTTTAATCTCTGCTGTGGATGCTGAGCTGCATACTGAAGATGGCCTCAGATGGCTGGAGTGTGGAGGCTGGTGTGTGGAGGCTGGAGGCTGGAGGCTGGGGCAGCTACAGGCACCAGGCCTGCTGTGTGGAGGAAGGAAATACGAGGATAATATTCTCAGTCTCAGTATGATTGGTCCAGAACGTGCAGCTCGTGAAGATGTGGGGTGGGCATGGAAAGTTCTGGAGCTCAACCTCAGTAAAGCTTCCGCTGACTAAGCACATAGACAAGCAGAGGAGGAGGAGGAACTGGGTGCAGCGAAGAGTTGTAATTAATGTCAACATTCGAGTAGAATCCTAATCCACTAAAGTTCCTCAGTGCAAACGACTGGGAAGATGTGTTTCTTTGTTTTAAAGAAGTTCATGAAATGTACCTGCTTGTTTGGAAGTGTTCACCCAGGTCACACAAAGGCCTCGTAAACATCCTGTATGATAAAGAATTACTAAGACAGCAACAGTCATCCTCATTCAAGTGTTGTGACTATGTACTTGATATAAGTGGACTCTGCTCAAGAGTGTACCAGCAAAGAGCACGTTCACATTAAGCATGGAGAGAGAAGTTGTACTTGAGATGGAGAGATGTGTTTACATGATCATGTGACTTCTGACCTCAGGAAGCAGCGTGAAGTGAGACAGGATAAAGGAACATTCAGGTGTCTATGAGCATGGAGATCAGTGCTGAGGTATGGATATAACACACACACACACACACACTACACACACACTACACACACACTACACACACTACACACACACTCACACACACACACACACTCACACACTCTCACACACACACACACACTCACACACTCACACACTCCCACACACACATACACTCACACACAAACAAACACACACACTCACACACAAACACACACACTCACACACACACACACACACACTCACAGGAGCTTCTCTGATGCTTGATCACACAGGAGTTGTTTTGTTCTGCTGCAGGTTCTGTCTCGTCCACAGGGGAGAAGACATGCAGGTTCTGTCTCGTCCACAGGGGAGAAGACATGCAGGTTCTGAAGAACACCTGCTTTTCTTTAATCAACCTCTCCCATCGTTATTTCAAAGCTCATGGGAATAATCTTTATGGAGATGTTGTGATGAAGTGATTATCGTGGTGGAGAGATCATACAAAAGGGTTTTTTCTTGTTAACTTTGATCCTTTAAAAAATAAAATATATATATATATATATGTATCTTTCTTTTTCAACCCTAATAAATAATGGAAGACAAAAAATTTATGTTCGTCTGTGAGTACGTTTTTGGGTGAATGTGTTCAGTTGATCTATTTGTTCCAGACTTTATCTTTATCTTTAATGAGACAGAATCAGGACAAAGTCATTGAACTACGGATGCTGTGCAGTTTGACTGGAACACTGTGGCTGGTACAGATGCTTGTTACACCCTTAATCAGCAGTGGGATCAAACTGCTTTCATTAAAACTTCTGCCAATAAGCAGCCACACAGTGACAATAGAGGCTGTGACTAGAGGAGTGAGAATCAGAAGCAAAATATGTTGCTTTTCCTATTTATTTATCTGACACAAACTGCATGAACTCACAACAGCTACTGAGAGGGAAATAAACGTCCTAAAATAAGAATCACTTCATCATTTGTGGGATATTTGCAAGACTGAACACAGAAACACTGAAACAAGAGGTGTGACAGCATCCTGAAGAACAAGGAGATAAACTCTAACTGTTATTCTGCATCTGACTGAACAGATAAACGCTCCTCTGATGCATCTATGAATCCAAACAGGAGACAGTCTAAGCGAATCAAGACTGTTTTCTACACTCAGGAGGTCAACACACAGTGTTAAACCTCAGGTATCCACAGGAAGATGGGATCTTAAACTTCCCCTGCAGCCCAGCTGTGCATCCTGAACTAATGTGGAGCTTCTGAACAGCTGATAAATGTTTGTGGTGAGAGAGCAGGGTGAAGAGTTCAGCCATGTTGTCCCCAGAGAGGTGGCTCTCACCATTCTGTTTCTCCTCCTTGGTTAAGACTGTCTGCAGTCATCGATTGGCAACCAAATACTAATGTGTTTATTGACTAAGAAGGAAACCTTAAGGATTAGATTATGAACACATGATGAAACAGTTATCAATATTCAGGCTTAATATCAGTCAAGAAATGAGAGAGCAGTTCACACTAAATCACAATGTGTGACAGTTAAAACACCTCCTCCCTCCTCCTCTCCTCCCTCCTAACCTCTCTCCTCTCCTCCCTCCTCCTTTCCTCCCTCCTGCCCTCCTTTCCTCTTCCCTTCTTGGCAGCACCGGTAGTTCAGTGGTAGGATTCTTGCCTACCATGTGCAGAAAGCCTGGTGGGGGTTCAAATCCCAGCCAATGCATTGAATACATGTGTGCACCGCTGAAATTTCTCCATTAGGGGACTAATAAGGGATCATTTATTTTTCTCCCTCCCCAGCAGGCTTCAGGAATGTCATTGACATCTATTAGAGAGACATCACAAGCTCCCCTCTCTCACTCTCTCCTTTTCCTGCTAAGGAAATTACAAACAATCTATCAATTGATCCTGGTGAAACCTGTGGTCGACACAAGGCTAGACAATCGTTAGGGCTCAAATTCCTTTTGGTCGGAGTTAAGTGAAGAGGTGCTGGTTGAAGGGTGTAAGGTATATCCCAGGAAATGAAGTTCCTGAAAAGATGATATGTGTTGTGAGCTCATAGTCCTTCTAGCCCAGACCTCAGACAAGGGAAGAATACATCCTGATATAATACTGTATTACTATACAATTATTTATTGTAGTTACTGTATTACAATACTGGACCAATACTTGTATAATTGTAATCAGATAGTCTGTACATAATCATTTATCCAAGCCGCTGCCCACCCCCACCCTCCCTGTGTGGAGTCACCTCACCTCACCTACCGTTTTTACTTATTGTTATTTTCCCCCACCCCCTATCCCTGTGTACGGGTTCTAATCTTTTACCTCACACCCTTACCCTTGTGTGCTTTTGCGAGACTGTGCGTTGATACGAAGGAGTTTCCCTCGGGATTAATAAAGTATTCTGAATCTGAATCTGAAATCTGAATACATCAAATCAATCTGCTGTACTGTTCACTGGCTAGACAGAACCACTGACAGTAACTAGACCGAACCCAGACAATCAGTGTTCGTACATATTTTATTTGAAGCTCAGGAACTTATTGACACGTCATCGAGTCTGAACAATATGTTTCACTCCAGTTAATTACTGTCAGCATTCCTATTGGAGACAGAGCCAACAGGGACTTGATTGTTGCTGCGCTTTTAATTGCTAAATTGATTAAGTTGAGCGTCATGAATCTTCTGAGTGTTTTCACGCCGATGAAGTTACAACTTGGCTTGTTTTCATCGATCATAAGACTGTATATTATACTATTTATTTTATTTTTATATAACATAATTATATATTTTTATTCAGGTGTTGAGAAGGGCTATATTTCTCTTTTCTTTATCTAATTTTGGACATTTTGAATCTGTGGGCAACTTTTAATCTCCATTCTGCTATTTTCTTTAATTATTTGACAAATGTTCTAATGGTGGACAGAATCGAGAGTATTTGGGTGGACTAGACAATATGAACGATTAAGGAAAGTGATTTATGCTCCTGACATTTTGTTTTGTCCTAGTTACGTAATACCCTTCGCCAAATCAATGGAGACATGAATATTGATGAGCGTCCATTGAGGATCCAGAGATGATCATTAAACTGCCTCCATGTTTGGATACTGAGTGGGCTGACTGACTTTAAACTGAAATTGGTTTTCTCAAACAGGAACATCCATTCCTATTGGTTTTCCAAAGCCTCTACAAACTTTGGCGTTGTTCCCAAACTGTGTGTGTTCCTCATGAGCCAGGAAGTATAATAACCTGACTAGACACTTTAGGAAAACTCTATGAGTGTTTCTCTGTCATGTCAGAGTCAGACTCAGCCTAAAGGACATGGAGGTCATTCCTGTTGTGCATGAGAGAACAGGACATTACCTCCCTCTCACCCTCATCTCTCTGTCCTCATCTGCATTCTCAAGGCTGGACCTTCATATTAGAGGGAAGTTAATAACTTGTTAATATGCTCAAACCTCCTAGCTCAGCAAATGACCACTCAGCATTACTGTGCAGTATGCCAAGCTGTGAAGAGAGATTGGATACCTGGGAGCCTTAAAGCATGTCTGACCCCCTCAGCCCTCCTCATCCAAGCTGGATCAGGAAGCAGAACCCAGTGTGGTGTGAGCAGGGCGTGGCCTCAGAGGCTGCAGGTGATGGAGAGGCTGTGAAGAGGCTGTGAAGAGGCTGTGAAGAGGCTGTGAAGAGGCTGTGAAGAGGCTGTGAAGAGACTGGTCCTTCACATCTGACCTCCTGTGAGTAACATGTTCCCAAACAGCTGTCTATCAAAAAACAGTGACAGGGGACATGAATAGAAAAAGGCAAAAAACACAGGATGCACTTTACACTTAGAGTTACACACTTAGAGTTACACACTTAGAGTTACACACTTAGAGTTACACACTTAGAGTTACACACTTAGAGTTACACACTTAGAGTTACACACTTAGAGTTACACACTTAGAGTTACACACTTAGAGTTACACACTTAGAGTTACACACTTAGAGTTACACACTAGTCATTTGACTGTGTTAATCCTTCTGTTTCAGGGGAGATTCCCAGCCTCCCTCTGACACATGAGAACCTGCCAGTAAAAAGCTTTCAGATCAGCTAAATACAACTTAGTTTGACAGTTGACAAAGTTCCCTTTCTGACTCAGATTCAGTGTGATTGTTCATGTCTGTTTCCTGTTGTCAAGATGACTGTGGAATTCTCTCTGAATTATATAAACAATCACATTAATGCATCACAGTAATGCACCACAGCAGTGCATCACAGTAATGCATCACAGTAATGCACCACAGCAGTGCATCACAGTAATGCATCACAGTAATGCACCACAGCAGTGCATCACAGTAATGCTTCACATTAATGCATCATAGATGTATTCAAGTGTAAAATGATGTCATTGGTGTTGCTGTTAGCGTCATAAATGTTCGTTTTTATGTGATGTATGATCTCAACATTGTGTTTTTATTGTGCTGGATTGTTTTATTGAGGCTAAATTAATATGGTGCGACAGAGCACCACAGAATCAGTGGAAACCAGAAGGATGTTTTTAATCTCTCCCTCCACCTCTCCCCCTCTCCACCCAACCTCTCCCTCTCTCCACCTCTCTCTCTCCACCTCTCCCCCTCTCCACCCAACCTCTCCCTCTCTCCACCTCTCTCTCTCTCCACCTCTCCCCCTCTCCACCCAACCTCTCCCTCTCTCCACCTCTCCCCCTCTCCACCTCTCTCTCTCCACCTCTCCCCCTCTCCACCCCAACCTTTCCCTCTCTCCACCTCTCCCCCTCTCCACCTCTCTCTCTCCACCTCTCCCCCTCTCCACCTCTCTCTCTCCACCTCTCCCCCTCTCCACCCAACCTTTCCCTCTCTCCACCTCTCTTTCACTCCACCTTTCAACCTCTCCCTCCCCCTCTCCACCCCACCCCACCCCACCTCTCCCTCCACCTCCCCCTCTCCACCCCACCTCTCCTTGCTGTCCTGTGGGCGGCAGCTCTCCTCGTTAGTGGCGTGAGTCATGGTTCTCCCATCAGCCGCCCCAGCACTGCGACATGCTGAGAGTGGATTCAGCAGGCAGCACAGTGGGATCCCTCCTAGCTCAACTCCACAATCATCTCTGTGCTGCGTCTGGCTGTGCAGAGGCAGCAGGAACCTCCATCACACACCAGGACCAGCGCACGGCCTCAGAACTTCAAAACACATTAACATTGATTGGTTGGTGTTGTAGCTTGGTGAGAGTATTTGGCAGAGAAGAACATAAGTGCTGGAGAGTTCCCCCTGCAGAGTGACCCTGCCTGGGGGCCTGATTACTGAGGATGTGTCTGGAGGCTGAAAATACTGAAGCAAGGCTCCAGGAGCTAAGAAGAAGTAGGAGGGAGGGAGGGAGGGAGGAGGGAGGGAGGGAGGAGGGAGGGGGGAAAGAGAGACAGAGAGAGACAGACCCCCCCTAAAGACCCCCCCCCCCAGGCTCTGCAGAGAGGGACGAGCACAGGAGGATTTGTTCACTGATCAGATCACGTTTGTAGAAAAGTGCCTGACTTCGTCTCTGCGTTTCTAACTGGACTTCTGTTCCAGTCACCATGGGATCTTATTCACACTGTTTCAGATCAGCCAGGTTTCATTTCATATTGTTATGAAAGAGAGAGGAAAGAAGTACATGAGTGCAACAACTGGAATTTACTGTGTTGCTTAGTAACATTCTGCAACTATCCTATTCTTGGTCATGTTCAATACACACAATGACTTATCTTCAGAAAAGAGAGAGTCAGTGTGTTTATGGAGGCAGGGTCCAGAGAGAGTCAGTGTGGTTATGGAGGCAGGGTCCAGAGAGAGTCAGTGTGGTTATGGAGGCAGGGTCCAGAGAGAGTCAGTGTGTTTATGGAGGCAGGGTCCAGAGAGAGTCAGTGTGGTTATGGAGGCAGGGTCCAGAGAGAGTCAGTGTGGTTATGGAGGCAGGGTCCAGAGAGAGTCAGTGTGGTTATGGAGGCAGGGTCCAGAGAGAGTCAGTGTGGTTATGGAGGCAGGGTCCAGAGAGAGTCAGTGTGGTTATGGAGGCAGGGTCCAGAGAGAGTCAGTGTGGTTATGGAGGCAGGGTCCAGAGAGAGTCAGTGTGGTTATGGAGGCAGGGTCCAGAGAGAGTCAGTGTGGTTATGGAGGCAGGGTCCAGAGAGAGTCAGTGTGGTTATGGAGGCAGGGTCCAGAGAGAGTCAGTGTGTTTATGGAGGCAGGGTCCAGAGAGAGTCAGTGTGGTTATGGAGGCAGGGTCCAGAGAGAGTCAGTGTGTTTGCGGAGGCAGGGTCCAGAGAAAGTTAGTGTGTTTATGGAGGCAGGGTCCAGAGAGAGTCAGTGTGTTTATGGAGGCAGGGTCCAGAGAGAGTCAGTGTGTTTATGGAGGCAGGGTCCAGAGAGAGTCAGTGTACTTGAGTGCTGGGCCCCGCCCTGCTAGACCACACCCTGCTAGGCCCCGCCCTGCTAGACCACACCCTGCTAGGCCCCGCCCTGCTAGGCCCCACCCTGCTAGGCCCCACCCTCCTCCTCAGCATCATCAGAGCTCAGCTCCTGCAGGAGGGGCTGTTGACTCGGTCTATTTTGGGTCTGTTTGTTTAACCCAGTTCCAGTTCCAGCTTCCTGGTCTGCTGCTAAGTGGAGCACCAAGATGTGGCTCTTCCACATGTGTGCCTCTCTGAACACACAGCAGCTTCCAACACTGAGAACCCAGACAGAGGAGCTGCCATCCTGGAGAAGGGGGGAGGGGGGAGGAGAGGAGGAGAGGAGGAGGAGGGGAGGGGGAGAAGAGGAGGGGGGAGGAGAGGAGGGGAGGAGGAGAGGAGGAGGAGGGGAGGGGGAGAAGAGGAGGGGGGAGGAGAGGAGGGGAGGAGGAGAGGAGGAGGAGGGGAGGGGGAGAAGAGGAGGGGGGAGGAGAGGAGGGGAGAGGGGGGAGGGGAGGGGAGGAGGAGGGGATGAGGGGAGAGTAGGGGGGGAGGATAGAAGGGGAGAGGAGAGGAGAGGAGGGGGAGAAGAGGAGGGGGGAGGGGGGAGGGCAGCGGAGGAGAGGAGGGGGGATTGCAGCGGAGGAGAGGAGGAGGATAGAAGAGGAGAGGAGGAGGGAGGAGGGGAGAATAGGAGGGGAGGATAGAAGGGGGGAGGAGAGGAGGATGAGATGGGAGGAGGGGGGAGGGAACATCTTCTCACCAGCAGAGTTGCTCTTGACCTTGAGCAGCAGCTGGATCATCTGTTAAACAAAGAAACACAGAACACACACAACCAGAGCCCTGAGCAATATTTTCATCTACGTACCTGAGAGCTCTTTGAAGGAGAGCCCACGCTTGGCTGAACAGATCATAAAAGCTTCCTCTCTGATAACAGGGGCAGCATCCAGCCACCTGAGCCTCTACTGGCTTCAATCAGTCACAAATTCAATTCTCACAACTTTCAAGGAAAAAAACATATTATTATGTGAAAACATAATGGAGCCTGCAGGAGAGAGTATGAGAGACTGGATCAGAGGGCTTCTGGAAGCCAAGAGGGACGCTCTGCAGGACTGCAGCCAGAATGGATGTCTGGTCTGAGGTCTTCTCTGCTCTGAGGTCCTCTCTGGTCTGAGGTCCTCTCTGGTCTGAGGTCCTCTCTGGTCTGAGGTCCTCTCTGCTCTGAGGTCTTCTCTGGTCTGAGGTCCTCTCTGCTCTGAGGTCTTCTCTGGTCTGAGGTCCTCTCTGGTCTGAGGTCCTCTCTGGTCTGAGGTCCTCTCTGCTCTGAGGTCTTCTCTGGTCTGAGGTCTTCTCTGGTCTGAGGTCCTCTCTGGTCTGAGGTCTTCTCTGGTCTGAGGTCCTCTCTGGTCTGAGGTCTTCTCTGGTCTGAGGTCCTCTCTGGTCTGAGGTCCTCTCTGCTCTGAGGTCTTCTCTGGTCTGAGGTCCTCTCTGGTCTGAGGTCTTCTCTGGTCTGAGGTCCTCTCTGGTCTGAGGTCTTCTCTGGTCTGAGGTCTTCTCTGGTCTGAGGTCCTCTCTGGTCTGAGGTCTTCTCTGGTCTGAGGTCTTCTCTGGTCTGAGGTCTTCTCTGGTCTGAGGTCCTCTCTGCTCTGAGGTCCTCTCTGGTCTGAGGTCCTCTCTGGTCTGAGGTCCTTCTCTGTTTGTTTGCAGGTGTGTGTTTACATGTGTGTGTGTTTGTAGGAGTGTGCTTGCAGGTGTGTGTGTGTGTGTTTGCAGGTGTATATTTGCAGGTGTGTGTATTTGCAGGTGTGTGTGTTTGCAGGTGTGTGTATTTGCAGGTGTGTGTATTTGCAGGTGTGTGTGTTTTCAGGTGTGTGATTGTAGACAGGCAGTGCTCTCCCAGAGCTGTCTGGATGTGGCTCTGTCAGTGTCACAGTGATGCTCAGGGGAAATTACAAGGCAGCCAGGCAGCAAGGCAGCCAGGCAGTGAGGCAGTGAGCTCCTGCCTCAGAGGCAGCTGTCTGTCCTGCCTCATCACCCACATGAGTCACTGTCCTAATGAGTCACCCTCCTAACGAGTCACCGTCCTAACGAGTCACCGCCCTAACGAGTCACCGCCCTTTTGAGTCACTGTCCTAACGAGTCACAACCCTAACGAGTCACCACCCTAACGAGGCACCCTCCTAACACAGCTAGCCTGATGCAGAAGAGCAGGACAGTTTGGGCCTCTGGACTGATGACTAGAGAATCTCCTGAGATCATCAGTGAAGCACATCTCTTCTTAGAGCAGCAGCCACACAGACACAACAGCAGTATCATCCTGAACACTAGACCAGTGTTGCTGCCTGCTAATTGTGCTGTCATGTATCTCCACCATAATCAATAATAACAGCCCAGAGCTACTTAGTGAAGCCATTTGTTCAGTACAGTTAATATCTGAGATACAAATCACACCTAATGAGTCAACACCAAACACTCTTCCTGTCCTGAAGTCATGTCTTCTGATCATCATGTGTATTTTGAGATCATAATAATCTGTCATGAGTCTGAGAGACTCTCAGGACCAACACACAACAGAGAGAGCCGGCAGTGTGATCACTGCACCTCCTACTGCAGCCTGCAGTGTGATCACTGCACCTCCTACTGCAGCCTGCAGTGTGATCACTGCACCTCCTACTGCAGCCTGCAGTGTGATCACTGCACCTCCTACTGCAGCCTGCAGTGTGATCACTGCACCTCCTACTGCACCCTGCAGTGTGATCACTGCACCTCCTACTGCAGCCTGCAGTGTGATCACTGCACCTCCTACTGCAGCCTGCAGTGTGATCACTGCACCTCCTACTGCAGCCTGCAGTGTGATCACTGCACCTCCACACATCTCCCACCCCAGCCTCTACAGACCTCCAACCCTCCACACATCTCCCACCCCAGCCTCTACAGACCTCCCAGCCTCCACACACCTTCCACCCTGCAGTTGGAGCTCTCACGCCCCCCTGTGGTGGCAGCAGGCAGTGCGTCTGCAGGTCCAGACATGGAGGGATTATTGTTTAAATTTATCAGACACTTTTATCCAGAGCAACTTATTATCATCAGACTTTCTCTCTCCTCAGTGAGCCAGCAAACTATCAAAATCTGCATGTCCAGCATGTGGCTCCAAGTGCACCATCTGCTGTCTCTCTCTCTCTCTCTCTCTTTCTCTCTCTCTCTATCCCTCTCTCTGATCTTCTGTTGGATAAAGCACTAACCAGTGGGCGGCGCTAGAGGACTGGATGTGTTTCTATGGAGCTGTCTAGTGCTGAATCTGGAGGGAACTATCAACCAATGATCATTCAGTTAGACCGACCAGACACCAAGACACAGCTGATATAAACCAATGATCATTTAGCTAGACATCACCGGACAGCAAGGAGGAGCTGATTGGTTTAATTAACTAACATTGTGAAATTACAAAATTAAATAGCAAAAACCGTGTATAATCACATTGGAGAGAGAAGCTCTCTTAATTACAAAAGAAATTACAAGAAATTTTGCCAAATAGTTCTTCTTCATAGACACTGAAACACATACAATTTAACTGATTGAATGAATTCATAATTTCCACAAAGGAGCTTTAAAAAACAGTGTCTATAACAATAAATACTATAAATAGCAACAGTAACCATAGTTACATGATCGTAGAGGGCCTATTGAGGTAGGCATCACAGTGTTGGTCAGATATCCTGAACATCATCTTAAACAACAACATCAACACTGTGCTCAGCAGTATGTGTTGGTCTCTTTAGAGTAATACTCATAAACTCCCCATTAGAGATACAAAGACACCTTTAAACAGCAAACTAACATTATAAATGACAGGAACATGAATAACAGCTGTTTGTAAAATCTGGTAAAGATAGAACTGTGATCATCAGTGTGTTGGAGGCAGCGACAGAGAAACCAGCTCCTGACTGGAGACGCATCTTCACAACGTCCAGCGTAGAAACCTCAGAATGTCTTGACAATATGTCATACGGATGTTTGTACTGGAAGTCAGAGACTCAATTCAGTACATGGATTCTTCAACATGCCCATCTGGAAGGAAAACAGGAGAGAACAAGAATGATTAATATCCTGACGTGTTCATTACTGTGTTCATCATCGTGTTCATTTAACATGATCATGACCCCTTAAGAACCCTCCAATCAGAGCGATGCTGTGTGGTCCAGGTGTTCTTACCTTGCTGGAGGCAAGGAACTTCACAGGAAGTTGAGTTGATGCAACTCAGCATGATGGTGACATGGAGTGGGCAGGGCAAGGCTGTCCAGGGGGCTGGGGGCGGGACTAGAGGCGGGGCTAAACTGATCCAGACCCTCCACCAGGGGGGAGAGAGACAGGCCAGGGGTTTGCTGCAGCAACCCTGAATCCAGGGGCGTGTTGTGGGCTACCTCCAGCCCACAGCCTGGCCCCTCCTGGTGGCTGAAGCAGAAAGGCATGGCCTCCTTCCCTGGTTCCAGGTCCAGATCTTTCAGGATTCTGTCAAACACACCTTCCTCCAGGACGAGCTGGGCTGTGAGAGGTGGAAGGACAGGGGGAGGGGGGTGTGTCCAGTCACACATTGAGGAGGGCAGGGTGGAGGCTGAGGAGGGCAGGGTTTGGTGTCCCACAGGGCTGAGGGTGTGGTACCTGTCAAAGCTGCTAGCCAGGGAAGAGATCTGCTGAGCCAGAAGGCTGATCTCCTCCTGCTCCCTCTCACTGTACTGGAGGGAGAGGGTGGAGGTGGGGGAGAGGTCAGTGGTCACAGCCTGGGGAACTTGCTGAGCTGGGAAGGAGCTGGCGCCCCCTAGTGGCTCCACAGGGAAGCAAGGATCTTCAGGGTGGAGGAGACAGTCTACAGTGTGATCAGTGTCAGACTCGGGCAGGCACACAGGCACCAGGTGAGCATCAGCAGTGCAGTCTGGGTAATCGTAGCTGGGAGATGAGCAGGACTCTGGGGAGTAAGGACCTGCCAGGGAGAGGAGACCCTGGGGGAAGAGCCCCTGGTCATAGGCCTGCTCTGGGCCCAGCAGGAGGGGCAGGTGGGCAGGGTGGCTGGCAGGGTGTGTGTCTGGGTGGGCAGGGTGTGTGTCTGGGTGGGCAGGGTGTGTGTGTGGGTAGTACAGAGAAGAGTCCGGAGGAGAGAGCAGCTGCTCAGTGTAGCTACACACGTCCAAAAGGAAATGCGAGCGGCTGTCTTCCTGTTGCAGAGGGGAGTAGGAGGAAGTGGGGCTGTTGGGAGGGGTGCAGAAAAAGGCGTGTGTGTCACTGGAGGAGGTGGGAGAGACGCTGTGTGAAGAGGAACACGTCAAGTAGAAGACATCCGGCTCTGACACACGGGCCACCTTGACCCTGGGATGGAGCTCATCAGAGCTGGGTGCCCTCTGCCTCTTGGACCCCCTCCCCAGGCAACTCTCCTGGCCCAGGGGCATCTGGGAGGTGGGAGAGGGGCAGCTCCCCTGAGCCAGGGACAGCAGGGGGGTGGCAGAGGGGCAGTAGGTGTCACTGAGGACTTTCTTCCTGAGATATAGCGCCTCTGTTTCACTGCAGATGGAGAAAGAGGAATGTGCTCAGTACAGCTTCTTCATACTGTCTGAGACCTGAGAAGCAGCTGGAGATGTTCAGCATGATCCTCACCTGATGCTGTAGTTAGAACAGCTCACCTCCTGGCCTGGAGACTCTCTGGTAGCACAGATGTAGAACCAGCACCAACTGAGCTCTCTGCTCTGAAGCCTCAGAACCATCTCCTCCTGACATCCTTCATCTGCCTGCACTGAATCAGAGGAAACACCAGAACTTCACAAGTTAAGTTGATTTGAATGTAATTTGAAAGTACTTCATACAAAACACATCCATAGATCTCAAGCCATCTTATCGAATGTTTTAAATATTGAAGGGATATTCTAAACTTACTTAGATTCTTGTGTGAGCTGGCTGCCAAGGTCAGGTCGTCTGGGTGGAGAAGACTGTACCAGGATCGACCAATCATCTCCTCCGCAGAGTAGCCCAACAGAAACAGCACACTGTGGACCAGAAAAAGGATAGACATGACACAGTGAACCTAAATCTAAATATGAACTTAACTGATGCAGCTATCTTTTTTTTTTTTTTTTATGAGTTATGTTTTGTATTTGTTTTGTGTGTTTTATGTATCATGTATTGTGTATTGTCTGTGTGTTTTTTTATAATGTTATGTATGTCATATGTACAGTATGTTGTCATGTTTGTATGTTGTATGTATGTTTGTATATTGTATTTGTCATTTTGAAATATAGACCCCAGGAAGAATAGCTGCTGCTTTGCAAAAGCTAATGGGGATCTAATAAAAACAAACAAACCAGCGGCCCGCCCCCTGATCACATCAACCAATCACAGCACAGACGGCAGTGTGTGTGTGACAGAGACGTGTGTGTACCTGTCGGACAGCTGAGTGAAGCTCATGTCTGGTCTGTGGCTGCTGCTGAAGCTGTTTGGGTGTTGAGGGGCCGGGCTGGTGCTCTGGTGGTCTGCTGTGGGGGTGCAGAGGGCCATGAAGACGCAGGGGGCTGGAGAGCCAGGTCTGGGGGAGGAGAACAGGGGGTGGTAACGCCCCCTCACCAGCAGGGAGCAGCTGCCGTGCTGCAGTCTGTGGGACTTGGAGGCGTGTAAGCGGCAGGTGAAGCTCCTCTCTGGAAGAGAACACAGGAGGTCAGACTGAGCGTCCAATCAGCTGCCAGATGAAGCCTCCTCACCCTCAGAGGGGAGTTGGTGTTTTACCTGTGGAGGAGGTAGGGTTGGTGTTTTACCTGTGGAGGAGGTAGGGTTCCGCTCCAGCTCAGATTTCACGTGTTCCACGTCGGGACGTTCCACCATGTCGTAGAATGAATCACCCTGGAGAACATCCACCTATACAAGCAGATTCAACATCAGTTCCCACAATGCTCTGCTTTTCCTCCCCCCAGACAGCAACAGATCTATAGAAGATGGACCAGTGCACACAAACATACCAGCAGAGACTAGTCCACTCACCATGGAGTATCCCAGGTACTGGGACACGTTATCAGACACGTACAGCAGCCTCCCGTCTGCCCTGAGGACCAGGAGGAAGCCTGGCAGAGCGTCCAGGAAGGCTTCACATGGGAGGCTGCTCTGATGCCCCTGGACAGCCGGCAGCCCTGGAAGAGAAAACCAGGGTTACACACCTTACACACACCATACACACCACACACACCTCACACACCACACACACCTCACACACCACACACACCTCACACACCTCACACACCTCACACACCACACACCACACACCACACAAACCACACACACCTCAGACACCACACACCACACACACCACACACACCTCACACACCACACACACCACACACACCTCACACACCACACACACCACACACACCTCACACACCTCACACACCTCACACACACCTAACACCTCACACACCTCAGCTCATGCACACTTCCTCTCCTCTACAGACCAGAGCTCTGTCCCTGTCTGTTTACTAAGTGCAGTGATCTTAGATGAGGAGAAGTTAACCAAAGTGTCTGGAAGTGTCAGAGCCTCTGGCCTGCAGGAGTTATCCTGGATCTCTTACCCTGGAAGAGGAGGCTCTTCCTGAGGAAGGCACAGATGAGGGACATGGAGTGGAGGTAGGAGAGTCGCTCCAGCACCTCCTGTCTGAGGGGCAGCAGAGCTCTCAGGCTGCAGATCTCCTTGTTGATCTGGTCACGCCGAGCTTTGGACGCCCCTTTGGTGGATCTGCAGGAGGGAGAGAGAGATGTGTGAGGAGGCTGCTACTCTGAAGAGGAGCCTCACAGGGCCCCCTCCTGTCTGACCCTGGCCTTCTCTACCCCCCCACCCCCAGGCCAGGGGCCACCTCGTCCAACTCTACCTCGGTTAGAAACGAGGAACGTTCCTATGGAAACGATGGTGTCTCAGCGTTCATCTGTGATCAGAGTGTGTCTGGCTGTGAGCGTTGCCGTGGGCGACAGCAGCGTGGAGGCGGGGCCACAGAACCTCTGTTTCCTTATATAGAGGGTGTCCTCTACACTGGATACTGATGTCACACAAGGACTTCTCATTGTCTTTCTATTCATCTCGCTTCTTTTCTCTCTATCTATCCTTTTCTCTGTCTATCTCTCCCTTTCTCTCATATCTCTATCTCTCCCTCTCTATCTCTCCCTTTATCTCATATCTCTATCTCTCCCTCTCTATCTCTCCCTTTCTCTCATATCTCTATCTCTCCCTCTCTATCTCTCCCTTTCTCTCATATCTCTATCTCTCCCTCTCTATCTCTCCCTTTCTCTCATATCTCTATCTCTCCCTTTCTCTCATATCTCTATCTCTCCCTCTCTATCTCTCCTTTCCCCTCTTATCTCTCTCTATAGCATTAAGAAAGAACCAGGTGTTTCAATCCCAGGTAAATCAGCTCTGCATTACATGATAAGATAATGGAGGCACACTGAGAAAGACAGATAACTTTAACTTCAAATCATTTCTTATATCAGATGATAGCATCTTTCTAACAGGTTTTCATATATTGAAAAGCAATATCAAGTCAAATAACAGAGAGAGTTATCTTAAATGAGGCAACATGTAATTGTCTGTTGGTGGTATGGAGGGAGAGGATCCATCATGTCCTGTAGACAGACTGAACCCCAAGTTAAAGGATCTTTACTGACCTGAATCTCTTGCAAGCTTTCTGCTGGTTCTGCACAGGATGAGATGAAGCTGCTGAACCGATGAAACTCGCACACGATTCACGACGAATAGTCATTTTAAAATTCAATTCTAACATGTTAAACACTACCTGTAGTTTAGAAGAACAAGACATATCAAAACACGCTCAAATGAAGCGTTTTTTTATATTAGTAGTGATGCATAAACTAAATTCGTGTTACAAAACATGAACACGAAACTGTTCACTAACGCTAAACTAAGCCAGGAAGATGAGGCTGTGACATCCAGCAGCAGAGATGAGAGGGACACTGAGGTCTCACTGAGGTCTCACTGAGGTCTCCTCCTCCCTTTATAACTCAGGATGAACCCTCAGCTTAAACTCTGCCAGGGGAGGAGAGAGAAAACGGGTCATGTTTCTTGTTGTGACGTAAAAAAGTGATGGGATATATTTAGTTACTCTGCTCTAAAAATACCTGCCTGACCCTGGGGGGGGGGGGGGGGGGGGGGGGGGGGGGTATGACTATAATTGTATAGTATGACTATAATTGGAAAATTAACTATATCGCTTGAAGTGAAATCATCGTATTAATACGGATCATCAAACTATTTTACAAAGTTAAGCCTTTACAGATGAACAGCCCGTTACACCAGGATATCACTTTCCTTATACTGACGGTCTTAATATTTTCAGAATCACATAAACATCGACATTCCGATTAAAAGAACGATTCACACTAAAAGATTTAGATAAACTTAAATGCACTTAGTTACATAGACGGAAAAATAAACCCTGTTGACAGTTTATTTGCCGTCAAAGGAGATGTGATGTATAAAGAACACCAGTCTGTCTACCTTTAAGAGTTCTGGTAACTCATTATAATAACATTAAAAGCATGGAGACTTTTAGATACTGAATTCACACAAAAAAATCGAATGAATCCTTATATAAAACCAAGCATCTTTAGTCGGAGAGAGGAGAGGAGGAGGAGAAGAGAGGAGAGGAGGAGAGGAGGAGGGAGGAAGAGAGAGGAGGGAGGAGAGAGGGGAGGAGGGAGGAGGAGAGAGGAGAGGAGGGAGGAGAGAGGAGGAGAGAGGAGAGGAGGGAGGAGGAGGGAGGAAGAGAGAGGAGAGGAGGGAGGAGAGAGGAGGAGAGAGGGGAGGAGGAGGGAGGAGAGAGGAGGAGAGAGGAGAGGAGGAGAGGAGGAGAGAGAGGAGAGAGGAGAGGAGGGAGGAGGAGAGAGGAGAGGAGGAGAGGAGGAGGAGGAGGAGAGGAGGAGAGAGAGGAGAGGAGGGAGGAGGAGAGAGGAGGAGAGAGGAGAGGAGGGAGGAGGAGAGAGCAGAGGAGGAGAGGAGGAGGAGGAGGAGAGGAGAGGAGGGAGGAAGAGAGAGGAGAGGAGGGAGGAGGAGAGAGGAGGAGAGAGGAGAGGAGGGAGGAGGAGAGAGGAGAGGAGGAGGAGGAGGAGAGGAGGAGGGAGGAAGAGGAGGGAGGAGAGGAGGGAGGAAGAGAGAGGAGGAGGAGAAGAGGAGGAGAGAGGAGAAAAGAGGAGGAGTGAGGAAGAGTGCGGAGGAGAGAAGAACTGGGAGCAGAGAGAAGCTGGAGGCTTCTGGCTTGTGTCTGCTCGTCCTCCTCTGGGTGAGGACATGAGGACATGTGGACATCACACTGCTCAACACCTGGGTGTGCAGTCCTGTCTGACTACAGCTACAATGAAATACACTTTGAAATACAACTTCTTTCTATTAGCCTTTGAAGCGCTTCAAAGTTAATGAAGAGTTAATGAAGATTCATAAAAAAAAAATATATATATAAGCATTATAATTATAAGCATCATTGGTTTTCCATCAATTCATCTCTTAAACAGATGTATCAGGGTCTAACGAGGGGGGAGGAGGGAACGAGAACTTGAGTGAGAAATGATCAAATGGAGGAGAGATATGGAGACAGACAAAACACACACTTCTGAATTTCAAGGACAAGAGAGGTTTCTGGGAGACCAGAGGGAAATCAGAGAGCGATCTGAGTGTTCCCTGCATTAGTGTCTGGACAGACCCTGGGTGTAGAGGCAGACGGGGGGGGGGGGGGGGGGGGGGGGGGGGACCCCAGCCCCAGCCTTATCACCCGGCCCTGCCCCAGCCCCACCCACAGCCTTAACACCAGCCTCACTTCCTGTGTGCCCTGTGTCCGGGTCTGTCTGTCTGCAGAGCCTGTATGTCTGTCTGTAGGGCCTGTCTGTCTGCAGAGCCTGTCTGTCTGTAAAGCCTGTCTGTCTGTCTGCAAAGCCTGTCTGTCTGTCTGCAGAGCCTGTCTGTCTGTAAAGCCTGTCTGTCTGTCTGCAGAGCCTGTCTGTCTGCAAAGCCTGTCTGTCTGTCTGCAGAGCCTGTCTGTCTGTAGAGCCTGTCTGTCTGTCTGTAGAGCCTGTCTGTCTGTCTGTCTGCAGAGCCTGTCTGTCTGTCTGCAGAGCCTGTCTGTCTGTCTGCAGAGCCTGTCTGTCTGTAGAGCCTGTCTGTCTGTCTGCAGAGCCTGTCTGTCTGTAAAGTCTGTCTGTCTGTCTGTCTGCAAAGCCTGTCTGTCTGTCTGTCTGCAGAGCCTGTCTGTCTGTAGAGCCTGTCTGTCTGTCTGCAGAGCCTGTCTGTCCCTGTGGGTCCTGGGTTGGCCTGTTGTCTGTGGCAGCACTTAGCAGAGCAGATAACATTGATCCAGCAGCCAGCTGCTGACAGACAGGAGCCGACTGGACCCAGCTTGAGGCAGGGAGCTGAGGCAGGGTGCTGAGCTGAGGCAGGGAGCTAAACTGAGGCAGGGAGCTAAACTGAGGCAGGGAGCTAAGCTGAGGCAGGGAGCTAAACTGAGGCAGGGAGCTAAACTGAGGCAGGGAGCTAAGCTGAGGCAGGGAGCTAAACTGAGGCAGGGAGCTAAACTGAGGCAGGGAGCTAAGCTGAGGCAGGGAGCTAAGCTGAGGCAGGGAGCTAAACTGAGGCAGGGAGCTAAACTGAGGCAGGGAGCTAAGCTGAGGCAGGGAGCTAAACTGAGGCAGGGAGCTAAACTGAGGCAGGGAGCTAAACTGAGGCAGGGAGCTAAACTGAGGCAGGGAGTTAAACTGAGGCAGGGAGCTAAGCTGAGGCAGGGAGCTAAACTGAGGCAGGGAGCTAAACTGAGGCAGGGAGCTAAGCTGAGGCAGGGAGTTAAACTGAGGCAGGGAGCTAAACTGAGGCAGGGAGCTAAGCTGAGGCAGGGGGGCTAAGCTGAGGCAGGGAGCTAAGCTGAGGCAGGGAGCTAAACTGAGGCAGGGAGCTAAACTGAGGCAGGGAGCTAAGCTGAGGCAGGGAGCTAAACTGAGGCAGGGAGCTAAACTGAGGCAGGGAGCTAAGCTGAGGCAGGGAGCTAAGCTGAGGCAGGGAGCTAAACTGAGGCAGGGAGCTAAACTGAGGCAGGGAGCTAAGCTGAGGCAGGGAGCTAAACTGAGGCAGGGAGCTAAACTGAGGCAGGGAGCTAAGCTGAGGCAGGGAGCTAAGCTGAGGCAGGGAGTTAAACTGAGGCAGGGAGCTAAGCTGAGGCAGGGAGCTAAACTGAGGCAGGGAGCTAAACTGAGGCAGGGAGCTAAGCTGAGGCAGGGAGTTAAACTGAGGCAGGGAGCTAAACTGAGGCAGGGAGCTAAACTGAGGCAGGGAGCTAAACTGAGGCAGGGTGCTGGTCTGAGGCAGTGAGCTAAACTGAGGCAGGGAGCTAAGCTGAGACAGGGTGCTGAGCTGAGGCAGGGTGCTGGTCTGAGGCAGGGTGCTGGTCTGAGGCAGGGTGCTGAGGCAGGATGCTGGTCTGAGGCAGGGTGCTGAGGCAAGGTGCTCGTCTGAGGCA
The DNA here is from genome assembly GCA_030340685.1 of Protosalanx chinensis. Lineage (NCBI taxonomy): Eukaryota > Metazoa > Chordata > Actinopteri > Osmeriformes > Salangidae > Protosalanx > Protosalanx chinensis. The sequence goes on along the minus strand of CM059321.1, from coordinate 59,490 downwards.
GGGTGCTGGTCTGAGACAGGGTGCTGGTCTGAGGCAGGGTGCTGAGGCAAGGTGCTGGTCTGAGGCAGGGTGCTGGTCTGAGGCAGGGTGCTGGTCTGAGGCAGGGTGCTGGTCTGAGGCAGGGTGCTGGTCTGATGCAGGGTGCTGGTCTGAGGCAGGGTGCTGGTCTGATGCAGGGTGCTGGTCTGAGGCAGGATGCTGGGGGGGGTTGATGGGACATCCAAGTCCAGCAGTTAGTCTCTGGGCCATTTTGAGTGGTCTGAGTGGGGCCAGACAGGCTGACTGTGTGTGTGTGTGTGTGTGTGTGAGAGGGGACGTCTTACAGCAGTTCAGCCTCTGCATTAGAAAAAACTCCTCATTACCGTGTGAAACATCACTGATTAGTTTAATCTGATGAATTGAACATGAGGCGACCAGGATAGTGATGTAATCAGTCCCAGAGTTTAAACTCCTCAGTCTCTGTGTCCCTCTAAAGTCATAACAGCACTCTGCTCATTCACACAACTGACTTAGAGGCCAAGGAGCTCTCCCTGAGGGGAGAGATTACACACACACACACACTCACAAAGACACACACACATTCACAAACACACTCACACAGCCATTAAGCAGCCCCCCCCCCCCTACCATGTCCATCATCAGAAGAAACTAAAGTCAGTACTTAACCTTGACCCCACAGCAGTGCAGAGATCAGCATGGAACACAAGACTTTAAACCTAAAGGAAATTAAAAGGTTCTGATCGATTGACAGCTAAATCAATACTTTAAAAAAAAACTGTCTGAATGGACTCAAGAAATCACTTCATCTTTCAGTCATTCATTCCTGCTGACTTTATTCAACATGTTCCCTGCAGAAACACAATTTTCTGATCATTGGCCACACAGACGAGCCCAATCAACCCATTAAGTCACACAAGGTCTTCATCCAGCCCTGGAAAAAAAGCTCCATCTTTAAATCATATCTCCATGGCCGTTTATTTTGGTGTTCAACTGGTAAGCAGTGACCCAGAGAGCAGTGGAGAACAGTGCTGGGTGGAAGGATCGGTTTCTGGGTGATGTGTCCCTCCCTGGGTGGAAGGATCTGTTTCTGGGTGATGTGTCTCTCTCTGGGTGATGTGTCTCTCTCTGGGTGATGTGTCTCTACCTGGGTGATGTGTCTCTACCTGGGTGATGTGTCTCTACCTGGGTGATGTGTCTCTCTCTGGGTGATGTGTCTCTACCTGGGTGATGTGTCTCTCTCTGGGTGATGTGTCTCTCTCTGGGTGATGTGTCTCTCCCTGGGTGATGTGTCTCTCTCTGGGTGATGTGTCTCTACCTGGGTGATGTGTCTCTACCTGGGTGATGTGTCTCTCTCTGGGTGATGTGTCTCTCCCTGGGTGATGTGTCTCTCCCTGGGTGATGTGTCTCTCCCTGGGTGATGTGTCTCTCCCTGGGTGATGTGTCTCTCTCTGGGTGATGTGTCTCTCTCTGGGTGATGTGTCTCTCCCTGGGTGATGTGTCTCTCTCTGGGTGATGTGTCTCTCCCTGGGTGATGTGTCTCCCCCTGGGTGATGTGTCTCTCTCTGGGTGATGTGTCTCTCCCTGGGTGATGTGTCTCTCTCTGGGTGATGTGTCTCTCTCTGGGTGATGTGTCTCTCCCTGGGTGATGTGTCTCTCCCTGGGTGATGTGTCTCTACCTGGGTGATGTGTCTCTACCTGGGTGATGTGTCTCTCTCTGGGTGATGTGTCTCTCCCTGGGTGATGTGTCTCTCCCTGGGTGATGTGTCTCTCTCTGGGTGATGTGTCTCTCCCTGGGTGATGTGTCTCTCCCTGGGTGATGTGTCTCTCTCTGGGTGATGTGTCTCTCCCTGGGTGATGTGTCTCTCCCTGGGTGATGTGTCTCTCCCTGGGTGATGTGTCTCTCCCTGGGTGATGTGTCTCTCCCTGGGTGATGTGTCTCTCCCTGGGTGATGTGTCTCTACCTGGGTGATGTGTCTCTCCCTGGGTGATGTGTCTCTCCCTGGGTGATGTGTCTCTCCCTGGGTGATGTGTCTCTACCTGGGTGATGTGTCTCTCCCTGGGTGATGTGTCTCTCCCTGGGTGATGTGTCTCTACCTGGGTGATGTTCCAGACAGGAAGAGCTTGCTGATCAAGGAGGTCTGTCCTGTACAGGAACTACACCACCACAGAAGAAGTCAGCAGACACATGGTATATGACTGGATCTGTAACTGCTGAAACCAAAATCCCAAAACAACCCGATTTCTAAAAGTTAAATAAAGGATCATCACATTTGCAGCAATACTTCCATACTTTGATCTTTTGGGACTGTAACGAGATATTGAAAAGTTTAATCATGTCATTCAAACTCTAGAGATGATTTCATTGAATAGTTCTTTTTTGTTGTTGTTGTTGTTGTTGTTGTATTGTTCTCATAAAGGGTCCTTTCTTCAGTCCTGAATGGAACTCTGCCCCCGGAACATGCTTGTTGCCAGGCCAACATTAATGCTGACTCCAAAACATACAAGTCTCATGAGCCCCATGACAACATGACAGCAGGCTGCTACAGGATGAGGAGGCTTGTCTGCTGGGAGAGCAGTGTGTCCTCCAGACATGCTGTCCTCAGTGTGTCCTCCAGACATGCTGTCCTCAGTGTGTCCTCCAGACATGCTGTCCTCAGTGTGTCCTCCAGACATGCTGTCCTCAGTGTGTCCTCCAGACAGGCTGTCCTCAGTGTGTCCTCCAGACAGGCTGTCCTCAGTGTGTCCTCCAGACAGGCTGTCCTCAGTGTGTCCTCCAGACATGCTGTCCTCAGTGTGTCCTCCAGACAGGCTGTCCTCAGTGTGTCCTCCAGACATGCTGTCCTCAGTGTGTCCTCCAGACAGGCTGTCCTCAGTGTGTGTTGTCTTCCAGACAGGCTGTCCTCAGTGTGTGTTGTCTTCCAGACAGGCTGTCCTCAGTGTGTGTTGTCTTCCAGACAGGCTGTCCTCAGTGTGTGTCGTCTTCCAGACAGGCTGTCCTCAGTGTGTGTCGTCTTCCAGACAGGCTGTCCTCAGTGTGTGTTGTCTTTCAGACAGGCTGTCCTCAGTGTGTCCTCCAGACAGGCTGTCCTCAGTGTGTGTTGTCTTCCAGACAGGCTGTCCTCAGTGTGTGTTGTCTTTCAGACAGGCTGTCCTCAGTGTGTCCTCCAGACATGCTGTCCTCAGTGTGTGTTGTCTTTCAGACAGGCTGTCCTCAGTGTGTCCTCCAGACAGGCCACAGGTGAGGGGCCACAGGTGAGGGGCCACAGGTGAGGGGCCACAGGTGAGGGGCCACAGGTGGGGGGCCACAGGTGGGGGGCCACAGGTGGGGGGCCACAGGTGAGGGGCCACAGGTGAGGGGCCACAGGTGAGGAGCCACAGGTCAGGGGCCACAGGTGAGGAGCCACAGGTGGGGGGCCACAGGTGAGGGGCCACAGGTCAGGGGCCACAGGTGAGGGGCCACAGGTGAGGAGCCACAGGTGAGGGGCCACAGGTCAGGGGCCACAGGTGAGGGGCCACAGGTTACACACATGAACACCAACTTTCAAAACCTCATTAAGATTCAAAAATATATTTGGCACTAAAACGACCCCCCCCAGCAGGAGAAGAGAGGCAGTGAGAGTGGAGAGCTGAGGAGACGCAGGAAAGATCCAGGATCTCAAACCCCCAGAGACTCATAACCATCAGGGCTGTTTACAAAGGGACAATCCATCTTAACTAGCTGATGAAGAGTGAAGTGACTAAACCTGAGACTGGAGTCAGGGAGGAAAGACAAGGAGGATCTGGATCTGAGGAAGGACAGGGAGGATCTGGATCTGGAGGAAGGACAGGGAGGATCTGGATCTGAGGAAGGACAGGGAGGATCTGGATCTGGAGGAAGGACAGGGAGGATCTGGATCTGAGGAAGGACAGGGAGGATCTGGATCTGAGGAAGGACAAGGAGGATCTGGATCTGGAGGAAGGACAGGGAGGATCTGGATCTGAGGAAGGACAGGGAGGATCTGGATCTGGAGGAAGGACAGGGAGGATCTGGATCTGGAGGAAGGACAGGGAGGATCTGGATCTGAGGAAGGACAGGGAGGATCTGGATCTGAGGAAGGACAGGGAGGATCTGGATCTGTCTACAAGGCAACACTCTGGATCATTCAGATAGAAGTGGATCTGTATGATGGTCAGGTGGGGCAGGTGAAGAGACGAGCAGCCTATCACAGCGCAGCAGGGGACGTCCCTCATACTGTAACCAGAACACAGCTAACATACTGCTGTGACCTTGAGGTCAGGGGTTAGAGTACACAACAGTCTGTGTCTGGTAGAGGACAGATCTGGGTGCACAGAGATGACAGAGGAACACAGGAGCAGCTGTTTGGGACCAACTGTGACTCCAGAGACACCAACAACCTTCCTCTCTGCTCCCCATCTTCTCCTCTGTGTAGATTTAGAATCCATGATTATCATAGGCTGATTAGATTTCATGAGAGGCTGGTGACAGAGAGAGGTGGAGAGAGAGAGAAGAGAGGAAGAGAGAGAGACTGGAAAGATGCAGGGAGAAGCAGAGAGAGAGGCAGGGAGAGAGGCAGGGAGATAAAGGCAAAGAGAGGCAGAGAGAGAGGCAGGGAGATAAAGGCAAAGAGAGGCAGAGAGAGAGGCAGGGAGATAAAGGCAGAGAGAGACAGGCAGGGAGAGAGAGGCAATGAGAGAGAGGCAGGGATATAAAGGCAGAGAGAACGGCAGAGAGAGAGGCAGGGAGATAAAGGCAGAGAGAACGGCAGGGGAAAAGGCAGAGAGAGGCAGGGATATAAAGGCATAGAGCGAGGGAGAGAGTTGTTGTTCTGTTGAGGCCAGTCTCTAACTCTCCAGAGCGGTGAGGAAAAAACATAACCTTCTTTACAAAAAATAACAAACATTCTGTGTTGAATGATTATTTCTGCACATAATACTGTCATATTAAATAGTCAACTTGATTTTCATTGAGTTCTATATAATGGAACAACCAAAACACAGACGAGCACCTTTCAGAAACATTAGAAACCCTTTAGAGTCCTCAGAGTTCTCAGAGTTCTGCTGCAGAACAGCAGAGTTCTAGAAGAAGTTCTGGTCAGAACAGGCCAAAAAGGCCATCCAGGTCCAGCGAAAACAGAAGGCCAGGGTTCCTGAAACTGAGAGAAGGTTGGGGTTCCTCAAGAGGCTGATAGGGTTACTTAGGAGGCTAACAGAGTTCCTCATGGTTCCTCAGGAGGCTGACATGTTTCCTCAGGGTTCCCCATGGTTCCTCAGGAGGCTGACAGGGTTCCCCATGGTTCCTCAGGAGGCTGACAGGGTTCCCCATGGTTCCTCAGGAGGCTGACAGGGTTCCCCATGGTTCCTCAGGAGGCTGACAGGGTTCCCCATGGTTCCTCAGGAGGCTGACAGGGTTCCCCATGGTTCCTCAGGAGGCTGACAGGGTTCCCCATGGTTCCTCAGGAGGCTGACAGGGTTCCCCATGGTTCCTCAGGAGGCTGACAGGGTTCCCCATGGTTCCTCAGGAGGCTGACAGGGTTCCCCATGGTTCCTCAGGAGGCTAACAGGGTTCCTCAGGAGCTCCTCAGCCGTGAGAGGAGAAGATGGGCCGACTGATGTTGCTGTTGGTGGTCATGGCTGTGAGCTCCCATCTAGAGGCAGGAGACAGGAGGAGTCAGGTGAGAGGCAGGAGGAGTCAGGTGAGAGGCAGGAGGAGTCAGGTGAGAGGCAGGAGGAGTCAGGTGAGAGGCAGGAGGAGAGAGAGAGGCAGGAGGAGAGAGAGAGGCAGGAGGAGAGAGAGAGGCAGGAGGAGAGAGAGAGGCAGGAGGAGAGAGAGAGGCAGGAGGAGAGAGAGAGGCAGGAGGAGAGAGAGAGGCAGGAGGAGAGAGAGAGACAAGAGCAGAAGAGACACAAGAGCAGGTTGTGTCAGCAGTGGTCTTGTTGTGTGAGCAAAACATGTTAACCACTACAGCTTCCTTCCACTACAGCAGCTCTTCAGTCAAACAGCCTCTGGGCTGTGAGGTTAGATGAGCACATGGGGGGGGGGGGGGTGCGCTCACTGTTACTGTCAGCCCAGCATCATGAACTCTGATGTGTCTGTGTGAAGGAGCGAGGCAGGCCTGAGGGACAACTTCTGCTGGAACCTGAGGAGCAGAACAACCAGGCTGCTGACCTGCCGACAGGTCACAGGTCAACCCACACACTGTTATCACTGGCTCCAGTTTCACCCTCACTCCTCTCACTCGAGCTGGCTGTGCAGCGCTGGAGTGTGTGTGTGTGTGTGGTGTGTGTGAGAGGTGTGTAAGAGAAAGATCAGCAGGGGAGTCAAAAGGACCCCTCCTGACCCCACCTAAAAACCTCTCACTTTTAGAAAACACAACTGCCAACATGAAGGAAGGGGTGTTTGAGTGTGTGTGTGTGTGGTGAGGGTGAGAGGGGTGAGGGAGAGGAGAGGTGAGGGTGAGGAGAGGTGAGGTGAGGACAGGGAGGTAGTGAGGTGAGGTGAGGACAGGGAGGTAGTGAGGTGAGGTGAGGACAGGGTGGTAGAGAGGTGAGGTGAGGACAGGGAGGTAGTGAGGTGAGGTGAGGACAGGGAGGTAGTGAGGTGAGGTGAGGACAGGGAGGTAGTGAGGTGAGGTGAGGACAGGGAGGTAGAGAGGTGAGGTGAGGACAGGGAGGTAGAGAGGTGAGGTGAGGACAGGGAGGTAGTGAGGTGAGGTGAGGACAGGGAGGTAGAGAGGTGAGGTGAGGACAGGGAGGTAGTGAGGTGAGGTGAGGACAGGGAGGTAGAGGTGAAGTGAGGTGAGGACAGGGAGGTAAAGGTGAAGTGAGGTGAGGACAGGGAGGTAGAGGTGAAGTGAGGTGAGGACAGGGAGGTAGAGGTGAAGTGAGGTGAGGACAGGGAGGTAGAGAGGTGAAGTGAGGTGAGGACAGGAAGGTAGAGAGGTGAGGTGAGGTGAGGACAGGGAGGTAGAGAGGTGAGGTGAGGTGAGGACAGGGAGGTAGTGAGGTGAGGTGAGGTGAGGACAGGGAGGTAGTGAGGTGAGGTGAGGACAGGGAGGTAGAGAGGTGAAGTGAGGTGAGGACAGGGAGGTAGAGGTGAAGTGAGGTGAGGACAGGGAGGTAGAGGTGAAGTGAGGTGAGGACAGGGAGGTAAAGGTGAAGTGAGGTGAGGACAGGGAGGTAGAGGTGAAGTGAGGTGAGGACAGGGAGGTAGAGGTGAAGTGAGGTGAGGACAGGGAGGTAGAGAGGTGAAGTGAGGTGAGG
>CM059321.1:42230-47230 GCA_030340685.1 Protosalanx chinensis | reverse complement strand
TGCTCTTTGTGAAAACTTGTAAGTCGCTTTGGATAAAGCGTCTGCTAAATGAATAAATGTAAATGTGCTCTCTGTGCTGCCTCTGTCTCTGCAGGGTCTGGCTGGAGGATTAGAGAGGGATGCTGGTGTAGAGTTAACGCTCAGGTAAACACACACAGACACACAGCCTCCAGATTACGAGCCAGATTAAGAGCCTCCGGCTCAGATTACCACCACAATCAACTGACTGTCAGCCGGGGTGTCTAACATGAGGGAGGCAGCATGCTAACCTGCCCAGCATGCTAACCTGCTCAGCATGCTAACCTGCCCAGCATGCTAACCTGCTCAGCATGCTAACCTGCCCAGCATGCTAACCTGCCCAACATGCTAACCTGCTCAGCATGCTACCTGCTCAGCATGCTAACCTGCTCAGCATGCTACCTGCTCAGCATGTAACCTGCTCAGCATGCTAACCTGCCCAGCATGCTAACCTGCCCAGCATGCTACCTGCTCAGCATGCTAACCTGCCCAGCATGCTAACCTGCTCAGCATGTAACCTGCCCAGCATGCTACCTGCTCAGCATGTAACCTGCCCAGCATGCTAACCTGCCCAACATGCTAACCTGCTCAGCATGCTACCTGCCCAGCATGCTAACCTGCCCAGCATGCTACCTGCTCAGCATGCTAACCTGCCCAGCATGCTACCTGCTCAGCATGCTAACCTGCCCAGCATGCTAACCTGCTCAGCATGCTAACCTGCCCAGCATGCTACCTGCTCAGCATGTAACCTGCCCAGCATGCTACCTGCTCAGCATGTAACCTGCCCAGCATGCTAACCTGCTCTAAGTATGGAGACACGGCCTTGAACACAGATGTTTAATGGAGCCGAACACTGTAGAGACAGAGCGTCCCCACTTCCTGTGACTCCCAGCACCAAGGCTGTCCACACAACAGGAAGTGGACACAGGGAGCCAGGAAACAGCTTGCAGCTGCGTCTCAGCAGAGCTCTGCACTGTAACAGCAGCTTCCACCATCACCTGCAGAGCAGCTCTGTTAGCTGTTAGCTGTGCCTGGCAGTGACAGAGCAGCAGTAGACCAGCTTGTGTGTTCACACACACACAGGTTAACACACACACATCTCTCACACACACACACAGACAGGAGCAGGAGAAGCTCCAGGACCCAGGCTGGATTATCAGGTCCTCTGCAACACTCAGCTGCTGACAGCTGCTGTATACAAGCTGCTGGAGTTAGGAGGAGCAGGTGGAGATCCAGGCAGGTCTTATCAGCAGGACGTCTTTGAAGACTCACCCTGCATGCGTCAGTCTGTCCTCAGGTCTCTGCCTGCCACACGCTCAGCGCCACACATCACTGTTACCTCTGCTGTTTGACAGGGTCATATCTGGCTAACACACACACACACACAATTCAAACACACACACACACACACACACACACAAATCAAGATGTCACACACACACACACACACACACAGGCTTCCAAGGAAGCTTCTGGAAGCTAGCCTCTGACCCTGGTGGACACCATGGATGTGCCTGACCAGACCAGCAGCCTCCACTTCTATAGAGGCCTTCCCTCTGGGGAGAGGCCAGACACCTCAGCCTCCAGCTCAGCCTCCAGCCAAGCCTCCAGCTCAGCCTCCAGCCTCTAGCTCAGCTCTGGCCTGTTTCCAGGGTGACAGGCTGCTGTGTTGTGTCTGGCCTCTGAACCCACATGTTAAACAGCCCCAATCTGCAGCTTTGCACCTAGCTGGAGAGAGCAGCTCTGATAAGGTGCAGCAGAGCTGATTTCCAGGCTCCAACACGCTGACCTCACTGATCCTCTGGTCCAGACCCAGGCTGCAGAACTGTAGGACACCCAGCCTGCACACAGCACTGGACTGGAGGGCTGGGGGGCTGGAGGACTGGGGGAATGTAGGGATGGGGGCCTGAGGGACTGGAGGACTGGGGGGATGGAGGGATGGGGGCCTGAGGGGCTGGAGGACTGGGGGATGGAGGGATGGGGGCCTGAGGGGCTGGAGGACTGGGGGGATGGAGGGATGGGGGCCTGAGGGACTGGAGGACTGAGGGGCTGGAGGACTGAGGGGGATGGAGGGCTGGAGGACTGAGGGGCTGGAGGACTGAGGGGGATGGAGGGAAGGGGGGATGGAGGGCTGGAGGACTGAGGGGCTGGAGGACTGAGGGGGATGGAGGGAAGGGGGGATGGAGGGCTGGAGGACTGAGGGGGATGGAGGGAAGGGGGCCTGAGGGGCTGGAGGACTGGGGGGGTGGAGGGCTGCAGGGTTGAGCAGCAGAGGGGGTTTAGGGGGTGCTCACTGTTTAAACATCTCAGCAGGGCTGTGCTGTGGGTCTGAGGATTACATGCAGGACAGAGCCAGAGATGTTTTGGCTACCAGGGAGATTACTGCTGCTGTGGTCCTCAGCTGAACTCCAACTAAATCCTCTGGTTCCCCAACACTCCTCTCCGTCTCTAAACACCTTGCCCACCTCCTCAAGGCCTCTCTCTCCAGGGGAGATCAGAACGAGCTACCAGTAAAAAGAATTATCTTGAATATGTCAGTGGCTTTCTAAGAAGTAGGGCTGATAAAAAACCAGCCTGTCTTTTAAGAGAGGCAGGACATCCCTCAGTGTTTCAATCCTCAGGATGCTGTTTAGGAAGGTAACAACAGGCAGCTTTTTATTCTCTGAAAGAAAATGAAAACGGACGATTTCATTAAATAAGAGGAAATAAAAGAGGTGTAATTAAATGTCAGCAGGCGTTCTGGACTGAGAGGCTGCTGAATCACAGGAAGACAGTTGGATTAGATTAGATGAACCTTTATTTGTCCTCCAGGAGGTGGAAATTGCAGTTCACAACAGCAGCAGGGTAAAGTACAGCACACAGAGTTGCAGGGTAATATACATAATACATAAGTTAAAGCACAGCTGAGCTATGAAGAGCTGTGTGCTGTCACTGTGGGACACCTGTGTGTCTGTGCTGTCACTGTGGGACACCTGTGTGTCTGTGCTGTCACTGTGGGACACCTGTGTGTCTGTGCTGTCACTGTGGGACACCTGTGTGTCTGTGCTGTCACTGTGGGACACCTGTGTCTGTGCTGTCACTGTGGGACACCTGTGTGTCTGTGCTGTCACTGTGGGACACCTGTGTCTGTGCTGTCACTGTGGGACACCTGTGTGTCTGTGCTGTCACTGTGGGACACCTGTGTGTCTGTGCTGTCACTGTGGGACACCTGTGTGTCTGTGCTGTCACTGTGGGACACCTGTGTCTGTGCTGTCACTGTGGGACACCTGTGTCTGTGCTGTCACTGTGGGACACCTGTGTGTCTGTGCTGTCACTGTGGGACACCTGTGTGTCTGTGCTGTCACTGTGGGACACCTGTGTGTCTGTGCTGTCACTGTGGGACACCTGTGTGTCTGTGCTGTCACTGTGGGACACCTGTGTGTCTGTGCTGTCACTGTGGGACACCTGTGTCTGTGCTGTCACTGTGGGACACCTGTGTCTGTGCTGTCACTGTGGGACACCTGTGTGTCTGTGCTGTCACTGTGGGACACCTGTGTGTCTGTGCTGTCACTGTGGGACACCTGTGTGTCTGTGCTGTCACTGTGGGACACCTGTGTGTCTGTGCTGTCACTGTGGGACACCTGTGTGTCTGTGCTGTCACTGTGGGACACCTGTGTCTGTGCTGTCACTGTGGGACACCTGTGTCTGTGCTGTCACTGTGGGACACCTGTGTGTCTGTGCTGTCACTGTGGGACACCTGTGTGTCTGTGCTGTCACTGTGGGACACCTGTGTGTCTGTGCTGTCACTGTGGGACACCTGTGTGTCTGAGCTGTCACTGTGGGACACCTGTGTGTCTGTGCTGTCACTGTGGGACACCTGTGTGTCTGCAGAAGAGTGTCTCACCTCCCTCAGTCGGCCAGGACGGACGCTGCAGGAATGTTCCTACGTGTCCCACTGACGTCAACTACAGGATGAGTCATGAGTCTCACAGACAATCACACACACACACACACACACACACACACACACGCTCACATCTAGAACAACTTTCAGAAAGACTAACATTGTTGCACGTCATTCTACAGGCCAGCCAAATGCTCACAGAGGAAACTATATAAAAAATATATATATAATGAAAGAAATAAATGCACTCATACCCACGCATACACACGTGCAACACACACACAGACACACACGTGCAACACACACACAGACACACACGTGCAACACACACACAGACACACACGTGCAACACACACATACAGACACACACGTGCAACACACACACAGACACACACGTGCAACACACACACAGACACACACGTGCAACACACACACAGACACACACGTGCAACACGTAGAACAGAGCTTCAGCAGTTAGTCTCTGAGGACAAGCTGTCAGCTCCCAGCATGCCAATCTGCTAGCTTCCTGTCTACAACCTGTCCCTCACAGGAAGTCCAGGTCCCCAGCCTCCAGACACGCCTCCTGACTCCTCCCACCCCAGAAGCAGCTACATGCTACATGCTAGCAGCTAGCAGAGGTGTTGTTGAGGAGGTGAAGGTCAGGGCAGGTGGGATTAGTCATGCGAGGCACAGAAGGATCCCTTCATGGGGCAGCGGGCAGGTCTCAGTAAACAAGTGTAGCAGAGATATGTGTGTGTGTGTGTGGGGGGGGGGCTCTGTGAGAGAGGAACCCTCCCAGGTCATAAATCGAGGGGGGGGGAATTTCACGCCTCTCCGCAGCTCAGCAGGGCTGTTTATACTGGCGTAAGTGGTGTTGAATAGACTGCCACCAATACCCTGTCTGTGGTGCACACACACACACACACACACATTACCCTGCTCGGCTGTGGAATGCACGTATACCAACACACACACACACTCTCTCTCGCCAGATAAACTGCTGCACTAAATCAAGGCATAATGGGAGCTAATACCACATCAGTGTTTAAACTGAGGACACACAGCTCCTCCCCTGATGAGGATCAACACAACATGCTGC
>CM059321.1:17500-41730 GCA_030340685.1 Protosalanx chinensis | reverse complement strand
GCTAACCTGCCCAGCATGCTAACCTGCCCAGCATGCTAACCTGCCCAGCATGCTAACCTGCCCAACATGCTAACCTGCTCAGCATGCTAACCTGCCCAGCATGCTAACCTGCTCAGCATGCTAACCTGCCCAGCATGCTAACCTGCCAACATGCTAACCTGCCCAACATGCTAACCTGCTCAGCATGCTAACCTGCTCAGCATGCTAACCTGCTCAGCATGCTAACCTGCCCAGCATGCTACCTGCTCAGCATGTAACCTGCCCCAGCATGCTACCTGCTCAGCATGTAACCTGCCCAGCATGCTAACCTGCTCTAAGTATGGAGACACGGCCTTGAACACAGATGTTTAATGGAGCCGAACACTGTAGAGACAGAGCGTCCCCACTTCCTGTGACTCCCAGCACCAAGGCTGTCCACACAACAGAAGTGGACACAGGGAGCCAGGAAACAGCTTGCAGCTGCGTCTCAGCAGAGCTCTGCACTGTAACAGCAGCTTCCACCATCACCTGCAGAGCAGCTCTGTTAGCTGTTAGCTGTGCCTGGCAGTGACAGAGCAGCAGTAAACCAGCTTGTGTGTTCACACACACACAGGTTAACACACACACATCTCTCACACACACACACAGACAGGAGCAGGAGAAGCTCCAGGACCCAGGCTGGATTATCAGGTCCTCTGCAAACACTCAGCTGCTGACAGCTGCTGTACACAAGCTGCTGGAGTTAGGAGGAGCAGGTGGAGATCCAGGCAGGTCTTATCAGCAGGACGTCTTTGAAGACTCACCCTGCATGCGTCAGTCTGTCCTCAGGTCTCTGCCTGCCACACGCTCAGCGCCACACATCACTGTTACCTCTGCTGTTTGACAGGGTCATATCTGGCTAACACACACACACACACAATTCAAACACACACACACAGGCTTCCAAGGAAGCTTCTGGAAGCTAGCCTCTGACCCTGGTGGACACCATGGATGTGCCTGACCAGACCAGCAGCCTCCACTTCTATAGAGGCCTTCCCTCTGGGGAGAGGCCAGACACCTCAGCCTCCAGCTCAGCCTCCAGCCAAGCCTCCAGCTCAGCCTCCAGCCTCTAGCTCAGCTCTGGCCTGTTTCCAGGGTGACAGGCTGCTGTGTTGTGTCTGGCCTCTGAACCCACATGTTAAACAGCCCCAATCTGCAGCTTTGCACCTAGCTGGAGAGAGCAGCTCTGATAAGGTGCAGCAGAGCTGATTTCCAGGCTCCAACACGCTGACCTCACTGATCCTCTGGTCTAGACCCAGGCTGCAGAACTGTAGGACACCCAGCCTGCACACAGCACTGGACTGGAGGGCTGGGGGGCTGGAGGACTGGGGGAATGTAGGGATGGGGGCCTGAGGGACTGGAGGACTGGGGGGATGGAGGGATGGGGGCCTGAGGGGCTGGAGGACTGGGGGGATGGAGGGATGGGGGCCTGAGGGGCTGGAGGACTGGGGGGATGGAGGGATGGGGGCCTGAGGGACTGGAGGACTGGGGGGCTGGAGGACTGAGGGGGATGGAGGGCTGGAGGACTGAGGGGGATGGAGGGAAGGGGGGATGGAGGGCTGGAGGACTGAGGGGCTGGAGGACTGAGGGGGATGGAGGGCTGCAGGGTTGAGCAGCAGAGGGGGTTTAGGGGGTGCTCACTGTTTAAACATCTCAGCAGGGCTGTGCTGTGGGTCTGAGGATTACATGCAGGACAGAGCCAGAGATGTTTTGGCTACCAGGGAGATTACTGCTGCTGTGGTCCTCAGCTGAACTCCAACTAAATCCTCTGGTTCCCCAACACTCCTCTCCGTCTCTAAACACCTTGCCCACCTCCTCAAGGCCTCTCTCTCCAGGGGAGATCAGAACGAGCTACCAGTAAAAAGAATTATCTTGAATATGTCAGTGGCTTTCTAAGAAGTAGGGCTGATAAAAAACCAGCCTGTCTTTTAAGAGAGGCAGGACATCCCTCGGTGTTTCAATCCTCAGGATGCTGTTTAGGAAGGTAACAACAGGCAGCTTTTTATTCTCTGAAAGAAAATGAAAACGGACGATTTCATTAAATAAGAGGAAATAAAAGAGGTGTAATTAAATGTCAGCAGGCGTTCTGGACTGAGAGGCTGCTGAATCACAGGAATACAGTTGGATTAGATTAGATGAACCTTTATTTGTCCTCCAGGAGGTGGAAATTGCAGTTCACAACAGCAGCAGGGTAAAGTACAGCACACAGAGTTGCAGGGTAATATACATAATACATAAGTTAAAGCACAGCTGAGCTATGAAGAGCTGTGTGCTGTCACTGTGGGACACCTGTGTGTCTGTGCTGTCACTGTGGGACACCTGTGTGTCTGTGCTGTCACTGTGGGACACCTGTGTGTCTGTGCTGTCACAGTGGGACACCTGTGTGTCTGTGCTGTCACAGTGGGACACCTGTGTCTGTGCTGTCACTGTGGGACACCTGTGTCTGTGCTGTCACTGTGGGACACCTGTGTGTCTGTGCTGTCACTGTGGGACACCTGTGTCTGCGCTGTCACTGTGGGACACCTGTGTGTCTGTGCTGTCACTGTGGGACACCTGTGTGTCTGTGCTGTCACTGTGGGACACCTGTGTGTCTGTGCTGTCACTGTGGGACACCTGTGTCTGTGCTGTCACTGTGGGACACCTGTGTGTCTGAGCTGTCACTGTGGGACACCTGTGTGTCTGTGCTGTCACTGTGGGACACCTGTGTCTGTGCTGTCACTGTGGGACACCTGTGTGTCTGTGCTGTCACTGTGGGACACCTGTGTGTCTGTGCTGTCACTGTGGGACACCTGTCTCTGTGCTGTCACTGTGGGACACCTGTGTGTCTGTGCTGTCACTGTGGGACACCTGTGTGTCTGTGCTGTCACTGTGGGACACCTGTGTGTCTGTGCTGTCACTGTGGGACACCTGTGTGTCTGTGCTGTCACTGTGGGACACCTGTGTCTGTGCTGTCACTGTGGGACACCTGTGTCTGTGCTGTCACTGTGGGACACCTGTGTCTGTGCTGTCACTGTGGGACACCTGTGTGTCTGTGCTGTCACTGTGGGACACCTGTGTGTCTGCAGAAGAGTGTCTCACCTCCCTCAGTCGGCCAGGACGGACGCTGCAGGAATGTTCCTACGTGTCCCACTGACGTCAACTACAGGATGAGTCATGAGTCTCACAGACAATCACACACACACACACACACACACACACACACGCTCACATCTACAACAACTTTCAGAAAGACTAACATTGTTGCACGTCATTCTACAGGCCAGCCAAATGCTCACAGAGGAAACTATATAAAAAATATATATATAATGAAAGAAATAAATGCACTCATACCCACGCATACACACGTGCAACACACACACAGACACACACGTGCAACACACACACAGACACACACGTGCAACACACACATACAGACACACACGTGCAACACACACACAGACACACACGTGCAACACACACACAGACACACACGTGCAACACGTAGAACAGAGCTTCAGCAGTTAGTCTCTGAGGACAAGCTGTCAGCTCCCAGCATGCCAATCTGCTAGCTTCCTGTCTACAACCTGTCCCTCACAGGAAGTCCAGGTCCCCAGCCTCCAGACACGCCTCCTGACTCCTCCCACCCCAGAAGCAGCTACATGCTACATGCTAGCAGCTAGCAGAGGTGCTGTTGAGGAGGTGAAGGTCAGGGCAGGTGGGATTAGTCATGCGAGGCACAGAAGGATCCCTTCATGGGGCAGCGGGCAGGTCTCAGTAAACAAGTGTAGCAGAGATATGTGTGTGTGTGTGTGGGGGGGGGGGGGGGGCTCTGTGAGAGAGGAACCCTCCCAGGTCATAAATCGAGGGGGGGGGGATTTCACGCCTCTCCGCAGCTCAGCAGGGCTGTTTATACTGGCGTAAGTGGTGTTGAATAGACTGCCACCAATACCCTGTCTGTGGTGCAAACACACACACACACACACACACACACATTACCCTGCTCGGCTGTGGAATGCACGTATACCAACACACACACACACACACACTCTCTCTCGCCAGATAAACTGCTGCACTAAATCAAGGCATAATGGGAGCTAATACCACATCAGTGTTTAAACTGAGGACACACAGCTCCTCCCCTGATGAGGATCAACACAACATGCTGCTGCTGTGTGTCTGTTAGGGGAGAGCGCACACACACACACACACACACACACACAGAGAGAGAGAAGGATGCAGTGCATTACTCTAATGTGTTTCACGTCAGATCGCTCTGGTAGACTCCAGTGTGTTCAGCTCTCTGAACTCTTCGTAGATTTATACGGCTTCACTACATTATTACCCTACAAATTCCTGCAGTTTAAGTCAATATCATAAAGCTGAAATGAATATAACCAGAGAAGGTTCTGTTTTGGATCAGTCTGTCTCCCGGGACAACAAGAGCTCCGTAAATCAGATGTTTCCTGTGTGTCCTGATGTGAGGAAGACCAGCACTAAGCTGGGCTTTGGTCATTTCACTGAGACAGATACAAATAACTCCTCAGCCTTGTTAATTACTCTCTAAGTTGTTAAGACACGGGAAAACAAACACTGGAATGAGCTCTGATTCATTACGGCTAGAAGGAGCGTTCAAGATCCGCTAGGTTTAACAAGAAGACGACTGCTGGACCAACACCAAGCAGAACTAGACAGAGGATAGTACAGAGGATAGTACAGAGGATAGTACAGAGGATAGTACAGAGGATAGTACAGAGGATAGTACAGAGGATAGTACAGAGGATAGTACAGAGGATCTTACAGAGGATAGTACAGAGTATAGTACAGAGGATCTTACAGAGGATAGTACAGAGTATAGTCCAGAGGATAGTACAGATGATAGTACAGAGGATAGTACAGATGATAGTACAGAGGATAGTACAGATGATAGTACAGAGTATATTTGTACTGGAGGAGGATCTATCCAGGTGTTAGTGAACCGAATGTGACAGGAAGCTGAACATGCTGCCTGTCTGCCTGACTAAGACAGAGAGAGAGAAAGTAAACAAACTATTATGTTGACTGGGCCTCTCAGTCTGGGTCTGTGTGTTTGCTCCTGACACAGGCTAGGCTAACACAGGCTGACCCCTGACACAGGCTGAGCCCTGACACAGGCTGAGCCCTGACACAGGCTAGGCTAACACAGGCTAGGCTAACACAGGCTGAGCCCTGACACAGGCTGAGCCCTGACACAGGCTGAGCCCTGACACAGGCTGAGCCCTGACACAGGCTGAGCCCTGACACAGGCTGAGCCCTGACACAGGCTGAGCCCTGACACAGGCTGAGCCCTGACACAGGCTAGGCTAACACAGGCTGAGCCCTGACACAGGCTGACCCCTGACACAGGCTGAGCCCTGACACAGGCTGACCCCTGACACAGGCTGACCCCTGACACAGGCCGACCCCTGACACAGGCTGACCCCTGACACAGGCTGAGCCCTGACACAGGCCGACCCCTGACACAGGCTGACCCCTGACACAGGCTGAGCCCTGACACAGGCTGGTTTCCCCCAGAATGGCCGCCCTCCTGCTCTGATCCCTGGAGACCACAGATCATGAGCCCAGTGAAGCCAGTCGCTTCAATAAGGAGCCCAATGTTCTGCTCTCAACTTCTGCAAACAAACGCCTCTCTACTAAACTCATTAGCAGCACAACAATCAGCACTTTCAGCACATCGTTCATGAACTAAATGAGTCACAAGCAAGAAAGAAATGGGACCAACCCAACAAACGTTATTTAATTACTTGCATTCAAAAACAAACAAAAATGTTAGCAGTGTGTCGATGAACAGCAGTGATTATACTGAAGCTAAAGTTCTAGACTTATCAGCTGTGACTGGAGGCAGGGGGGGGGGGGGGGGGGCCAGGGCAGGGTTCCTTACATAGACACAATGTGAGTGTTCTCCCCAGCCTCCCCAGCCTCCCCAGCCTCCCCAGCCTCCCCCAGCCTCCCCCAGCCTCCCCCCAGCCTCCCCCCAGCCTCCCCCCAGCCTCCCCAGCCTCCCCAGCCTCCCCCAGCCTCCCCCCAGCCTCCCCCCCAGTGTGAGGAGCCAGCTGATAGCAGACTGCTGCTGATAACAGGCTGAGGCCAGCAGAGACACTATGGATTAGCTACCTCCTTAAAGCAGCTACTGGTCTATCAGAGCCCTGACCAGCCAGCCAGCCAGCCAGCAACAAGCCAGCCAGTAACAAGCCCCCTGACCAGCCAGCCAGCAACAAGCCAGCCAGCCAGCAACAAGCCCCCTCACAGCCAGCCAGCCAGCCAGCAACAAGCCCCCTCACAGCCAGCCAGCAACAAGCCAGCCAGCCAGCAACAAGCCCCCTCACAGCCAGCCAGCCAGCCAGCAACAAGCCCCCTCACAGCCAGCCAGCCAGCCAGCAACAAGCCCCCTCACAGCCAGCCAGCCAGCAACAAGCCCCCTCACAGCCAGCCAGCCAGCAACAAGCCCCCTCACAGCCAGCCAGCCAGCAACAAGCCCCCTCACAGCCAGCCAGGATGCTCTGGGAGTCTGAATGTTGCTCCTCACACCTCTTGTCTGTCTGCTTTCAGAACTTCAGCCAGTAAACCAGACAGGAAGTTGAAGCAGAGATCCTCCACATGACAGGCAGGAAGTGTCAGAAAGCTCACCTGGTTCCTCCAAACAGGATGATACGATCTCCCACCATGCAACAGCACTGTCTCCTCCTGGGGCACGGACCCTTCCCCCGAGGCTCCACTTTCCTCCAGGAGAACGCCTCTGCCACACACACACACACACACACACACACAACAAATCAATATTCAGTAGTGGGCTAGGCGTCAGTAGGAGGTGTGTTTCTTCACCATGAGACAGACATGAAGGCCAGCCTGTCTGAAGCTCTGAAACAAGATCTCTAGACCTGCTGCCTGTCCTCCTCATAGAGCCTGTGTTCTCTCCATCCCTCCATATAAGGACAGACCTCTGCACTGCACTCACACACAGCATCATCACGTCTCCACGGCAACAGGCTCAACAGGCCCTGTAAGGGCATCGCTGTGTCGAGGCCTGCACAGCCCTCACCTGGGTTAAACTTCCACAGGTCGTTGAAGTGGCGGTCCAGGCGGGCGTTGTAACCTCCAAATATGTAGAGCTCTCCATCATAGGAGACTGGGGGGGAATTAGGAAAAACATTAGTGACAATGTTTTATATATGTGTGTGTGTGTGTGTGTGTGTGTGTTTAAATGTGTATACGTGTGTGTGTGTGTGTGTGTGTGTGTGTGTGTGTGTGTGTGTGTTTAAATGTGTATACGTGTGTCTGTGTGTGTGTGTGAGTGTGTGTGTGTGTTTAAATGTGTATACGTGTGTCTGTGTGTGTGTGTGAGTGTGTTTAAATGTGTATACGTGTGTCTGTGTGTGTGTTTAAATGTGTTTACATGTGTATACCTGTGTCTGTGTGTGTGTGTGTGTTTAAATGTGTATACGTGTGTCAATGTGTGTTTACATGTATATACGTGTGTCTATGTGTGTGTGTGTGTGTGTGTGTGTGTGTGTGCGTCTCACAGGCTGAGTGGCTGCGTCTCCCCTCTGGCAGCAGCTGTGCAGATGGTGTGTTGAGCCAGCAGCTGGTCTCTGTGTCGAACACCTTGATCTTGTTACAGTAGATCTCGTTGTTAGAGTGAAAGGGTCCGAAGCGATCTGCTCTGCCTCCGAACACAAACATCTTAGTGCCGATGATGGTGGCTGAATGGAAATCTCTCCATCGCGCCGGGGTCCCCTGAGGGGACACACACACACACACACACACACCATCAGTAAGGAAGAGTGCAGTACCACCCCCTCAGCATCCTAACCCTGTATCCTGCTCAGTGTGCTGCTCAGCATCAGGCATCGTGCAGACACACAGCGCCCTCTAGTGGCCATGGCAGCAACATGCAGGGGCTCTTAGTCCTCGCCTGCAGCCCAGACGAGTGCTTTATGGGACAGGGAGAGAGCCTCACTCTATATCCACTCAATAAGAGCCCTGTACACTACTTTACATCAGACCATAATGAACCACAATGATTTGCACAACCCTCAATTCTGCCTGGACACCTGGCACCCAGCTCTGCCCAGCCTAGTCCAACTCTGCCAAGTCCAGCTCTGCCCAGCCTTGCCCACCCAGCTGTGCCCAGCCCAGTCCAGCTCTGCCCAGCCTTGCCCTGTCCTGGACCAGCAGACAGACAGCAGCCCACAGCCCCACAGCAGAAACTCCTCAGCTGGTTGTTGGTACTGCATCATGTAGAGGAGACATCCTGAACTCACTCTGGCATTGATGAGGGACCAGGTCATGGTGGTGGTGTCCAGCTTGTGGATGTCATTAGAGAAGCAGTCAGCCTGCAGGGGAGAGGAGAGACCTCATGAGACTGGGGAGGGAGGGAGGAGAGACCTGATCAGACTGGGGAGGGAGGGAGGAGAGACCTGATCAGACTGGGGAGGGAGGGAGGGAACACAGCTCAGCCAGGACTCACCAGCTGCTCGTACCCCCCGAAGATGAACATGGCCTTGCCCATGACGCAGGCAGAGTGGCCGTCACGGGCTCCAGGCACCGTGCCTGAGATCTTGGGAGTGAACCACTTGTGACTGTCTGATGAGAGACACAAACAGGACATCAAGCAACAGCAGAGACAAGAGAGATCAGGCAGGCCAACAGGAAGTGAGCTGGACGCAGGTGTCTTGGCAGGTGACTCACTGATGTCGAAGGCGTACAGTACATTACAGGCTCCCTCTGTGTCGTTCCTGCCGCCCCAGATGTAGATGATGTCATCCAGCAGCACAGCTGTGTGCCCGTACCTCATGTAGGGAACCTCCCGAACATGCTCACGTCCCCCTGTCCTCACCGGAGGCAGCTTCATCCAGCGGAGAGACACTGGGGAGGAGGAGAGGAGGGGAGGGAGGAGGGGAGGGGAGGAGGGAGAAGAGGAGGAGAGGAGGGGAGGGAGGAGGGTAGGAGGGAGAAGAGGAGGAGAGGACAGAGACAGACTCACTTCTCATTTCAAATTAAACAGTGATTTCAAGCATCACACATACACACAGACAGCCTCCAAAACACATACAACCTTCACCCAGCTTCTAACACACAAACACACACAGCCTCCAACACACACACAGCCTCCACCCAGCTTCTAACACACAAACACACACAGCCTCCAACACACACACAGCCTCCACCCAGCTTCTAACACACAAACACACACACACCAGCCTCCACCCAGCTTCTAACACACACACACACACACACACAGCCTCCACCCAGCTTCTAACACACAAACACACGCACACACACCAGCCTCCACCCAGCTTCTAACACACAAACACACGCACACACACCAGCCTCCACCCAGCTTCTAACACACACACACACACACACACACACAGCCTCCAACACACACACAGCCTCCACCCAGCTTCTAACACACAAACACACACACACCAGCCTCCACCCAGCTTCTAACACACACACACACACACAGCCTCCAACACACACACAGCCTCCACCCAGCTTCTAACACACACACACACACTATGCTCCTGTGTGTTCCCTCAGGTTCCCTGCTCACCGGTGTTGAAGACATGGACGTCGATCTGTCTCAGCGTCTCATAGTCTTCTCCAGAGCAGTAACCCCCAAAGGAGTAAACCTTGTGGCCCACAGCCACAGCTGCATGGTTGACTCTCCGCGGACCTCCCTCCAGGTGCACTGTCCAGCGCAACATCCCACTCTGCTGCACCACCCTGCTGCCTCAGACCATCACTGTCCCATCTGCCTGGACGCCAGGGGGGGCACTGCTGAGAGAGACCTGCTGCCCAGGGAGAGGGGAGGAGAGGGGAGCAGAGGGGAGCAGAGGGGAGCAGAGGGGAGCAGAGGGGAGCAGAGGGGAGCAGAGGGGAGCAGAGGGGAGCAGAGGGGAGCAGAGGGGAGCAGAGGGCAGCGATTAGCAGAGAGGTGAGAAGGTAATCTGAGAAATATCCAGACAGAGAACAGGCTCTCCAGCCAGACTCCCATCAGCTTGGCTGCTGTTGACAGGCTCTTGAACCCGTGCATTATCTGAGCACAGAGGGTATTTTAAGAGGCGTCTAGGCTTAGGCAACACCTGCAGCCTTCCTCAACTTCCTCTCCAAGCCTCTCCCTGTCCCCTCCCCTGCCACACAACACCGCTTAAAATAGGAACACATAAAAAACATGGAGCCATTCAGTTAGACAGCATCCTTCCTTTAAAGGCAACGGCTTAGCTGAGCAAACTATGTCCTTTTAACGTCTTCATTAAAATACAATCATTGTCAGTTTTACAGTGTTCACATAAGTAAACACAACAATTAAACCGTCCAACCGAAACAGGATTAGGAGTAAAATGTGGATCTACAACACAACAAACACTGAGAACTAAGCGGATCAGAGACCTGCTATAAACAGCTGAAAGAGGTTTTCATAAATCCAAGCAGCACAAGTATGTTCCTTGATCCCAGCTCAGTACTGGAAGATCCCAGAGGAGGGAGGGAGGAGGTGGAACTGAGAGGAGCAGAGTGTGATAGACCGGCTGTACTGGGTCAGATAAAGACTGTCAAAAACACAAAGAAGTGATCTTCAGACACTCAATAGCTCTGAGTATCACAAGTATAGACTGACGCCTGTCTGGACAATGTCTCATACTGGAGCAGTGTGTAGAGACTGTGTAGAGACAGTGTAGAGACTGTGTAGAGACTGTGTGTAGAGACTGTGTAGAGACTGTGTAGAGACTGTGTAGAGACTGTGTAGAGACTGTGTAGAGACTGTGTAGAGACTGTGTAGAGACTGTGTGTAGAGACTGTGTAGAGACTGTGTAGAGACTGTGTGTAGAGACTGTGTAGAGACTGTGTAGAGACTGTGTGTAGAGCCTGTGTAGAGACTGTGTGTAGAGACTGTGTGTAGAGACTGTGTGTAGAGACTGTGTAGAGACTGTGTGTAGAGACTGTGTAAAGACTGTGTAGAGACTGTGTGTAGAGCCTGTGTAGAGACTGTGTAGAGACTGTGTGTAGAGACTGTGTGTAGAGACTGTGTAGAGACTGTGTGTAGAGACTGTGTAGAGACTGTGTAGAGGCAGCTAACTTTAGTAACTCCAACAAACATTCACCTTCCTTCTGTGTGTCAAGAGCAGATAATGGGCAATAAATCATGCAAACACTTTCTGCACATTCAAAATAATGCTATATCAACTGATAATGACATAAAGGTCACCTGTCCTGGCGGACACCAACACACATTATCTAACCCAGTAGATGATCCAGTAGATGAGTCCTAACATTCAATACACTGACTGAATAGTAAAGTTACTAACTGTCATGTTAAAATAGTTCAGCTAAAGTTAGCTAGCATACAACAACCTGGCTACATGTGACACATTGCAGAGCAGCTAACCTCTCTTCTATCAACTGGGACAAAAAAACATGACCTTTTGTTTCCTCTTAAAAATAAACTCTCCAAGGACTGATTATGCAGACATTTCTATTTAAAGCTGAACAGAACTGATATCACTGCTAGCTGTGCTAATGTGCTAGCAGGTAGCTATGGAAACACACAGCAAGCTAACTAGCAGACACTGTTATAATGTTTTATATCAGACACCTACAACTACACTTTGACAACCAAATGTTCAAATATCTACCTTGTTAACTGTCCTTCATGTTCTGGAGGGTTTGTCAGCTGTTTTATTACAGCTTGTAGCTAAAGTGAGACAGTTTGCTAACATTAGCTGCTAGCAGCTGTGCGCGAGGACAGGTCACTTTGTTATTGGGTCTCGGGGAAGATCAGCTCACGTGATCAGGGCACGCTCTAGTTACGCTCCTTAATAACAAAACCATAAAACAACCATAACTTAATCTTCGGTAACGATGACAACAAAGACATATATATTCATATCTGTTTTTGAAGCAAACACAAGTATCGGTATCATATCATGACCTTAAGAAGATCAGCTCAGATCTGGGTCTACCGGCGCACCGCGGCGCTGCACCAGTATTCTAAACGACTTTATCAAATATACCAGCTGGCTGCTTAACTACATGTAGCAGGTTATCCAGATAATAACCTTCCCTACATGATAACTAACACAAGAAACATATTAAAACCTACCTGGTCTAAATGCACATGTGCACAGTGTGTGTTCATTAAAGTCGGGTTACCTCGAGGAGCAGCAGCTTCCAGGAGACACGAGCTTTACTCCCTCTGCGGCCCGGTGACGTGATGTTTACGGTGAATAATTACTTTATAAATGTCCACGTTCAGTCAAACCACAAACATATAACCAACAAGCGTCATGTTTTCTTTCATACAGATAGTAATAAACCGAAATGCATGTAAGCTTTCCTGGGAGTAATATCAAGCGCACACATGTGTTTATCGCGTAAACTTATTTAAGAATGGAATGATATTCATGTCATTATTGTAACTTAGCTCGTAGTCACGAGGGAAGTCCTTTGTAGACTGACCGCAAGAGGGCAGCGTGGTTCAGTTTACTGACCACAAGAGGGCAGCGTGGTTCAGTTTACTGACCACAAGAGGGCAGCGTGGTTCAGTTTACTGACCACAAGAGGGCAGCGTGGTTCAGTTTACTGACCACAAGAGGGAAGCGTGGTTCAGTTTACTGACCACAAGAGGGCAGCGTGGTTCAGTTTACTGACCACAAGAGGGCAGCGTGGTTCAGTTTACTGACCACAAGAGGGAAGCGTGGTTCAGTTTACTGACCACAAGAGGGCAGCGTGGTTCAGTTTACTGACCACAAGAGGGCAGCGTGGTTCAGTTTACTGACCACAAGAGGGCAGCGTGGTTCAGTTTACTGACCACAAGAGGGCAGCGTGGTTCAGTTTACTGACCACAAGAGGGAAGCGTGGTTCAGTTTACGGACCACAAGAGGGAAGCGTGGTTCAGTTTACGGACCACAAGAGGGCAGCGTGGTTCAGTTTACTGACCACAAGAGGGCAGCGTGGTTCAGTTTACTGACCACAAGAGGGCGGCGTGGTTCAGTTTACTGACCACAAGAGGGCGGCGTGGTTCAGTTTACTGACCACAAGAGGGAAGCGTGGTTCAGTTTACTGACCACAAGAGGGCAGCGTGGTTCAGTTTACTGACCACAAGAGGGCAGCGTGGTTCAGTTTACTGACCACAAGAGGGCGGCGTGGTTCAGTTTACTGACCACAAGAGGGCGGCGTGGTTCAGTTTACTGACCACAAGAGGGAAGCGTGGTTCAGTTTACTGACCACAAGAGGGCAGCGTGGTTCAGTTTACTGACCACAAGAGGGCAGCGTGGTTCAGTTTACTGACCACAAGAGGGCAGCGTGGTTCAGTTTACTGACCACAAGAGGGAAGCGTGGTTCAGTTTACGGACCACAAGAGGGCAGCGTGGTTCAGTTTACTGACCACAAGAGGGCAGCGTGGTTCAGTTTACTGACCACAAGAGGGCAGCGTGGTTCAGTTTACTGACCACAAGAGGGCAGCATGGTTCAGGCACTGCCAGGGTTTGAACCGGGTACCTTCTGATTACTAGTCCGACTCCCTAACCGCTCAGCCACATGACTCCCAATTGTTCTATTTGGCCACAGAATGTTCTAGGTCAGGGTTGTCCAATCCTGGTCCTCGGGGGCCACTGTCCTGGCCGTTTTAGATGATTCCCCCTGACGACGCTGAAACCATCTACACAGTAGATATCTACACAGATCCTGGTCCCAGTGTTCGATAGGTCAACAATTTAGGTAAAAACACTGGAAACGTGTGAAAGCTTCCATTCCCAGTTCTCCCTCTTATTATTAATCAAAATAATCTCTTAAATTAACCAATAATGTTACTTAGAGGATTAATAAAATTCCTGTCATGCAGAAACTCTGACTCCGTGCCAGGGGGCGTGGTTACCCGGGGGGGGGGGGGGGGGGGGGGGCGTGGTTGGAAGCAGGTTGATTAGTGATTGGCTGAGGTCCCATGAGCAGCAGCTGTTGGCATAGAGACAGCTGTCCTGGTATCTGCTGCTCTGCTGTCCTCAGGTCAGATCCACTTTGATTCACTGTGTGGAGACATGCCAGCTCATGCCAACTGCAGCAGGAACAATGGTTAGATTGTCTTTAGCCTGAAGAGGACAGCTGCTTCATGACTAAAACCCTTCTAAACACACCCAGGCCAAGCAGCCATGTTCCACTCTGCTGCAATTAAACATTATAAAATAAAGAACAACAACATCTTGTATCTGTTACAGTCTGTATCAGCCCAGCAGGTCCAGGAATGTACCTTATCAGCTTGGACATGATAATCATACTGGTTTAGTGTTTTAACTCACATTAGGTTTGACAATATTAAGCAGATGGTCGGCAAGAGAGTTTAAGTGTTTTGTGTTGGTCGTTTTTTAGACAACAGTGTTTTGTGTTTGTGGTTTATGATTTAAAGACTTTAGCTTGATTAAAGGTCCATTATATCTGCAGAACCCAGAAAGCTGCTGTTGGACTTGTCTTATCACACCAGTGTTATCTGCTCCTGTGTATCCTCATTATGACTGAAGCTTCTGACACTCCTGCTGAACTCTGAGATACTGACTGTTACAGTAAAAATACCACTGCACGGTTCCACAGCCCAGAAGACATGTTTTAAGTTTGAAGCCCATCAGCAGTTGTGGCTTCATACTTCAGCGGACATCTGAACCGTGAGGCTTCAGCACCTGTCAGTATGATTACACGTCACCCAGCCGACCACACAGAGACACATGTACCTTCTGGTGGGTTTAGGAGGCATTTAAGGTGTGGCAGAGAAACATAACAAAATCTAATGATACAACTGGCATAAAAACACAGGTATTTTCTAAATATTATACTAAATGTGGAAAACATGCAAAGAAACTCTTTAAAGACGTTTGTTTTTAAGCTTGGTGGTTTCAGCTCATCAGTAATGTATTATGGGAGCAGCCTTGTGAAGGTAGAGGATGGAGGTAAGACGTAACCTAGGAAACATACACTGATGAGGAGGAGGAGGGAATCCATTAATTCAATATATAAAAAACATAATTCAGAATCAGATCATAAATGAAACGGAAATAATGTCACTTATATATTCTTTCTGTGTGGGAGGGTGGTGAGGGTGTGTTGGAGCGTGACAGTGAACAGGAGATGATGTCCAACTGCAGCATAACTTTGCCAGTCAATAACAACTACAAAACCAACAGTTGTTCTGAATGCTTGGACAAACCCAGTGATGGAAGAGCTTGGTTATGCTTTGTGGTGGAGGAAAATATAGCTTCAGTATGAGAACTAGTGGCTCTGGTTAACCTTCCTATTTTCAACAAGCATCACAAATGTGGAGTGTTTTTTGCCATGTTAAACTATAAATCCAGTGCATGAGAACACATTTATTATGAAGGAAAACATGTATGAGTACTGCAGCGTAGTACGCTGTAACATAGAAAACAACAATAATAAATCCATTGGATGATGTGTTTTCCATTTCTCTCCAGTCTGGTGTGTTTATTACATCATGATCGACCCTGAGACACAACAGAGACTTGAAACCTGACATGTTCTTTGTGTTTCTGTCTGTTTACACTTTCCACTGCAGTTCCATCATGCAGAGCCTGCGAACACAAAACCCAGAACAGAAGATCACAATGTTCCTGTGGATGTAACATCCTCTGCCTGCTTTTATAGTCCTCTCCTGTCATGGCTGGTTAGGGTCTGAATCCTGCTGCAGATCAGATGGTTCCAGCTGAACCAGTAAGACGTCCCGGCACAGATACTCTCTGTGACCTCCATCATGTGATCAGACTTCCTCTCATTACATTTCGGACAACAAGATGAAGCAATCCAACATGAAGTCGTCTAACATGATCTAATTCTGTATTAAGATGAATGAATCACACAACAATTTTCTTTCATTTGAGGGTGAAATTCAAACTAAGAGAGCTCCTCTCTGTGATGTTCTCATGCAGTCTGATTGGTTGGTACCTCGTCAGAATCTTATGACTCCAGACCTCAGGACTTTATCAGAGACACACAGCGCCTAATCAGAGAATCACTTAATGCTGGATAACTGCAAGCAAGTTCATGCTTGATTGCAATAACACCATTTAATGACGTAATACATTAGATATCCCCATCCTGAAGATAAAAAGTACTTCAACTTAATCAAGATGTGAATAAGACGTTAGATGTGGAACTGTTAACTGAAAAAGCCAACTGGCAGGGCAACATCACTGAAGCAACCTCAACTCCAAACCCTCTCATTATGACACACTCTCTATTTTTGTCCCATGAGACGACCTCTCTCTCTCTCTCTCTCTCTCTCTCTCTCTCTCTCTCTCTCTCTCTCTCTCTCTGTGTGTCTCTCATCAGCTCTCTCTCTCTCCCTTCCCCCAGGACAGTTGTCCGAGGCGAGGTGACCACCTGTCCAAAGCTGGACCAACCAACACCCCCACCTGTTCTCCTCCTCACAGCCCCTCAGAGTCTGTGAGTGAAGCTGTGTCACTAGTTATTCCTTCCCCCCCCTGCCTCATGGAGGTCTTTTGTTTGGGCTGGCTGAGCGGCAGATAAAAGAAATGTGTCATAGCTGCACTGTTATGGACAAACTTGATATGAGATGTTTGTTTTTGCAAGTTCAGTTACTGTGACTGAGCTCTGAGTCGGTACATGTTTAATGTGTCTGACCACTTTTCTTGTGTTTCATGCTATCGCATGCCAGTCTTCTCCTTGAAGTGCCAACAGTCTTCAAACATCCACCATCACAGGCTGGTTCAGAGGGATGTCAGCTCTGACATCATCCGTTCTGTCTGGCCTGAAGTGACATGAGGCACGATGACTCGAGCAGCTCCTTCTTTCCTGTACAACTGTAAACATTCCAGACCACCTTGTGCGTCAAAGAATACGACAATCATTTGTTCTGCTTCCCTGTATTCAGCCCAGAATACTTTTGATGAATCATAATAAATGCCTGTTAGGTTAGACCAGGCTGGCTAGAGAGCGATAACAGTTGTGTTGCTGGAGTAGAAAACATCTGCTAGAGTTTTGCAGCTTCTTCGCTTATTTACGTGTAATTGGTTGTTTACCTCCAATTAGAATCTGGCTGGAAATGGCCCCCGACCAACACATTTAACCAATTTACTGTGGTAATAGTGGTGCTCAGACCTGCTCAAGATGTGCTGCGGTGTGTCTCAGTCTCAACACGCACCAGCAGGAGTCAATACATTCAACAGGAGTCAATACCTTCACCAGGAGGAGTCAGTACATTCAGCAGGAGGAGTCAGTATCTTCAGCAGGAGGAGTCAGTACCTTCAGCAGGAGTCAGTATCTTCAGCAGGAGTCAGTATCTTCAGCAGGAGGAGTCAGTACCTTCAGCAGGAGTCAGTATCTTCAGCAGGAGTCAGTATCTTCAGCAGGAGTCAGTACCTTCAGGAGGAGTCAGTATCTTCAGCAGGAGTCAGTATCTTCAGCAGGAGGAGTCAGTATCTTCAGGAGGAGGAGTCAGTACCTTCATCAGGAGTCAGTATCTTCAGCAGGAGTCAGTATCTTCAGCAGGAGGAGTCAGTATCTTCAGCAGGAGTCAGTATCTTCAGCAGGACGAGTCAGTATCTTCAGCAGGACGAGTCAGGACCTTCAGAAGGAGGAGTCAGTACCTTCAGCAGGAGGAGTCAGTATCTTCAAGAGGAGGAGTCAGTACCTTCAGCAGGAGTCAGTATCTTCAGCAGGAGTCAGTATCTTCAGCAGGACGAGTCAGTACCTTCAGCAGGAGGAGTCAGTACCTTCAGCAGGAGGAGTCAGTATCTTCAGCAGGAGGAGTCAGCACCTTCAGCAGGACGAGTCAGGACCTTCAGAAAGAGGAGCCAGGACCTTCAGGAGGAGTCAGTATCTTCAGCAGGAGTCAGTATCTTCAGCAGGAGTCAGTACCTTCAGGAGGAGTCAGTGCCTTCAGGAGGAGTCAGTATCTTCAGCAGGAGTCAGTATCTTCAGCAGGAGTCAGTACCTTCAGGAGGAGTCAGTGCCTTCAGGAGGAGTCAGTATCTTCAGCAGGAGTCAGTACCTTCAGGAGGAGTCAGTACCTTCAGCAGGAGGAGTCAGGACCTTCAGAAGGAGGAGTTAGTACCTTCAGCAGGAGTCAGTATCTTCAGCAGGAGGAGTCAGTACCTTCAGCAGGAGGAGTCAGTACCTTCAGAAGGAGGAGTCAGTAGCTTCAGAAGGAGGAGTCAGTACCTTCAGCAGGAGTCAGTATCTTCAGCAGGAGGAGTCAGTAGCTTCAGAAGGAGTCAGTATCTTCAGCAGGAGGAGTCAGTACCTTCAGAAGGAGGAGTCAGTACCTTCAGCAGGAGGAGTCAGTACCTTCAGAAGGAGGAGTCAGTAGCTTCAGAAGGAGTCAGTATCTTCAGCAGGAGGAGTCAGTACCTTCAGAAGGAGGAGTCAGTACCTTCAGCAGGAGGAGTCAGTACCTTCAGAAGGAGGAGTCAGTACCTTCAGCAGGAGGAGTCAGTACCTTCAGAAGGAGGAGTCAGTAGCTTCAGAAGGAGTCAGTATCTTCAGCAGGAGGAGTCAGTACCTTCAGAAGGAGGAGTCAGTACCTTCAGCAGGAGGAGTCAGTACCTTCAGAAGGAGGAGTCAGTACCTTCAGCAGGAGGAGTCAGTACCTTCAGAAGGAGGAGTCAGTAGCTTCAGAAGGAGTCAGGACCTTCAGAGGACAAAGTTGTCCTTGTAGAACTCCTCTATTAATTCCTCGCCTGCTGTCGATGCTGAATGATCAAGATACAGTTACAGTTGAAACAGAGAAGTAAAATAATAGTATTTTAGCACAGATGTCAAACAGAAACGTTAAGTAACATTAGAGCCTGTGTACTTGATTAAAATCTCCATATTACTAATATATCACAGCTCCAGGTTCTTAATGAGGGTCAGATCCCCTCTGGCTCCTGCCAGCATGACATCACAGGTCAGATGTTAAACCTCCTCTCAAAGTGATTGATATTTCTGGAGAGGAAGAAAATAAGCTGCAGCTTTTTCCCGTTATTCCAGAAGGCCCTAAACCTTTGATATGGGGAAAATTGCTCCCTGCCCCTGGATCACGGTTGCCGCGTGAACCCATGATGTCACATGATAGAGTGACCTCATCCCTGCTGGCTTCCTGTTGGCCTGATTGGCACCTCAGGGTTGCTTCCGATTGCAAACGGCACAAATTCAGCCTATAATAAAGGTGATGGATGCTGTGTGTCTAAGTTTACTGTACTATAACCTTGGATAACTGGAAGAAATTTAACATTATCTATTGTTCTACTATAACTATCACTCTTACTGTTCAGAGATATCTTCTTAGAACATTTGCAGACGTGTAGTTGAATACTTTCACTTCATGCATGCTGTGGAAGTCATAAACATATCTAAATCTCTATATATCCATATCTATACCATATCTAGCAATCCTCGCTGGTCTGTTCAAACTCTCCAGATAACATCAATCCAGCAGAATGTTCTATTTGTGTTTCTGAATCCAGGTCTTCATTCCTTCTCAAGCTGCAGTAAGCAACAGAACTGTGAACTGCACTGATTGATTTTCAAAAGCCTTTAAAATGTCTCCCTGGAGGACTGGTTTCACCTTTTCAGCAAGATGAACATGTAAGTGTTTATTTGGCTAATTCCTCAACTCAGCTTTTCAGAAACCCATTGTGTATGAGTAATTAACCGAAATAGTAAGAGTAAGTAATCCAAATAAATCACACAGTTCTGACCCCCCCCGCCCCCCCCCCCCCCCCCACCACCACCACCCCCCCCCCCCCCCCGCCACCCCTACCCCCAGCCTAAATTACTCTCTTACACTCAGGCCAAAAATGAATTTTCAACAGCCTAATGTGTTTTTTTTCACATTTTGGCTCAAAATATTGAGACAGGTTAGGGAAAGACCTAAGTAATCAACTTTGGTGGTCTTTAGCTTGACTAAAACAAAGACGCCCTCAGTCCAGCAGCTTTGTGTCCTGCCAACATCCATCTGACCATCTGCTGTCTGGGTGACAGAGGCTGCTGCAGTCAGCAGAGTCACTGCTGTCAGAGCAGAGAGATGCAGCAGCAGCACAAAGATACCAGGAGCAGGGGGTGAGGAAGAGGAGGAGGAGGAGGAGCAGGGGGGTGAGGAAGAGGAGTTCTGAAACAGGATGAGGGGCAGCAAGGGGTGAGGAAGAGGAGGAGGAGTAGAAGGAGGAGGAGGAGGTCTGAATCAGGATGAGGAGCAGCAGGGGGTGAGGAAGAGGAGGAGGAGGAAGAGGAGGTATGCAGTCTGGGTGGCTCCAACACCCCCAAGTCCTCCTCCTCTCTTCTTTACTGAAGTGTGAAAACATGACACATTTCATAGGCAGGTATTAACGGTATTAGACCACTGATGAAATATCTAAATATCTTATGTGAACTTATAAGGACTCGAGTTAAATTTGGGGGTGAGCGAATGAGGATGTTACTCTTAACACACGGACCTTCTAACGAGAATAACTACGAGTGTAATGTGTTTGTGATCCAAATTTTCCAGCAGGTTTTGGTCATAAACGCTGCGTTTGGCATTACTGTGTTCAGTCCTAACGAGGGCGAAGTCAGAACAGGAGATGGACGGAGTCGGACTAGAGGAGGGTGGAGTCAGAGCAGAGGAGGGTGGAGTCTGAGAGGCTTGTTGTCACGGACGCAGCACTTGAGCTAAGTACATAGGAATTCAAGTCTGCGTAAATCCACCAGATTCTTGCTTCAGGACAGATTGATGACTTCACTGTGTTGTGGTCAACATGATCCTCAGCCTCTTCGTTTGCTTAATACACAAACGCTTCCTGACTACACACCATGACAAGGCAAACAACCTGCCCTTCAGTCTGTGTTGTGTTAGCACTTGCTGCTGGCAGACACCTCTCACGCTGTCCTGCCAGACTGTCCTGCCAGACTGTCCCTCCAAACTGTCCTGTCAGACTGTCCTGCCAGACTGTCCTCTCAACCTGTCCTGTCAGACTGTCCTGCCAGACTGTCCTGCCAGACTGTCCTGCCAGACTGCACTGCCAGACTGTCCCTCCAAGCTGTCCTGCCAGACTGTCCTGCCAGACTGTCCCTCCAAACTGTCCTGTCAGACTGTCCTGCCAGACTGTCCTCTCAACCTGTCCTGTCAGACTGTCCTGCCAGACTGTCCTGCCAGACTGTCCTGCCAGACTGCACTGCCAGACTGTCCCTCCAAGCTGTCCTGCCAGACTGCCCTGCCAGACTGCACTGCCAGACTGCACTGCCAGACTGTCCTGCCAGACTGTCCCTTCAAACTGTCCTGCCAGACTGTCCCGCCAGACTGTCCTGCTAGACTGTCCTGACAGACTCTCCTGTCAGACTGTCCTGCCAGACTGTCCTGCCAGACTGCCCTGCTAGACTGTCCTTCCAGACTGTCCTGCCAGACTGTCCTTCCAGACTGTCTTGCCAGACTGCCCTGCCAGACTGTCCTGCCAGACTGTCCTGCCAGACTGTCCTGCCAGACTGTCATGCCAGACTGCCCTGCCAGACTGTCCTCTCAACCTGTCCTGTCAGACTGTCCTGCCAGACTGTCCTGCCAGACTGCCCTGCCAGACTGTCCTGCCAGACTGTCCTGCCAGACTGCCCTGCCAGACTGTCCTCTCAACCTGTCCTGTCAGACTGTCCTGCCAGACTGCCCTGCCAGACTGTCCTGCCACACTGTCCTCTCAACCTGTCCTGTCAGACTGTCCTGCCAGACTGTCCTGCCAGACTGCCCTGCCAGACTGTACTGCCAGACTGTCCTGCCAGACTGCCCTGCCAGACTGTCCTCTCAACCTGTCCTGTCAGACTGTCCTGCCAGACTGCCCTGCCAGACTGTCCTGCCAGACTGTCCTGCCAGACCGCCCTGCCAGACTGTCCTGCCACACTGTCCTGCCAGACTGTCCTGCCAGACTGTCCTGACACACTGTCCTGCCAGACTATCTTGCCAGACTATCTTGCCAGACTGTCCTGCCAGACTGTCCTGCCACACTGTCCTGCCAGACTGTCCTGCCAGACTTCCCTGCCAGACTATCTTGCCAGACTGTCCTGCCAGACTGCCATGCCAGACTGTCCTGCCAGACTGTCCTGCCAGACTGTCCTGCCAGACTGTCCTGCCAGACTGCCCTGCCAGACTGTCCTGCCAGACTGCCCTGCCAGAGCCCAGAACATCTGAACCATAATAAAACTGTCTGATGATGATTATTACCACAGGGATTAGGTCAACAAACAACACAACATTACTGCCTGTACAGACGCATGAGTTGTTCCTTGTAGATCAGCATGTCCTGGTAGAATATATAATCAGGGCTGCTCTATAAAGACTCCAGACAGAGCGAGGTAGGAAACGACACACTCTCTCTCTTTCTCTCCGCTCCATATTTACTCTGTCAGCCATCATCCTGCTTTTCATGCCGGCTTTCTTTATGACTTCATGTGTGTAATCTGCCCAAACCTCCCATGTTGTAGTTACAGACTCTATAAAGTGAGCTACATCTAAAAGGGGATCTGGCCAGCTGAGCCTCAGGAAAGACAGAACGAGCTTTGTGGTTTTATCATCTTCTTAGGTGGCCATGAAGTCACTCATACCAGCATCCTTCCAGAGATGAGAAGGGAGGCTAACAGGGAAGAAGAGGCCGTTCTTACAGACCTCCACCCCTAAAGACCAACCACCTCTCTGCTGAGGAGAGACCTCCAACACTAAAGACCAACCACCTCTCTGCTGAGGAGAGACCTCCAACACTAAAGACCAACCACCTCTCTGCTGAGGAGAGACCTCCAACACTAAAGACTAACCACCTCTCTGCTGAGGAGAGACCTCCAACACTAAAGACTAACCACCTCTCTGCTGAGGAGAGACCTCCACCTTTAAAGACCAACCACCTCTCTGCTGAGGAGAGACCTCCACCTTTAAAGACCAACCACCTCTCTGCTGAGGAGAGACCTCCACCCCTAAAGACCAACCACATCTCTGCTGAGGAGAGACCTCCACCCCTAAAGACCAACCACCTCTCTGCTGAGGAGAGACCTCCAACCCTAAAGACCAACCACCTCTCTGCTGAGGAGAGACCTCCACCCCTAAAGACCAACCACATCTCTGCTGAGGAGAGACCTCCACCCCTAAAGACCAACCACATCTCTGCTGAGACCTCCACCCCTAAAGACCAACCACCTCTCTGCTGAGGAGAGACCTCCAACCCTAAAGACCAACCACATCTCTGCTGAGGAGAGACCTCCACCCCTAAAGACCAACCACATCTCTGCTGAGACCTCCACCCCTAAAGACCAACCACATCTCTGCTGAGTACTGTGACCAGAGGGCAGACATCTTCTTCAGGGCAGTTGCAGGTTGGGAGGGGCCATCTGTAGGGTGGCATGAAGGAATTGAGGAGCTGTAGGACCCTATGCCTCCATAAATTATACCAACAATGTTGTATAAACACTTGTCAAAGGTAAATATATCAAAGACTGAAATGTATTAGTACTAGCTGCTTAATACAGATGCCTTCCTTTCACAACAACCAGAAAAATGAACTTTTACTGGTGGAACGTAAATGTGGTGATTCTCCAGAATATCCAGTGTTGAGGGGTGTTGCCACCCTGCAAAACCCAAATGAGACCAATAGATGTTAAAGCTGTTATTCTGTAGTGATGCACACATAGATGTTATCACTCCAGCAGTCTGCATGACCCTTCACCTCTGAGGTGAGGACAGTTTTACAGGCAGCCCCCCCACCCCCCCCCCCCCCCCCCCCACAGACCCTCCAACCCCCTTCAGGCTCCCCGCTTACACAATTTATCTCTAATTTCAAGCTGCAACATATTAGAACTCTTCCTTAGATTGCTTCACCATGAAAGCAGAGCTGTTTTAAAAGCTTGGTTAACCGTGTGTAAGGCGATGCTACCCTGATGACGTGTGCCCTGAGGAGTGACTGATCTCTGGTAGCTCTACTGCATCTCCTCTGTGAGCTGCCCTCAAATACTGGAACTTTACCTCATCATTGTTAGCCGTCTGTGAAACCACATCATTTGGTGTGAGTGGATTAAGTCAACTGTGAGAAATAAGTAGACATGGGTGGTAACAAAGAACAAATACTTTGCTACTGTACTCAAGTCGATTTTTTTGGGTGTCAGTATTTTACTTAACAGTTTAACTTTTTAGTTTCACAAATTCAATGAAAGTCATTTTAGTTTTACTAATATTTGTAGAAATAAATTTG
>CM059321.1:0-12500 GCA_030340685.1 Protosalanx chinensis | reverse complement strand
CTTCAGGACAGATGTTATGGAAGATCTCATGTAGTTCCTCCAGGACAGATGTTATGGAAGATCTCATGTAGTTCCTTCAGGATGTGATGTATCAAACCTCACTGTATATGGAGCACTGAGTTATCACATTGGTTTATCATGGACCTCCTTAAGTCGGTGAATTTGGACGCGTCAGATGGTCCTCAGGCGTGTTCATGAAAACTTCACCCAGAAATGTCAAAGAATGAATGAAACAGTTATTGGAAAACATTGATTGATATAAAACACGTGAAGTTTTTTTTTCGTCGTCCGTTTCCTTGTTACGTCCGTGTTTAATTCATATTTTCAAAGGCTTTTGAACAATATAAACTAAACATAAAATAAAACGAACACA
This sequence comes from Protosalanx chinensis, assembly GCA_030340685.1. Lineage (NCBI taxonomy): Eukaryota > Metazoa > Chordata > Actinopteri > Osmeriformes > Salangidae > Protosalanx > Protosalanx chinensis. Next base: position 12,127 of record CM059321.1, on the reverse strand, counting down.
TGCCGTGATAAATCGGTCTCCAAAACACAGAATTTAGCGTTTCGGCCGCGAAGTTATTTTTGTCCATATGAATGGGAGAGAATTCAGCTCGACTAAACGTTTTTTTTTGTTCCCTGTTCATGTTCCTGACCGCGATGAGATCAGGACTGTCTCCCTGCAGCCTCGTGATGAGCGCTGTGACAGATCTGCCCTCAGCAAGGCTTCTTATTACCCTGCGTGTCATTAAGCAGTGCCCGGAGGGACTGTTATCATAAAGCGCTATTTATAATAGAACACTTTAATTATATAACTGTGAAAAGATCCTGTGATATAATAAAAAATTAATTCATTAGAATGTAGCTTGAGTGATCTTTTATAAGTGATGTCTGCTAGGAAAATCTCCTAATGACGTTTTTTTGGTTGTTTTGGTTTTGTGTGCAGGTTCTACTGAAGAGCAGCTGTGATGAGACCAGTGTTCAGGATCACAGCTCAACACTCATCCAACAGGTAAGACAAGACATGCTGCTTAACATTCTGTCTTTCTCAGACTAGCTGCTAACACTGTGTTGACTCTCCTAGTGGGAGTACTCAGCCTGTGCCAGCTGTGCATGATAATAGGTCTCTTGGAATTTAGGAAGTGATGTCATGGCCATGATGGCCAAACCTGAAGGACTTATTATTTTAGTTTTGGAGAGTTCTACAGGAGGAACAGTGAGTGGTGAGATCTTTATGGAGATGTGGGGTGAGCGCAGTGGAAAGACTTTAAAGAGGACAAGTCTTGTTATCACACACGTCTGTGGTCAGACCACCTGTGCAGGACGGATCTTTAAAAGGAAGAATATGTTTCTGTACAGAATGGCACAGTGAGCTTTGCTGTCCTGTGCTGTCCTGTCCTGTGCTGTCCTGTCCTGTGCTGTCCTGTGCTGTCCTAGTCTGTGCTGTCCTGTGCTGTTCTGTGCTGTCCTGTGCTGTCCTGTGCTGTCCTGTCCTGTCCTGTGCTGTCCTGTCCTGTGCTGTCCTGTGCTGTCCTGTCCTGTGCTGTCCTGTGCTGTCCTGTCCTGTGCTGTCCTGTCCTGTCCTGTGCTGTCCTGTCCTGTGCTGTGCTGTGCTGTCCTGACCCTGTCCTGTGCTGTCCTAGTCTGTGCTGTCCTGTGCTGTGGTGTCCTGTCCTGTCCTGTGCTGTCCTGTGCTGTCCTGTGCTGTCCTGTGCTGTCCTAGTCTGTGCTGTCCTGTGCTGTGGTGTCCTGTCCTGTCCTGTGCTGTCCTGTGCTGTCCTGTGCTGTCCTGTGCTGTCCTAGTCTGTGCTGTCCTGTGCTGTGGTGTCCTGTGCTGTCCTGTGCTGTCCTGTGCTGTGCTGTCCTGTGCTGTTCTGTGCTGTTCTGTGCTGTCCTGTGCTGTCCTGTGCTGTCCTAGTCTGTGCTGTCCTAGTCTGTGCTGTCCTAGTCTGTGCTGTCCTGTGCTGTCCTGACCCTGTGCTGTCCTGACCCTGTGCTGTCCTGTGCTGTGCTGTCCTGTCCTGTGCTGTCCTGTGCTGTCCTGTCCTGTGCTGTCCTGTGCTGTCCTGTGCTGTCCTGTGCTGTCCTGTGCTGTCCTGTGCTGTCCGGCAGAGAAAGCTTGGTTTGTCCCTGCGTAGAATATTTGAGGTCAGGGTCCCTGACCAGATGACACCCCACAAAGGCCGCACTGCGCCTACTTCCTGTCCCTGAGCATCCACTTCCTGTCGTTACGCAGCTACTTCCTGTCCTCACACATCCAGTGGATCTCTTTCATAACACAGGCACATGTCCAAAAAACAGACAGCATCAAACAAGTCTACAGCTTCTTCACTAGCTCATTAAAAAGGGATTTTTTTTCTTCTTAGTTATATGTTTACATATTTTGGGAATTCCTCTGTCATGGCGACAGAGACCTGCTCCATCTGAGGGCTGGTCCATTCCTCTTCCTGCTATTTGTCCAGATGTTTCCTGGACGTAGCACAGTGGGGCGTTAGTCTGCCTGTGTCCTGTGTGTGTGTGTGTGTGTGTCAGCCTGTGTGTGTGAGAGTGTGTGTGTCAGCCTGTGTCCTGTGTGTGTGTGTGTGTGTCAGCCTGTGTGTGTGCGAGTGTGTGTGTGAGCCTGTGTCCTGTGTGTGTGTGTGTCAGCCTGTGTCCTGTGTGTGTGTGTCAGCCTGTGTCCTGTGTGTGTGTTTGTCAGCCTGTGTCCTGTGTGTGTGTTTGTCAGCCTGTGTGAGTGTGTGTGTCAGCCTGTGTCCTGTGTGTGTGTGTGTGTGTGTGTGTGTGTGTCAGCCTGTGTGTGTGCGAGTGTATGTGTCAGCCTGTGTCCTGTGTGTGTGTGCGTCAGCCTGTCCCCTGTGTGTGTGTGTCAGCCTGTGTCCTGTGTGTGTGTGCGTCAGCCTGTGTGTGTGTGAGTGTGTGTCAGCCTGTGTCCTGTGTGTGTGTGTGTGTGTCAGCCTGTGTCCTGTGTGTGTGTGTGTGTGTGTGTGTGTGTGTGTGTGTCAGCCTGTGTCCTGTGTGTGTGTGTATGTGTGTGTCAGCCTGTGTCCTGTGTGTGTGTGTGTGTCAGCCTGTGTCCTGTGTGTGTGTGTATGTGTGTGTCAGCCTGTGTCCTGTGTGTGTCTGTGTGTGTGTGTCAGCCTGTGTCCTGTGTGTGTGTGTGTGTGTGTGTGTGTCAGCCTGTGTCCTGTGTGTGTGTGTCAGCCTGTGTGTGTGTGTCAGCCTGTGAAGATAATGAAAGATAATTCAGTTTCCAGAGTGTAACATCATACTGTCTCCTCTGCAGATAACAGGACCTAGATCTGGCTCTCCCCAGAAAGACAGCGTGATGATCCCTGACCCCCAGAGTGTCATCCATCACACCTCCCTGTCCAGCAGAGAGGGCCTGCAGGTATGCACTGATCTGAGAGCCACTGTACTGCAGGTATGCACTGATCTGAGAGCCACTGTACTGCAGGTATGCACTGATCTGAGAGCCACTGTACTGCAGGTATGCACTGATCTGAGAGCCACTGTACTGCAGGTATGCACTGCTCTGAGAGTCACTGTACTGCAGGTATGCACTGCTCTGAGAGTCACTGTACTGCAGGTATGCACTGATCTGAGAGTCACTGTACTGCAGGTATGCACTGATCTGAGAGTCACTGTACTGCAGGTATGCACTGCTCTGAGAGTCACTGCACTGCAGGTATGCACTGATCTGAGAGTCACTGTACTGCAGGTATGCACTGCTCTGAGAGTCACTGCACTGCAGGTATGCACTGATCTGAGAGTCACTGTACTGCAGGTATGCACTGATCTGAGAGCCACTGTACTGCAGGGGAGACCAGGAGAGACCAGTAGCAGCAGCAGCAGCAGCAGCAGCAGCAGGGTGTACTCCTCCTCCCCCAGCCTAGGCTCTGACAGACCCAGAGCAGAGCCAGGTCAGGCTGGGGACACAGGCCTCATTACTCCCCTAGTCACTATCCAGACCCTCAGCCTGTCCTCACAATGAGGAAAACATTAACATGCAATACAACAGAATGATAAATGTGTTTATTATTATTCCAAAATGCTCTGTGACACGTCCTAATTACTAACAAGCTGCTTAGTCGTTTTACAAAGACATGCTAGATGATCTGTTGTTTTAGCAGCGGCTTTCCCTCCATTATCATATTTATTTTGTCAACACTTCAAACTCCTGGTGCATTTCTTAACTGGGGTCGGACTCTTCACAGCGATGTGGTTGGCTGATCACGCTGATGAGGATCTTTTATTACAGTGTTCCACCGATGTGGAGGGAAGCTTCTCTGTTAGAGCTGTCTGGGTGTGAGGAAGGAGGGCAGAAGATCTTATCACATCCAGGAACATGGCTGTCTGTCTGTCTGTCTGTCTGTCTGCTCTGGGAAACAGCTCTGTCTCAGATGACTGAACATGGAATCTGTTGGGGAGTAGAGGGGTCATGTAGCTGTTCCTGGGAGTCCTGGGAGACAGCGTGTCCGCTTCACAGCGCTGCATAAGGGGGGAACTTGAACACATCCAAGCTGGTTGACTGTGGAGGTCTCTCAGAGGACAGAGCGTGCTCAGTAGCCCTGCCCTGCTGCAGCTGTGGCTCTACATATCTGAGGCCATAAACAGCCCATTGTTTCTGAGAGAACAGGAAGAAACAAAGGCAGCATCCACTTCCTGTATGAGGTCATGATTTGAGGCCGGTTCGTAGCATGCGAGCTGATGTGAGCAGATAAAAACATGCCTGATCTGGTCATGTTGTCTTCTTTAGATTCCCTTTATCTCCATCGCCCCGGGACGCTCTTAAAACTTCATTACTTTGATTTCTGAGGTGACGTCATCCTTGGGTTTCATGCAAACATGGATCGTGTTTCTTCATGTAAAAGATGAGCTGAAGTCGATCCCAGATGGCTTCTAAACTCCAACCTCAGTTCACCTCTGAGATCAAGCAGCAGCATGTGGGTCTCATCATGGGAGAAGAAAGTTCAGGAAACACTCTGAACACCACACACTGAACACCACACTCTCTGAACACCACACACTGAACACCACACACACTCTGAACACCACACACTGAACACCACACTCTCTGAACACCACACACTGAACACCACACACACTCTGAACACCACACTCTGAACACCACACTCTGAACACCACACACTGAACACCACACACTCTGAACACCACACACTGAACACCACACACACTCTGAACACCACACTCTGAACACCACACACTGAACACCACACACTCTGAACACCACACACTCTGAACACCACACACTCTGAACACCACACACTCTGAACACCACACACTGAACACCACACTCTGAACACCACACTCTGAACACCACACTCTGAACACCACACACTGAACACCACACACTCTGAACACCACACACTCTGAACACCACACACTCTGAACACCACACACTCTGAACACCACACACTGAACACCACACACACTCTGAACACCACACTCTGAACACCACACTCTGAACACCACACACTCTGAACACCACACACTGAACACCACACTCTGAACACCACACTCTGAACACCACACTCTGAACACCACACTCTGAACACCACACTCTGAACACCACACACTGAACACCACACACACTCTGAACACCACACACTGAACACCACACACACTCTGAACACCACACACTGAACACCACACACACTCTGAACACCACACACTGAACACCACACTCTCTGAACACCACACACTGAACACCACACACACTCTGAACACCACACACTGAACACCACACACTCTGAACACCACACACTGAACACCACACACTGAACACCACACTCTGAACACCACACTCTGAACACCACACACTCTGAACACCACACACACTCTGAACACCACACACTGAACACCACACTCTCTGAACACCACACACTCTGAACACCACACTCTGAACACCACACTCTGAACACCACACACTGAACACCACACACACTCTGAACACCACACACTGAACACCACACTCTCTGAACACCACACACTGAACACCACACACACTCTGAACACCACACACACTCTGAACACCACACACTCTGAACACCACACACTCTGAACACCACACACACTCTGAACACCACACACTGAACACCACACTCTCTGAACACCACACACTGAACACCACACACACTCTGAACACCACACACTCTGAACACCACACACTCTGAACACCACACACTCTGAACACCACACACTGAACACCACACACTGAACACCACACACTGAACACCACACACACTCTGAACACCACACACTGAACACCACACTCTCTGAACACCACACACTGAACACCACACACACTCTGAACACCACACACACTCTGAACACCACACACTCTGAACACCACACACTCTGAACACCACACACACTCTGAACACCACACACTGAACACCACACTCTCTGAACACCACACACTGAACACCACACACACTCTGAACACCACACACTCTGAACACCACACACTCTGAACACCACACACTCTGAACACCACACACTCTGAACACCACACACTGAACACCACACTCTCTGAACACCACACTCTGAACACCACACACTGAACACCACACACACTCTGAACACCACACACTGAACACCACACTCTCTGAACACCACACACTGAACACCACACACACTCTGAACACCACACACTCTGAACACCACACACTCTGAACACCACACACTCTGAACACCACACACTCTGAACACCACACACTCTGAACACCACACACTGAACACCACACTCTCTGAACACCACACACTGAACACCACACACACACTGAACACCACACTCTGAACACCACACACTGAACACCACACACTCTGAACACCACACACTCTGAACACCACACACTCTGAACACCACACACTCTGAACACCACACACTGAACACCACACACTGAACACCACACTCTGAACACCACACTCTGAACACCACACACTCTGAACACCACACACACTCTGAACACCACACACTCTGAACACCACACACTCTGAACACCACACACTGAACACCACACTCTGAACACCACACTCTGAACACCACACTCTGAACACCACACTCTGAACACCACACACTCTGAACACCACACACTCTGAACACCACACACTCTGAACACCACACACTCTGAACACCACACACTCTGAACACCACACACTCTGAACACCACACACTCTGAACACCACACACTCTGAACACCACACACACTCTGAACACCACACACTCTGCACACCACACACTCTGAACACCACACACTGAACACCACACACTCTGAACACCACACACTCTGAACACCACACACTCTGATGCTCCCTCTGTCTCCCAGACAGGACAGCAGCTTCCCTCTCAGCTCAGACCCCCTGCAGACCACATCAGGAAGCAACTCTGCCAGCTCAAGGACCAATGGCAGACCTTGAAACCCACAGCAGACTGTCAGGCCAGGCCAGTGGGCGGAGCCCCAAACCTGCAGGAGTTCCACAAGAAAGTGGAGAAACTGGAGGCCTGGATAAAGGAAAAGGTGTGATCACTGTGTGAATGGATCTTTCTGTCTCACTCATCTCTCTTTCCTGCTGTGTTTAGTCCTCTCCTCCTGTCTTCCTCTCCTCCTGTCTTCCTCTCCTCCTGTCTTCCTCTCCTCCTGTCTTCCTCTCCTCCTGTCTTCCTCTCCTCCTGTCTTCCTCTCCTCCTGTCTTCCTCTCCTCCTGTCTTCCTCTCCTCCTCTCCCTCTCCTCCTGTCTTCCTCTCCTCCTGTCTTCCTCTCCTCCCTCCTCCTCTCCTCCCTCCTCCTCTCCTCCCTCCTCTCCTCCCTCCTCTCCTCCCTCCTCTCCTCCCTCCTCTCCTCCCCCTCCTCTCCTCCCTCCTCCTCTCCTCCCTCCTCTCCTCCCTCCTCCTCTCCTCCCCCCTCCTCTCCTCCCCCCTCCTCTCCTCCCTCCTCCTCTCCTCCCTCCTCTCCTCCCTCCTCTCCTCCCTCCTCCTCTCCTCCCTCCTCTCCTCCCTCCTCCTCTCCTCCTCCTCTCCTCCCTCCTCCTCTCCTCCCCCCTCCTCTCCTCCCCCCTCCTCTCCTCCCTCATCCTCTCCTCCCTCCTCTCCTCCCTCCTCCTCTCCTCCCTCCTCCTCTCCTCCCTCCTCCTCTCCTCCCTCCTCCTCTCCTCCCTCCTCTCCTCCCTCCTCCTCTCCTCCCTCCTCTCCTCCCTCCTCCTCTCCTCCTCCTCCTCTCCCTCCCTCCTCCTCTCCTCCTCCTCTCCTCCCTCCTCCTCTCCTCCCTCCTCTCCTCCCTCCTCCTCTCCCCCTCCCCCTCCTCTCCTCCCTCCTCCTCTCCTCCTCCCCTCCTCTCCTCCTCCTCCTCTCCCTCCCTCCTCTCCTCCCTCCTCCTCCCTCTCTCCCTCCTCTCCTCCCTCCTCTCCTCCCTCCTCCTCTCCTCCCTCCTCTCCTCCCTCCTCTCCTCCCTCCTCTCCTCCCCTCCTCTCCCTCCCTCCTCTCCTCCCTCCTCCTCTCCTCCCCCTCCTCTCCTCCCTCCTCTCCTCCCTCCTCTCCTCCCTCCTCCTCTCCTCCCTCCTCTCCTCCGCTCGCTGCTGTAAAACAGCGGCTCCCTCAGAATCTAAACAGCCCCCAGCTCAGGGTTCATCCACACGGTTTATTTGCTCTGGTGGTTTCCTCCGTGTCTGAGCGTCATCCAACATGTTAGCTTATGTTCCTCAGTCTGTTCTCCACCCGTCTCTGTCGAGGCCTGGAAGCCCCACAACCTCTGCAGCAAGCAGCGAGGCTTTGGCTCGGGGGGAGAAACACCCAGCTCATGTTTCAAGAACTCTGGATCTTACTGTAAAGCTTATTTACAGTAGCACTTCAGATTCACCCCTGTGGAAAAGACCACTTTGACACAACCTTTCTCATGTGTTTAGTGTGGAACAGCAGTGGTGGTTCTGTGTGTAGAGTGTAAAGACCCTAACCTGTACCTCAGCAGGAGCAGCCATCTCTGGCCAGCCTGCTGGGAGGGAACCTGGATAAGATGCAGCTGACCAGGAAGATCCTGGACCTGAAGCAGGTGAGCAGAGAGCAGGAAACTGGATTATGTGGCCTGCCTGTTCACAGTACATCATCCACAGTACATTATCACAGTACAGCCTCACAGTACAGTACAGCATCACAGTACAGCATCACAGTACAGCATCACAGTACAGCATCACAGTACATCATCACAGTACATTATCACAGTACAGCCTCACAGTACAGTACAGCATCACAGTACAGCATCACAGTACAGCATCACAGTACAGCATCACAGTACATCATCACAGTACATCATCACAGTACAGCCTCACAGTACAGTACAGCATCACAGTACAGCATCACAGTACATCATCACAGTACATCATCACAGTACATCATCACAGTACAGCCTCACAGTACAGCATCACAGTACAGTACAGCATCACAGTACAGCATCACAGTACAGCATCACAGTACAGCATCACAGTACAATCATCACAGTACAGCATCACAGTACAGCATCACAGTACATCATCACAGTACAGCATCACAGTACATCATCACAGTACAGCATCACAGTACATCATCACAGTACAGCATCACAGTACAGCATCACAGTACAGCATCACAGTACATCATCACAGTACAGCATCACAGTACATCATCACAGTACATCATCACAGTACAGCATCACAGTACATCATCACAGTACAGCATCACAGTACATCATCACAGTACAGCCTTACAGTACAGTACAGCATCACAGTACATCATCACAGTACATCATCACAGTACATCATCACAGTACATTATCACAGTACAGCATCACAGTACAGTACAGCATCACAGTACAGCATTACAGTACAGTACAGCATCACAGTACAGCATCACAGTACAGTACAGCATCACAGTACATCATCACAGTACATCATCACAGTACATCATCACAGTACATCATCACAGTACAGCCTCACAGTACAGTACAGTACAGTACAGCATCACAGTACATCATCACAGTACATCATCACAGTACATTATCACAGTACAGTACAGCATCACAGTACAGCATCACAGTACAGCATCACAGTACAGTACAGCATCACAGTACAGCATCACAGTACAAGTACAGCATCACAGTACATCATCAACAGTACATTATCACAGTACAGCATCACAGTACAGCATCACAGTACAGTACATCATCACAGTACATCATCACAGTACATTATCACAGTACAGCATCACAGTACAGCATCACAGTACAGCATCACAGTACATCATCACAGTACATTATCACAGTACAGCCTCACAGTACATCATCACAGTAACAGCATCACAGTACAACATCACAGTACAGCATCACAGTACAGCATCACAGTACAGCCTCACAGTACATCATCACAGTACAGCATCACAGTGCAGCATCACAGTACAACATCACAGGACAAACATCACAGTACAGCATCACAGTACAGCATCACAGTACAGCCTCACAGTACATCATCACAGTACAGCATCACAGTGCAGCATCACAGTACAGCCTCACAGTACATCATCACAGTACAGCATCACAGTGCAGCATCACAGTACAGCATCACAGTACAGCATCACAGTACAGCATCACAGTACAGTATCACAGTACATTATCACAGTACAGCCTCACAGTACAGCCTCACAGTACATCATCACAGTACAGCATCACAGTACATCATCACAGTACAGCATCACAGTACAACATCACAGTACATCATCACAGTACAGCATCACAGTACATCATCACAGTACAGCATGACAGTACAACATCACAGTACATCATCACAGTACAGCATCACAGTACATCATCACAGTACAGCATCACAGTACAGCCTCACAGTACAGCCTCACAGTACATCATCACAGTACAGCATCACAGTACATCATCACAGTACAGCATGACAGTACAACATCACAGTACAACATCACAGTACAACATCACAGTACAGTATCACAGTACAACATCACAGTACAACATCACAGTACAGCATCACAGTACATCATCACAGTACAGCCTCACAGTACAGCATCACAGTACAGCATCACAGTACATCATCACAGTACAGCATGACAGTACAACATCACAGTACAACATCACAGTACAACATCACAGTACAGTATCACAGTACAACATCACAGTACAACATCACAGTACAGCATCACAGTACAACATCACAGTACAACATCACAGTACAGTATCACAGTACAGCATCACAGTACATCATCACAGTACAGTATCACAGTACAACATCACAGTAACAGCATCACAGTACAGCATCACAGTACAGCATCACAGTACAGTATCACAGTACAGCATCACAGTACAGCATCACAGTACAACATCACAGTACAGCATGACAGTGTGGTGTTATCCTGCAGGATGAGCAGCACTACAGGATCCTGCTGGAGGAGGTGAACCACCTGGCTCTGCAGCTGGACAGACAAGGAAAGACTGAGGGCAGGAACATCTCCACCAGGAAGAAACACCTCAACAAGATGTACGAGCTGACCTCTGACCCCTCCTCTGACCCCTCCTCTGACCCCTCCTCTGACCCCTCCCTCTGACCCCTCCTCTGACCCCTCCTCTGACCCCTCCTCTGACCCCTCCTCTGACCCCTAGAGCACCTCTAGTTTACCAGCCCTCATATAAACAGGATTGGATCTTGACCTTGTCTTGTCTCTTCAGGTGGCTGAAGATCCAGTCTAATCTGAAGGACTTCCATGAGCACCTCCAGCTGGCTCTGGAAATGTCCTCCTTCCACCAGCAGGCAGACAAACATCCTGTCTGCCATCAGCAGCATGGTGAGGAGACACTGTGGTCACCTAGTGTTCAGAGTACTGGAAGAAATGGTGGGATGACTCTAAACGTCCTCATCAATCTGTCCTCTGCTTGTGTTGTCTGTTTAGAGGACCTGTACCTCCAGAGCCCAGGACAGCACTGGGGACAGAGAGATCAGAGAGACAGCCAGCCAGATCATGGTGAGCATCACCTCCTGGGCAGGAGCATCACCTCCTGGACATGAGCATCATCTCCTGGACAGGAGCATCACCCTCCTGGGCAGGAGCATCACCTCCTGGACATGAGCATCATCTCCTGGACAGGAGCATCACCTCCTGGGCATGAGCATCACCTCTGCTCCTAGGTTCATATGTTCATGTGACCTGTGTCCTTCTCCACCTCCAGATGCTGGATGTGAGCGCCTCTCAGCTGTCGAACCTCCACCCCTGCCCTGGTGGCTGGTGTGGCTCACAAGCAGAGTGAGGTGAAGCACTGCTGGGCTGTCCTGCAGAAAGCTGTCAGGTACGCAGCCACATCCTCCAGCTTCCTGTGTTTAAACCTGGGGGATTAACCGGAAACATTTATATGGTGGATTAATGCTGCAGGGTTAACTGAGCCTCCTTCCAGCCTGGATCAGACCACCAGCATGGGGTCTCCTGGTAGATCTGATGCAGGGACGCATGATGTTTAGAGTGAAGTGGTGGATTCTCTCCACTTTGATTTAGCTTGTTTAGTTTGGGTTTTATTTAGCGAACATAAAGTACAACAAATTCCTGTTAAAGATAAGGATGTTCGTGTTAAACAACATCTTTAGACTTAGTCCGTGAGAAC
>CM059320.1:17437581-17712959 GCA_030340685.1 Protosalanx chinensis | reverse complement strand
AACTAATTTAACTTTAAATTTAAATAATTTAAACTTTAACTTTAAACTTTATCTTTAACTTTATAAACTTTAATATCTTAAATTTAACTTTAATTTAACTTTAAATTTAACTTTAACTTTAACTTTAACTTTAACTTTAACTTTAAATTTAATTTAACTTTAACTTTAACTTTAATTTAACTTTAACTTAACTTAACTTTAACTTTAACTTTAACTTTAACTTTAAATTTAACTTTAACTTTAAATTTAACTTTAACTTAACTTTAACTTTAACTTTAAACTTTAACTTTAAATTTTACTATTTAACTTTAACTTAACTTTAACTTTAAATTTAACTTTAACTTTAATTTAACTTTAACTTTAACTTTAACTTTAATTAACTTTAACTTTAAACCTTAACTATTTAACTTAACTTAATACTTTAACTTTAACTAACTTTAACTTTAAACTATTAACTTAACCTTTATAACTTTAACTTCTAACTTTAACTTTAAATTTAACCTCTTAACCTATAACCTTCCTAACCTTTAACCCTTTAACCTAATACCTAACCTTTAACTTTAACTAACCTTTACTACTTTAACTTTAACTCTAACTTAACTTTAACCTTTAAACCTTTAACTTTAACTTTAACTTTAACTCTTAACTCAACAAAAACCAACACCTAATAATAATAATCTCTCTCAACCCACCCACCACCCCACCACCACCACCCCACCACACCACCACCACCCACCCACCCCACCCACCCACACCACCCACCCACACCCACCCACCCAACACCACCCACCACACCCACCACCCACCACCACCACACCCCACACCCCCACCCACACACCCACCACCCAACCACCACCCCACACCCACCCACCCACACCCACCACCCACACCCACCACCACCCACCACCCACACCCACACCCACCACCCACCCCACCCCACCCACACCACCACCCACACACCACCCACCACCCCACCCCACCACCACCACCCACCACCCACCACCACCCCACCCACACCCACCACCACCCACCACACCCACCCACCACACCCACCCACCCCACCACCACCACCACCCCACCCACACCCCACCCCACCACCACACCCCCACACCCACCACCCACCACCACCCACACCCACCACCACCACCCACCCAACCACCACCCACCCACAACCCACCCAACCACCACCACCAACCCACCCACCCACCCACCACCCACCACCCACACCCACCCACCACCACCACCAACCACCCCACCCCAACCCACACCACCACCACCACCCCACCACCACCCACCCACACCCACCCACACCCACCCACCCAACCACACCCCCACCACCCTACCCACCCACACCCACCACCCACCACCCACCCACCCCACACCCACACAACACCAACCACCCACCACCACCCAACCCCACACCCCCAACCACCCACACCCACACCACACCACCCTAACCCAAACCCACACCCACACCCACAACCCAACACCACACCTACCCTAACCCTAACCCTAACCCTAACCCTAACCCTAACCCTAACCCTAACCCTAACCCTAACCCTAACCCTAACCCTAACCCTAACCCTAACCCTAACCCTAACCCTAACCCTAACCCTAACCCTAACCCTAACCCTAACCCTAACCCTAACCCTAACCCTAACCCTAACCCTAACCCTAACCCTAACCCTAACCCTAACCCTAACCCTAACCCTAACCCTAACCCTAACCCTAACCCTAACCCTAACCCTAACCCTAACCCTAACCCTAACCCTAACCCTAACCCTAACCCTAACCCTAACCCTAACCCTAACCCTAACCCTAACCCTAACCCTAACCCTAACCCTAACCCTAACCCTAACCCTAACCCTAACCCTAACCCTAACCCTAACCCTAACCCTAACCCTAACCCTAACCCTAACCCTAACCCTAACCCTAACCCTAACCCTAACCCTAACCCTAACCCTAACCCTAACCCTAACCCTAACCCTAACCCTAACCCTAACCCTAACCCTAACCCTAACCCTAACCCTAACCCTAACCCTAACCCTAACCCTAACCCTAACCCTAACCCTAACCCTAACCCTAACCCTAACCCTAACCCTAACCCTAACCCTAACCCTAACCCTAACCCTAACCCTAACCCTAACCCTAACCCTAACCCTAACCCTAACCCTAACCCTAACCCTAACCCTAACCCTAACCCTAACCCTAACCCTAACCCTAACCCTAACCCTAACCCTAACCCTAACCCTAACCCTAACCCTAACCCTAACCCTAACCCTAACCCTAACCCTAACCCTAACCCTAACCCTAACCCTAACCCTAACCCTAACCCTAACCCTAACCCTAACCCTAACCCTAACCCTAACCCTAACCCTAACCCTAACCCTAACCCTAACCCTAACCCTAGCAGCCACAGACCAGCACGCAGGCCAAGTCAAAACACTAACCAAACCCTATACACAAAGTCTGCCACAATACTAGGCCAAACCACAACCCTAACCCTAATCACAACCACTCCCACAACCCAAACCCTAACCATAACCACTCCCACAACCCTAATTGGGGGTTATGGTTAGGATTAGGGTTACAGGACAGGTTAGGGTCAGAAACACCAGAGGTCAAGCCTGGTTAGGGTTAGGAAAGGGCCAATGGACAACCAACTAGGGCTGGACTTAGAAGAATTTTCGAAAATTCCCATTCATTTCAATGGAAAACACTTTGACCAATCATAACTCTGGAACGGAAGGTCGTAGAGATTCGGGACCAAGATCCGCCTGCCCTAATATGGCCACGGGCAACACGCCAGTCTTGTCCCCGACTCTCTACGACCTTCCGTTCCCGAGATACAGCCCATTTCCTGTCCAAAACGGATGTAGCTCCCGAACGGAAGGTCACACGACCCCGAGACCACCACCATTCGAACCGGGGTGTCCCAATTAGTCAGTACAGCCAATTTCACCCACCTGCAGTACCCACAAGTACCAGAAAGGACTCACTTATAGGATCGGTCGAGGATCAGTCATGACCGATCGTGGTTATCATCCCTATACCTAATTGGGGGTTATGGTTAGGATTAGGGTTACAGGACAGGTTAGGGTCAGAAACACCAGAGGTCAAGCCTGGTTAGGGTTAGGAAAGGGCCAATGGACAACCAACTAGGGCTGGACTTAGAAGAATTTTCGAAAATTCCCATTCATTTCAATGGAAAACACTTTGACCAATCATAACTCTGGAACGGAAGGTCGTAGAGATTCGGGACCAAGATCCGCCTGCCCTAATATGGCCACGGGCAACACGCCAGTCTTGTCCCCGACTCTCTACGACCTTCCGTTCCCGAGATACAGCCCATTTCCTGTCCAAAACGGATGTAGCTCCCGAACGGAAGGTCACACGACCCCGAGACCACCACCATTCGAACCGGGGTGTCCCAATTAGTCAGTACAGCCAATTTCACCCACCTGCAGTACCCACAAGTACCAGAAAGGACTCACTTATAGGATCGGTCGAGGATCAGTCATGACCGATCGTGGTTATCATCCCTATACCTAACCCTAACCCTAACCCTAACCCAGTCATGACCGATCGTGGTTATCATCCCTATACCTAACCCTAACCCTAACCCTAACCCTAACCCTAACCCTAACCCTAACCCTAGCAGCCACAGACCAGCACGCAGGCCAAGTCAAAACACTAACCAAACCCTATACACAAAGTCTGCCACAATACTAGGCCAAACCACAACCCTAACCCTAATCACAACCACTCCCACAACCCAAACCCTAACCATAACCACTCCCACAACCCTAATTGGGGGTTATGGTTAGGATTAGGGTTACAGGACAGGTTAGGGTCAGAAACACCAGAGGTCAAGCCTGGTTAGGGTTAGGAAAGGGCCAATGGACAACCAACTAGGGCTGGACTTAGAAGAATTTTCGAAAATTCCCATTCATTTCAATGGAAAACACTTTGACCAATCATAACTCTGGAACGGAAGGTCGTAGAGATTCGGGACCAAGATCCGCCTGCCCTAATATGGCCACGGGCAACACGCCAGTCTTGTCCCCGACTCTCTACGACCTTCCGTTCCCGAGATACAGCCCATTTCCTGTCCAAAACGGATGTAGCTCCCGAACGGAAGGTCACACGACCCCGAGACCACCACCATTCGAACCGGGGTGTCCCAATTAGTCAGTACAGCCAATTTCACCCACCTGCAGTACCCACAAGTACCAGAAAGGACTCACTTATAGGATCGGTCGAGGATCAGTCATGACCGATCGTGGTTATCATCCCTATACCTAATTGGGGGTTATGGTTAGGATTAGGGTTACAGGACAGGTTAGGGTCAGAAACACCAGAGGTCAAGCCTGGTTAGGGTTAGGAAAGGGCCAATGGACAACCAACTAGGGCTGGACTTAGAAGAATTTTCGAAAATTCCCATTCATTTCAATGGAAAACACTTTGACCAATCATAACTCTGGAACGGAAGGTCGTAGAGATTCGGGACCAAGATCCGCCTGCCCTAATATGGCCACGGGCAACACGCCAGTCTTGTCCCCGACTCTCTACGACCTTCCGTTCCCGAGATACAGCCCATTTCCTGTCCAAAACGGATGTAGCTCCCGAACGGAAGGTCACACGACCCCGAGACCACCACCATTCGAACCGGGGTGTCCCAATTAGTCAGTACAGCCAATTTCACCCACCTGCAGTACCCACAAGTACCAGAAAGGACTCACTTATAGGATCGGTCGAGGATCAGTCATGACCGATCGTGGTTATCATCCCTATACCTAACCCTAACCCTAACCCTAACCCTAACCCTAACCCTAACCCTAACCCTAGCAGCCACAGACCAGCACGCAGGCCAAGTCAAAACACTAACCAAACCCTATACACAAAGTCTGCCACAATACTAGGCCAAACCACAACCCTAACCCTAATCACAACCACTCCCACAACCCAAACCCTAACCATAACCACTCCCACAACCCTAATTGGGGGTTATGGTTAGGATTAGGGTTACAGGACAGGTTAGGGTCAGAAACACCAGAGGTCAAGCCTGGTTAGGGTTAGGAAAGGGCCAATGGACAACCAACTAGGGCTGGACTTAGAAGAATTTTCGAAAATTCCCATTCATTTCAATGGAAAACACTTTGACCAATCATAACTCTGGAACGGAAGGTCGTAGAGATTCGGGACCAAGATCCGCCTGCCCTAATATGGCCACGGGCAACACGCCAGTCTTGTCCCCGACTCTCTACGACCTTCCGTTCCCGAGATACAGCCCATTTCCTGTCCAAAACGGATGTAGCTCCCGAACGGAAGGTCACACGACCCCGAGACCACCACCATTCGAACCGGGGTGTCCCAATTAGTCAGTACAGCCAATTTCACCCACCTGCAGTACCCACAAGTACCAGAAAGGACTCACTTATAGGATCGGTCGAGGATCAGTCATGACCGATCGTGGTTATCATCCCTATACCTAACCCTAACCCTAGGATCGGTCGAGGATCAGTCATGACCGATCGTGGTTATCATCCCTATACCTAGCGGAACCCTAACCCTAGCAGCCACAGACCAGCACACAGGCCAAGTCAAAACACTAACCAAACCCTATACACAAAGTCTGCCACAATACTAGGCCAAACCACAACCCTAACCCTAATCACAACCACTCCCACAACCCAAACCCTAACCATAACCACTCCCACAACCCTAATTGGGGGTTATGGTTAGGATTAGGGTTACAGGACAGGTTAGGGTCAGAAACACCAGAGGTCAAGCCTGGTTAGGGTTAGGAAAGGGCCAATGGACAACCAACTAGGGCTGGACTTAGAAGAATTTTCGAAAATTCCCATTCATTTCAATGGAAAACACTTTGACCAATCATAACTCTGGAACGGAAGGTCGTACAGATTCGGGACCAAGATCCGCCTGCCCTAATATGGCCACGGGCAACACGCCAGTCTTGTCCCCGACTCTCTACGACCTTCCGTTCCCGAGATACAGCCCATTTCCTGTCCAAAACGGATGTAGCTCCCGAACGGAAGGTCACACGACCCCGAGACCACCACCATTCGAACCGGGGTGTCCCAATTAGTCAGTACAGCCAATTTCACCCACCTGCAGTACCCACAAGTACCAGAAAGGACTCACTTATAGGATCGGTCGAGGATCAGTCATGACCGATCGTGGTTATCATCCCTATACCTAGCGGAACCCTAACCCTAGCAGCCACAGACCAGCACACAGGCCAAGTCAAAACACTAACCAAACCCTATACACAAAGTCTGCCACAATACTAGGCCAAACCACAACCCTAACCCTAATCACAACCACTCCCACAACCCAAACCCTAACCATAACCACTCCCACAACCCTAATTGGGGGTTATGGTTAGGATTAGGGTTACAGGACAGGTTAGGGTCAGAAACACCAGAGGTCAAGCCTGGTTAGGGTTAGGAAAGGGCCAATGGACAACCAACTAGGGCTGGACTTAGAAGAATTTTCGAAAATTCCCATTCATTTCAATGGAAAACACTTTGACCAATCATAACTCTGGAACGGAAGGTCGTACAGATTCGGGACCAAGATCCGCCTGCCCTAATATGGCCACGGGCAACACGCCAGTCTTGTCCCCGACTCTCTACGACCTTCCGTTCCCGAGATACAGCCCATTTCCTGTCCAAAACGGATGTAGCTCCCGAACGGAAGGTCACACGACCCCGAGACCACCACCATTCGAACCGGGGTGTCCCAATTAGTCAGTACAGCCAATTTCACCCACCTGCAGTACCCACAAGTACCAGAAAGGACTCACTTATAGGATCGGTCGAGGATCAGTCATGACCGATCGTGGTTATCATCCCTATACCTAACCCTAACCCTAACCCTAACCCTAACCCTAACCCTAACCCTAACCCTAACCCTAACCCTAACCCTAACCCTAACCCTAACCCTAACCCTAACCCTAACCCTAACCCTAACCCTAACCCTAACCCTAACCCTAACCCTAACCCTAACCCTAACCCTAACCCTAACCCTAACCCTAACCCTGACCGATCGTGGTTATCATCCCTATACCTAACCCTAACCCTAGGATCGGTCGAGGATCAGTCATGACCGATCGTGGTTATCATCCCTATACCTAGCGGAACCCTAACCCTAGCAGCCACAGACCAGCACACAGGCCAAGTCAAAACACTAACCAAACCCTATACACAAAGTCTGCCACAATACTAGGCCAAACCACAACCCTAACCCTAATCACAACCACTCCCACAACCCAAACCCTAACCATAACCACTCCCACAACCCTAATTGGGGGTTATGGTTAGGATTAGGGTTACAGGACAGGTTAGGGTCAGAAACACCAGAGGTCAAGCCTGGTTAGGGTTAGGAAAGGGCCAATGGACAACCAACTAGGGCTGGACTTAGAAGAATTTTCGAAAATTCCCATTCATTTCAATGGAAAACACTTTGACCAATCATAACTCTGGAACGGAAGGTCGTAGAGATTCGGGACCAAGATCCGCCTGCCCTAATATGGCCACGGGCAACACGCCAGTCTTGTCCCCGACTCTCTACGACCTTCCGTTCCCGAGATACAGCCCATTTCCTGTCCAAAACGGATGTAGCTCCCGAACGGAAGGTCACACGACCCCGAGACCACCACCATTCGAACCGGGGTGTCCCAATTAGTCAGTACAGCCAATTTCACCCACCTGCAGTACCCACAAGTACCAGAAAGGACTCACTTATAGGATCGGTCGAGGATCAGTCATGACCGATCGTGGTTATCATCCCTATACCTAATTGGGGGTTATGGTTAGGATTAGGGTTACAGGACAGGTTAGGGTCAGAAACACCAGAGGTCAAGCCTGGTTAGGGTTAGGAAAGGGCCAATGGACAACCAACTAGGGCTGGACTTAGAAGAATTTTCGAAAATTCCCATTCATTTCAATGGAAAACACTTTGACCAATCATAACTCTGGAACGGAAGGTCGTAGAGATTCGGGACCAAGATCCGCCTGCCCTAATATGGCCACGGGCAACACGCCAGTCTTGTCCCCGACTCTCTACGACCTTCCGTTCCCGAGATACAGCCCATTTCCTGTCCAAAACGGATGTAGCTCCCGAACGGAAGGTCACACGACCCCGAGACCACCACCATTCGAACCGGGGTGTCCCAATTAGTCAGTACAGCCAATTTCACCCACCTGCAGTACCCACAAGTACCAGAAAGGACTCACTTATAGGATCGGTCGAGGATCAGTCATGACCGATCGTGGTTATCATCCCTATACCTAACCCTAACCCTAACCCTAACCCAGTCATGACCGATCGTGGTTATCATCCCTATACCTAACCCTAACCCTAACCCTAACCCTAACCCTAACCCTAACCCTAACCCTAGCAGCCACAGACCAGCACGCAGGCCAAGTCAAAACACTAACCAAACCCTATACACAAAGTCTGCCACAATACTAGGCCAAACCACAACCCTAACCCTAATCACAACCACTCCCACAACCCAAACCCTAACCATAACCACTCCCACAACCCTAATTGGGGGTTATGGTTAGGATTAGGGTTACAGGACAGGTTAGGGTCAGAAACACCAGAGGTCAAGCCTGGTTAGGGTTAGGAAAGGGCCAATGGACAACCAACTAGGGCTGGACTTAGAAGAATTTTCGAAAATTCCCATTCATTTCAATGGAAAACACTTTGACCAATCATAACTCTGGAACGGAAGGTCGTAGAGATTCGGGACCAAGATCCGCCTGCCCTAATATGGCCACGGGCAACACGCCAGTCTTGTCCCCGACTCTCTACGACCTTCCGTTCCCGAGATACAGCCCATTTCCTGTCCAAAACGGATGTAGCTCCCGAACGGAAGGTCACACGACCCCGAGACCACCACCATTCGAACCGGGGTGTCCCAATTAGTCAGTACAGCCAATTTCACCCACCTGCAGTACCCACAAGTACCAGAAAGGACTCACTTATAGGATCGGTCGAGGATCAGTCATGACCGATCGTGGTTATCATCCCTATACCTAATTGGGGGTTATGGTTAGGATTAGGGTTACAGGACAGGTTAGGGTCAGAAACACCAGAGGTCAAGCCTGGTTAGGGTTAGGAAAGGGCCAATGGACAACCAACTAGGGCTGGACTTAGAAGAATTTTCGAAAATTCCCATTCATTTCAATGGAAAACACTTTGACCAATCATAACTCTGGAACGGAAGGTCGTAGAGATTCGGGACCAAGATCCGCCTGCCCTAATATGGCCACGGGCAACACGCCAGTCTTGTCCCCGACTCTCTACGACCTTCCGTTCCCGAGATACAGCCCATTTCCTGTCCAAAACGGATGTAGCTCCCGAACGGAAGGTCACACGACCCCGAGACCACCACCATTCGAACCGGGGTGTCCCAATTAGTCAGTACAGCCAATTTCACCCACCTGCAGTACCCACAAGTACCAGAAAGGACTCACTTATAGGATCGGTCGAGGATCAGTCATGACCGATCGTGGTTATCATCCCTATACCTAACCCTAACCCTAACCCTAACCCTAACCCTAACCCTAACCCTAACCCTAGCAGCCACAGACCAGCACGCAGGCCAAGTCAAAACACTAACCAAACCCTATACACAAAGTCTGCCACAATACTAGGCCAAACCACAACCCTAACCCTAATCACAACCACTCCCACAACCCAAACCCTAACCATAACCACTCCCACAACCCTAATTGGGGGTTATGGTTAGGATTAGGGTTACAGGACAGGTTAGGGTCAGAAACACCAGAGGTCAAGCCTGGTTAGGGTTAGGAAAGGGCCAATGGACAACCAACTAGGGCTGGACTTAGAAGAATTTTCGAAAATTCCCATTCATTTCAATGGAAAACACTTTGACCAATCATAACTCTGGAACGGAAGGTCGTAGAGATTCGGGACCAAGATCCGCCTGCCCTAATATGGCCACGGGCAACACGCCAGTCTTGTCCCCGACTCTCTACGACCTTCCGTTCCCGAGATACAGCCCATTTCCTGTCCAAAACGGATGTAGCTCCCGAACGGAAGGTCACACGACCCCGAGACCACCACCATTCGAACCGGGGTGTCCCAATTAGTCAGTACAGCCAATTTCACCCACCTGCAGTACCCACAAGTACCAGAAAGGACTCACTTATAGGATCGGTCGAGGATCAGTCATGACCGATCGTGGTTATCATCCCTATACCTAACCCTAACCCTAGGATCGGTCGAGGATCAGTCATGACCGATCGTGGTTATCATCCCTATACCTAGCGGAACCCTAACCCTAGCAGCCACAGACCAGCACACAGGCCAAGTCAAAACACTAACCAAACCCTATACACAAAGTCTGCCACAATACTAGGCCAAACCACAACCCTAACCCTAATCACAACCACTCCCACAACCCAAACCCTAACCATAACCACTCCCACAACCCTAATTGGGGGTTATGGTTAGGATTAGGGTTACAGGACAGGTTAGGGTCAGAAACACCAGAGGTCAAGCCTGGTTAGGGTTAGGAAAGGGCCAATGGACAACCAACTAGGGCTGGACTTAGAAGAATTTTCGAAAATTCCCATTCATTTCAATGGAAAACACTTTGACCAATCATAACTCTGGAACGGAAGGTCGTACAGATTCGGGACCAAGATCCGCCTGCCCTAATATGGCCACGGGCAACACGCCAGTCTTGTCCCCGACTCTCTACGACCTTCCGTTCCCGAGATACAGCCCATTTCCTGTCCAAAACGGATGTAGCTCCCGAACGGAAGGTCACACGACCCCGAGACCACCACCATTCGAACCGGGGTGTCCCAATTAGTCAGTACAGCCAATTTCACCCACCTGCAGTACCCACAAGTACCAGAAAGGACTCACTTATAGGATCGGTCGAGGATCAGTCATGACCGATCGTGGTTATCATCCCTATACCTAGCGGAACCCTAACCCTAGCAGCCACAGACCAGCACACAGGCCAAGTCAAAACACTAACCAAACCCTATACACAAAGTCTGCCACAATACTAGGCCAAACCACAACCCTAACCCTAATCACAACCACTCCCACAACCCAAACCCTAACCATAACCACTCCCACAACCCTAATTGGGGGTTATGGTTAGGATTAGGGTTACAGGACAGGTTAGGGTCAGAAACACCAGAGGTCAAGCCTGGTTAGGGTTAGGAAAGGGCCAATGGACAACCAACTAGGGCTGGACTTAGAAGAATTTTCGAAAATTCCCATTCATTTCAATGGAAAACACTTTGACCAATCATAACTCTGGAACGGAAGGTCGTACAGATTCGGGACCAAGATCCGCCTGCCCTAATATGGCCACGGGCAACACGCCAGTCTTGTCCCCGACTCTCTACGACCTTCCGTTCCCGAGATACAGCCCATTTCCTGTCCAAAACGGATGTAGCTCCCGAACGGAAGGTCACACGACCCCGAGACCACCACCATTCGAACCGGGGTGTCCCAATTAGTCAGTACAGCCAATTTCACCCACCTGCAGTACCCACAAGTACCAGAAAGGACTCACTTATAGGATCGGTCGAGGATCAGTCATGACCGATCGTGGTTATCATCCCTATACCTAGCGGAACCCTAACCCTAGCAGCCACAGACCAGCACACAGGCCAAGTCAAAACACTAACCAAACCCTATACACAAAGTCTGCCACAATACTAGGCCAAACCACAACCCTAACCCTAATCACAACCACTCCCACAACCCAAACCCTAACCATAACCACTCCCACAACCCTAATTGGGGGTTATGGTTAGGATTAGGGTTACAGGACAGGTTAGGGTCAGAAACACCAGAGGTCAAGCCTGGTTAGGGTTAGGAAAGGGCCAATGGACAACCAACTAGGGCTGGACTTAGAAGAATTTTCGAAAATTCCCATTCATTTCAATGGAAAACACTTTGACCAATCATAACTCTGGAACGGAAGGTCGTACAGATTCGGGACCAAGATCCGCCTGCCCTAATATGGCCACGGGCAACACGCCAGTCTTGTCCCCGACTCTCTACGACCTTCCGTTCCCGAGATACAGCCCATTTCCTGTCCAAAACGGATGTAGCTCCCGAACGGAAGGTCACACGACCCCGAGACCACCACCATTCGAACCGGGGTGTCCCAATTAGTCAGTACAGCCAATTTCACCCACCTGCAGTACCCACAAGTACCAGAAAGGACTCACTTATAGGATCGGTCGAGGATCAGTCATGACCGATCGTGGTTATCATCCCTATACCTAACCCTAACCCTAACCCTAACCCTAACCCTAATCACAACCACTCCCACAACCCAAACCCTAACCATAACCACTCCCACAACCCTAATTGGGGGTTATGGTTAGGATTAGGGTTACAGGACAGGTTAGGGTCAGAAACACCAGAGGTCAAGCCTGGTTAGGGTTAGGAAAGGCCCAATGGACAGTCAACTAGGGCTGGACTTAGAAGAATTTTCGAAAATTCCCATTCATTTCAATGGAAAACACTTCGACCAATCATAACTCTTGAACGGAAGGTCGTAGAGATTCGGGACCAAGATCCGCCTGCCCTAATACGGCCACGGGCAACACGCCAGTCTTGTCCCCGACTCTCTACGACCTTCCGTTCCCGAGATACAGCCCATTTCCTGTCCAAAACGGATGTAGCTCCCGAACGGAAGGTCACACGACCCCAAGACCACCACCATTCGAACCGGGGTGTCCCAATTAGTCAGTACAGCCAATTTCAGACACCTGCAGTACCCAGAAGTACCAGAAAGGACTCACTTATAGGATCAGTCAAGGATCGGTCATGACTGATCGTGGTTATCAACCCTATACCTAACCCTAACCCTAACCCTAACCCTAACCCTAACCCCTAACTCTCAACTTAACCCTAGCCCTAGGGGCCCTACCCCTAACTCTCAACTTAACCCTAGCCCTAGGGGCCCTACCCCTAACTCTCAACTTAACCCTAGCCCTAGGGGCCCTACCCCTAACTCTCAACTTAACCCTAGCCCTAGGGGCCCTACCCCTAACTCTCAACTTAACCCTAGCCCTAGGGGCCCTACCCCTAACTCTCAACTTAACCCTAGCCCTAGGGGCCCTACCCCTAACTCTCAACTTAACCCTAGCCCTAGGGGCCCTACCCCTAACTCTCAACTTAACCCTAGCCCTAGGGGCCCTACCCCTAACTCTCAACTTAACCCTAGCCCTAGGGGCCCTACCCCTAACTCTCAACTTAACCCTAGCCCTAGGGGCCCTACCCCTAACTCTCAACTTAACCCTAGCCCTAGGGGCCCTACCCCTAACTCTCAACTTAACCCTAGCCCTAGGGGCCCTACCCCTAACTCTCAACTTAACCCTAGCCCTAGGGGCCCTACCCCTAACTCTCAACTTAACCCTAGCCCTAGGGGCCCTACCCCTAACTCTCAACTTAACCCTAGCCCTAGGGGCCCTACCCCTAACTCTCAACTTAACCCTAGCCCTAGGGGCCCTACCCCTAACTCTCAACTTAACCCTAGCCCTAGGGGCCCTACCCCTAACTCTCAACTTAACCCTAGCCCTAGGGGCCCTACCCCTAACTCTCAACTTAACCCTAGCCCTAGGGGCCCTACCCCTAACTCTCAACTTAACCCTAGCCCTAGGGGCCCTACCCCTAACTCTCAACTTAACCCTAGCCCTAGGGGCCCTACCCCTAACTCTCAACTTAACCCTAGCCCTAGGGGCCCTACCCCTAACTCTCAACTTAACCCTAGCCCTAGGGGCCCTACCCCTAACTCTCAACTTGCCTCTGGACCGTGGGTAATCCATTCCCTGGACCAAGGGTCTGTAAAGCCTGATCCTCATGCACCCCCCCTTGTCCTGCCCATTTTTGATTTTTCCACACTCCAACATACCCAATTTAAATGACCAACTTGTCAAGCTTTATTTAGACTGTGTGACAAGTTGTTCACTTAAATCAGGCATGTTGGAGTGGGGAATAATCAAAAATGGGCAGGAGAAGGAGGGGCATGAGGATCAAGCTTTAGGACCAGGGTTTTTAATTTGTTTACCATCACTGACCTTTATAAAGTGCATATTGTTCATAGTTTTGATACCCATTCTGCAACAGTATAACCATAAATCAGATTTTTCCCAGACTATTCAACACAATTCAAACACCCAGTTTTCTAATACTACACTAATTACTAGTCCTATTACATCCTCACCTTCAGCCCTATTTCATACACTAATGATCAGCAGTTCCAGTCCTCAAGGCTCAATGTCCTGACAGCTCACCTGTTTCTAATAAAGGCATTGTTATCGTGGTTAACAGAAGTCTGACCCTTCAATTGAGTTGTGTGCTGAACCCTAACCCCAATAATCTCTTGCATACGGAGTCGACCGTTGATAACTCTGTACTAATCTCACAACTTTCTGCTTTTTTCAAAGACAATATTCAGTCCGTTTTAAAAATTTACCCTCATTATAGGCTCCTGATACTAATGAACAGTTATTATCTGATGCTGCAGTCACTAGATAATAACACTTCATTTTAATCAGGTGCATTCAAAGGGAAGCATCTGAAGAAAAAGATTTAAGGTCTTTGAAGGCTAAGAATTCCCATCGTAAAAAACTTTTCCCTGTTTGTGCCAAATGGCCGATTTAACTACACCTGGAAGATGAATATATCTATAGGTTAAAGAAAACTAGGCCCACTCCAACTAGGGTTACAAATGTGTTCCGCTGACAAACTGAGTGAATAATGAAACAAAGGCATAAAAACATTTTTATTCACATGAATTTATCCCAGCATGTGATCTTAAGTAGCTACACCTCATTCTGAAGCTGCCATTACACTGCACAAGTAAAGACACACAATTTACAACATTTACATGTAATCATTTAGCAGACGCTTTTATTGAAAGTGATTTACGAGAACAGTCATTGAGCGATGAGACACCAAACACAGTGGGGTTATTTTTAGATTGAATCATACCTCGCGAGAACCAATAAGATGACCAATGATTGTGGACATAACGCAAGAGATAACAGAGTTGATGTTCTTGGAGGTTATGAATGACTGCCATGATGCAAACCCTGTCATGGCCTGAGTTGATTGCACAACACCCAGAAGATGAATATTTATAGGTCAGTTACACAAGTGTAGTACCACCCAAACCCCAAAAGATTGTGTTCCACTGACAAAAACCTTCAATGAATGAAAAACAATCAAATACAAGGGAAAAGTTTTATTAGTTTTGTTTTATTAATATTGCATGTACTCATCACACCATGTGATCTTAACTAATAACACCCAACTCAGAAGATGCTAATTGTGTTCCTATAACACACAACATTGGAATTAAAATCTTTGAGGATTAAGAATTAACACCACTGAAACGCCATTTACTGTTGCTGCCCGATAGTCGATTTAACTATAAACAGAAGCTGAATATATCTAGTTACATGAGCATGTGCCCACCCAAACCCTAAAAGCTGTGTTCAGTGAAAACAAAAAATTAATGTAAATTATTATTGAAGAAAATTTAAGAAATGTTTAAAGGGAATACAAAAAAAAAGTGTTTTATTAGCATGAGCACACCCCACCATGTTATCTTAACTCATGCCATTATCAACCTTGATGGAAACTTTACCTTTCATTACTTGTGTGCTTGAGCAGTGTTACATCCAAAACTCAGGAATTTGGGCCTCATTAACTAAATGTAGTGACCTTTGCCATACAGACTAGGACATTGATAAACAGTAACTAATCCCACAACCTCTTAGCTGTCAGACCACATGTTCTGTCTGTTTTAGATGTTTACCCTCCTCAAACTCTGGATACTAATGAATGGATCATTATCTAGTGCTGCAGTCACTAAAAGATAAACCTTCATTTGAATCAGGTGCATTAAGGGGGAACATTAAAAATATACAGACTTAAAGTCCATGACGATTAAGAAATACTGCTATACCAACACAAATCCGATCACTGTTGCTGGGAAGTACACCCAGAAGCTGAATAGTTCTATAGTTGAGTTACAAGACTAGGCCCACCCAAACCCTAAAAGCTGATGTGTTCCACTGACAGAAAACAGCCCTAACTGAATATTGAAAGTGAAATAGAAGGGGAGTAAACTAATACGGGCTCAGCACAAAATGAAATTTTAACTAGCTACACCGGATTCAGAAGCCTTTAATACTTGTGTTCCAATACGACAAAAATGTAAAGTAAGAATTGAAGTCTTTGAAGTCCAAGATAAAGATTTACTGCCATACTAACGCTTACCCTGTCACTGTTGCTCAATTGAACTACATCGAGAAGCAGAATATTTCTATAGGTCAGTTACAAGACTAGATTCACCCAAACCCTACAAACCAGTGTTACACTAACTGAGAAATTAACAAAGTGAAACAAAAAAATCTGTTTTTGATTAGCATGAGCTCATTCCACCATGTGAAGTTAACTAGCACCATTATCAAGCTTGGTGGAACCCTGACCTTTTCAGTTGAGCTGGAGCAGGGAAACATCTAT
This sequence comes from Protosalanx chinensis, assembly GCA_030340685.1. Taxonomy (NCBI): domain Eukaryota; kingdom Metazoa; phylum Chordata; class Actinopteri; order Osmeriformes; family Salangidae; genus Protosalanx; species Protosalanx chinensis. Next base: position 17,696,387 of record CM059320.1, on the reverse strand, counting down.
AACTGTCAGGATATTGGGGCTCATGAAATAAAATTGACCTGTCATACAGAGTAGGACATTGATGACTTATCACAATTTTCAGAGACAACATAATCTGTCCGTTTTAAACATTTACCCTGACAACACTCCTGATACTAATGAATGGATCATTATCTAGTGCTGCAGTCACTAGAAAATAACCGTTCATTTGAATCAGGTGTATTAAGAGGGAACATTTAAAAAAGACAGAATTTAAGTCCTTGGAGATTTAGAAAAACTGCTATACTAACAAATCCTATCACTGTTGCTGCCTGATTGAACTACACCCAGAAGCTGAATATTTCTATAGGTCAGTTACGAGACTAAGCCCACCCAAACCCTAACAGCTGATGTGTTCCACTGACAAACCAAAGCCCTAACTGAATAATGAAAAACAGTTGAACAGAAGGAGAGTCAACTAATATTGGCTCAGCCCAAAAGGAAATCTTAACTAGCTACACCAGATTCAGAAGCCTTAAATACTTGTGTTCCAATACACCAAACATTAAAAATAATTGAAGTCTTTGAAGTCCAAGATAAAGAATTACTGCTGTAGTAACGCTTACCCTGTCACAGCCCCTGATGGTCAATTGAACTACATCGAGAAGCTGAGTATTTAGCAGGGTCAGTTACAAGACTACGCCGACCCAAACCCTACAAACTGATGTGTTCCACTAACAAATGCTAACTGAAGAATGGACAACAAAGTGAAACAAGAGAAGAAACCTGTTTTTATTATTTTTAGCATGAAATCCTCCTACCATGTGATCTTAACTAGTACCATTATCAAGCTTGGTGGAACCCTGACCCTTTCAGTTGAGCTGGAGCAGGGAAACATCTAAAACTGTCAGGACATTGGGCCTCATGAACTAAAATTGATGACCTGTCCTACAGAGTAGGAAGTGTATGACTAGTGACTAATCACAACTTTCAGAGACCACATAATCTGTCTGTTTTAAACATTTACCCTCACAACACTCCTGATACTAATTAATGGATCATTACCTAGTGCTGCAGTCACTAGAAAATAACCCTTCATTTGAATCAAGTGCATGGAAAGGGGGAAAAGTTAAAAAAGGACAGAATTGAAGTCCTTGAAGATACTGCTATACTAACAAATCTTATCCCTGTTGCTGCCCCATGGTTGATTAAACTACACCAGAAGCTGAATATCTATAGGTCAGTTACACAAGCCTAGTCCCACCCAAACCCTAAAAGCTGATGTGTTCTACTGACAGAAACCCTAACCCTAACAGAATAATGAAAAACACATTGAAAGACAAGGGAAGAAAATTATCATCATGGGCTCATCCCAAAATTTAATCAGAACTAGCTACACCCAATTCAGAAACCTCTAATGCTTGTGTTCCAATACACTGCACAACTAGTATCAAGGAGCCTCATCCCACCATATGATATTAACTAGCTACACTGGATTCAGAAGCCTTTAATACTCCTTCCAACACACAAAATGTAAAACATCAGAATTGAAGTCCAAGATAAAGAATTACTGCAGTACTAACACTAACCTTGTCACTGTTGCGGCCCCTGATGGTTGATTGAACTACACTGAGAAGCTGAGTATTTCTATAAGTCAGTTACAAGACTAGGCCCACCCAAACCCTAAAAAATTATGTGCTCCACTAACAGAAACAGGGTTATGATTTCATGAGCTTTAGGGTTTGGGTGGGCCTAGGCTTGTGTAACTGACTCAGCTTCTGGGTGTAGTTTAATCAACCATGGGCAGCAACAGGGATAAGACTTGTTAGTATGGCAGTATTTTTTAATCTTTAAGGACTTTAGTTCTGTGTTTTTTTATGTTCCCCCTCCCAACACTCCTGATACTAATGAACGGATCATTATCTAGTGCTGCAGTCACTAGAAAATAACCCTTCATTTGAATCAAGTGCATTGAAAGGGGGAACATTAAAAAAACAGAATTAAAGTCCTTGAAGATTGAAAGGAATACTGCCATACTAACAAATCTTATCACTGGTGCCTCATGGTTGATTAAACTACACCCAGAAGCTGAGTCAGTTACACAAGCCTAGGCCCACCCTAACCCTAAAAGCTCATGAAACCATAACTGAATAATGTAAAAGTGAAATATAAGGGAAGAAACACATTTTTTATTATTATTATCAACATGGACTCAATCCCAAAATGTGATTGGAACTACCTACAACTGTTTCAGAAGTCATTTGTACTTGTCTTTCAATACACCGCACAACTAGATGCATCAACTGCGACTCATCCCACCATATCTTAACTAGCTACACCCGATTCAGAAGCCAGTTGTACGCCAATGCACAATACACACAAAATTTAACACTAACCCTGATGGTTGATTAAACTACACCCAGAAGCTGAGTCAGTTACACAAGCCTAGGCCCACCCAAACCCTAAAAACGGATGTGTTCTGACAGATATGGGGGGGTCAATACCTCCAGTGTCTGGATTACTATCTTGGTCCACTGGGAGGGCCTTGGGTATTGACAGATGTAAGAGGCAAGGAGTGTGGTGCGGTGAGTGTATGAGTGGAGCTTTTCCCCTATTAGAAGACTGGGCTACGATGAAGGTCCTGAGCCCTGGACCACCACATCCTGCGTGCTGTCCCGAGTGGGACCCAGGAGGGCCGCATACTTACAGCCCACCCAAACAAGCTGCTTGTTAACACCGCTAGGTTACCACAGCCTGCCTGGAGAAGGCCTGAAGATCTCCCTCCCAGACTCATCCAAACAAAACTGCTTGAGGTGAAGGACACCACAGTCTTGACTAGAGGCTAGGGGGAATGCTGGCGGAAGGGAGGGAACATTCTAAAATCTTAACTCCCCACAAGCTTCTACCAGCAGCTAAGGGCCAAGAGAGAGAAAGGTTAGGTTTACCCAGCCAGACAAGTTGCCCCTGTCACAGCCTCCCCAGAAAAGTTTAATACATGTGTTCCAATACACCACACAACTACAAGTATCAAATGAGGAAAGACAGATAATGATAGGTTTACCGACCTAGACAAGCTGCCCCTGTCACAGCCTGCCCAGAGAGGTTTAATACTTTTGTTCCAATACACCCCACAACTACAAGTAGCAAACGAGGCCAGAGAGGGTAGGTTTTTCCAGCCAGACAAGCTGCCCCTGTCACAGCCTGCCCAGAGATGTTCACCTTACCTGGCAACCTGCCCCTGTCACAGCCTGCCCAGAGAGATTTAATACTTATGTTCTAATACACCGCACAACTACAAGTATCAAATGAGGAGAGACACATAAGGATAGGTTTACCCACCTAGACAAGCTGCCCCTGTCACAGTCTGCCCAGAAAGGAAAGGTTTGGCCTCCCAGACAAGCTGCCCCTGTCACAGCCTGTGCAGAGAAGTTTACCCACACAGTCAAGTTGCCCCTGTCACAGCCTGCCCAGATAAGTTTACCCACCCAGACAAACTCCCCCTGTCACAGCTTGCCCAGAGAAGTTTACCCAGACAAACTGCCCCTGTCACAGTCTGCCCAGAGAAGTTTAATACTTTTGTTCAATACACCGCACAACTACAAGTAGCAAACGAGGCCAGAGAGGGTAGGTTTACCCAGCCAGACAAGCTGCCCCTGTCACAGCCTGCCCAGAGACGTTTACCTTACCTGGCAAGCTGCCCCTGTCACAGCTTGCCCAGAGAAGTTTACCCACCCAGACAAGCTGCCCCTGTCACAGCCTGCCCATGGAGGTCAACCCATCCAGTCAAGCTGCCCCTGTCACAGCTTTCCCAGAGAAGTTTACACACCCAGACAAGCTGCCCCTGTCACAGTCTGTCCAGAAAAGCTTACCCACCCAGACAAACTGCCCCTGTCACAGCCTGCCCATGGAGGTTTACCCACTCAGACAAGCTGCCCCTGTCACAGTCTGTCCAGAAAAGTTTACCCACCCAGACAAACTGCCCCTGTCACAGCCTGCCCAGAGAGGTGTACCCAGTCAGACAAGCTGCCCCTGTCACAGTCTGTCCAGAGATGTTTACCCACCCAGACAAGCTGCCCCTGTCACAGCCTGCCCAGAGACATTTACCCACCCAGACAAGCTGCCCCTGTCACAGCTTGCCCAGAGAAGTTTACCCACCCATTCAAGTTGCCCCTGTCACAGCCTGCCCATGGAGGTCAACCCATCCAGTCAAGCTGCCCCTGTCACAGCTTGCCCAGAAAAGTTTACACACCTAGACAAGCTGCCCCTGTCACAGTCTGTCCAGAAAAGTTTACCCACCCAGACAAACCGCCCCTGTCACAGCCTGCCCATGGAGGTTTACCCAGCCAGACAAACTGCCCCTGTCACAGCCTGCCCAGAGAGGTGTACCCAGCCAGGCAAGCTGCCCCTGTCACAGCCTGCCCAGAAAGGTTTACCCACCCAGACAAGCTGCCCCTGTCACAGCCTGCCCAGAAAGGTTTAATACTCGCAGTAGTGCAGTGTACTGGAACGCAAGTATCAACTGAAACTCTGGAGAGAGAAAGAAAGTTAGGTTTCTCCAGCCTATCCATAGAGGATTAATACTTGTAGTTGTGCGGTGTATTGGAACACAAGTATCAAAGACTCGAGAAAGAGAGAGACGGAAAGAGATACAAGTTTAGGTTTACTCTGTTAGACAAGCTGCCCCTGTCACAGCTTGCCCAAAAAGAGGGTTACCTTACCTGGCACACTGCCCCTGTCACAGCCTGCCCAAAGAGGGTTACCTTACCTGTCAAGCTGCCCCTGTCACAGCCTGCCCAAAGAGGGGTTACCTTACCTGTCAAGCTCCCCCTGTCACAGCTTGCCCAAAAGGGTTACCTTACCTGGCAAGCTGCCCCTGTCACAGCCTACCCAGAGGGAGTTACCTTACCTGGCAAGATGCCCCTGTCACAGCCTGCCATACCTTACCAAGCATTTAACACCTGAGTTCCATTAACCACACAACTTCAGGGTTATTTGCTGAATTACCATACCTTACCGAGCACTTAACACCTGTGTTCCATACACCGCACAACTTCAGGGTTAACTGCTGACTTTGAAATGTGAATGAGCGGTAGGTCATTCATTGAGATGCCGTTAACAGTTGTGGTTAAAATAAAGATTTCTTTTTTTTAAAGATTTTTTTTTCAGTTCATAGCATCCACTTGACAAATATTATTAATAGTACCCCAAAATTCAAACTCTAATATGCACAGATAATTAATAAAACGGAAGTGAAATTTGAAAAGGTTGAAGTACCCACAATCCCTTGCGGTGAGGGTAGGTGGACCACTTCAGTTGTCCCAAAGTGCTTTAAATGAAATAATACACAAATAAATCAATAAAACACAACAGACCAGAACAAAGAACACAATATTCACTTGAGCATTTGGGGTAAAATAAATCAAATGAGGTCAAATTACATAACGAATACAATAAATAAATTAAAATAAATGAGTTTACAGAGGGAGCGCTCCCTTGGAGAGGTGACCAACTCAGTGTTTGAGGGCTACATTTAAGAGGGCCAGGAGCATGACACTCTTTCCTAATGCTGGTTTCCTCTTTATGTAGTTTGTATGTCCTTGTGAGATGTTTTCAACAGTCAATACTTTGAGTTTTCCTAATTAGAGGGAAAGATTCACAGTGTCAAATAAACATATATTCTGTATGATGGCACATTGACTGTCTCACCACTCAAATCTCAGTTTATGTATTAAGTCAATAATGTAAATAAATAATATAACATAATAACTTTGAAAACACCACTAATTAGAACAACCTTAGCTGTTGTGGCGATCTGCTAAGATGTTATCGATCAGGTCAGAGCTACAGTGTATTTGTTTGTTCTAACCCCAAGTCCAAAAATATTTGTTTGTTCTAACCCCAAGTCCAAAAATATGTATTTGTTCTAACCCCAAGTCCAAAAAATATTTGTTTGTTCTAACCCCAAGTCAAAAAATATTTGTTTGTTCTAACCCCAAGTCCCAAAAATATTTGTTTGTTCTAACCCCAAGTCCCAAAAATATTTGTTTGTTCTAACCCCAAGTCAAAAAATATTTGTTTGTTCTAACCCCAAGTCAAAAAATATTTGTTTGTTTTAACCCCAAGTCAAAAAATATTTGTTTGTTCTAACCCCAAATCCCAAAAATATTTGTTTGTTCTAACCCCAAGTCCCAAAATATTTGTTTGTTTTAACCCCAAGTCAAAAAATATTTGTTTGTTCTAACCCCAAATCCCAAAAATATTTGTTTGTTCTAACCCCAAGTCCCAAAAATATGTGTTTGTTCTAACCCCAAGTCCAAAAATATTTGTTTGTTCTAACCCCAAGTCCAAAAAATATTTGTTTGTTCTAACCCCAAGTCAAAAAATATTTGTTTGTTCTAACCCCAAGTCAAAAAATATTTGTTTGTTCTAACCCCAAGTCCAAAAATATTTGTTTGTTCTAAACCCAAGTCAAAAAATATTTGTTTGTTCTAACCCCAAGTCCAAAAAATATTTGTTTGTTCTAACCCCAAGTCAAAAAATATTTGTTTGTTCTAACCCCAAGTCAAAAAATATTTGTTTGTTCTAACCCCAAGTCAAAAAATATTTGTTTGTTCTAACCCCAAGTCAAAAAGAATTGCCAAAAAATAAGTAACAGCCAATATTTTTAACTTTCAACAGCTGACAAGAACCTACACTATCATAAAACATTTGGAAAACCCAAAGGGCTTTAAATGAAATAATAGATTAATAAACCAATAAAACAAAATACACCAGAATAAATAACACAATAGTCACTTGATGCCAAATTACATAAAAGACTCTAATAAAATAATTTTTTTGCAGAGGGAGCGCTCCCCCACCCCCCACTATAGTGCTCACTTGGAGAGGTGACCAACCCAGTGTTTGAGGGCTACATTTAAGTGGTCCAGGAGCATGACATCTAGAGCCCTTTTAATGTTTCTCATTGTGCTGATTTTATGTCCTTATAATGGGGCTAGATATGTACAATAGGGGAAGCTTTACTTAACAGTGTTGAAGATAAAGGTTGACAGCGTCAAACTAACCTATGTTATAGGGCTGGCTCTCTCATCACTCATGTCTTAGTTTGAAGGTTATGGTGATGCGTTACTGACCTTGTGGATCATTGCTGGTCTTCTTTAAAAAAAAAGATGTTTAAAATATTTAACATTTTAAGATTGAAAACACCACTAATTTGACTTCTACTTGAAATTAAGGTTAGAGTTTATTACTATGGATCCTTGTCTTTGAAAGCATTGCTGATTTTTTCTGATCTATTTTTGCAATAATATTTTAACTATTAACTTCAGTTGTTTGAGCTGGAGGTATTTATATTGTGGATAGGATTAGACTCATACCATCATGTGATCTTAACTAGCAACACCTGAATCAGAAGCCTTCTCGGAAGCAGGAACTGTAGTCCAGAAGCCATAACTGTAGTCCAGAAGTTTTGGTTGTAGTAAATTGTTCAACACAGCCACAAAAAAAGCAGTGTAACGTACAGTGAACATTGTCTCAAAATATAATTGTACATTATTAAAGTAACTAGCAATATTTTAAACTTTCAATAGCTTACAAGAACCTACACTTTCATAATAAATTTGGATAGACTGTTGAAACAGTACGGCTGTGGTTTATTATCGCCATCTAGTGGCGTAATATGAGAACTGACGGTGGTATTTATGATTACATGACTTACATGCAATGTCAAACTTGATAAGGCCAGTAAATGTCATGGCTTCTTCAACCAACATTTTATGTAGAAAGTAAAAGCAACTATAATGTAGTTGAAGGCTTTGGGTAAAAGCGTCTGCTAAATGGAAAGTAATAAATGTAAATGTAAGGCTCTTCTGGGAGTTGGTTTCAAGGGTTTTGATCAAAATAAATTGGATTCCAGAGACAGTTTCAAAAGTCAAATTAATTAAATTATTGATATAAACTGATCGTAAGTACCCCCTTTTTACATTAGAATCTGACACTTTTTTAAAAGGTGTTAAGTGCATTTTCCCCGTCAAGTGTTTTTATCACACTACTAGATTATTCTTAAATGTTTTAATCTTTTAGCATTTAATGCGTTGGTGTTATTTATGTCGCGTACAAAAATACGTCACGGCCCTTTCGCCGATGACCAGGAGGTACTATTTGCGGTACTATTTGCGGTGGAAAACCACCCGTGTTACTACCAAACCGAGTTGAGTCGAGTCGAGCTACATTTGCGGTGGAAAAGCGCCATTAGAAATATAAAATACATGGACACTGGATAATTTTAAATCATCAATTTTTAACACACATGAGATTTTGAACTTTGTACGCAAGTTTCTCTCATCACCGGGTCAAGCCTGTTTGCAAGGTTAATACTCTCAGATAAAATGTATGCATTGCAGTTGTTAAAAATGTGCTACAATATTTACATGAATAACACATTTACCTTCAGTTTTAGCAGTGTTCAACACTGATATATCTAACTGATATGTCTAACTGATATATCTAACTGATACATCTAACTGATATGTCTAACTGATATATCTAACTGATATATCTAACTGATATATCTAACTGATATGTCTAACTGATATATCTAACTGATACATCTAACTGATATGTCTAACTGATATATCTAACTGATATATCTAACTGATACATCTAACTGATACATCTAACTGATATATCTAACCCTAACCCTAAACACCGACGTTAGCTTTTTTAATCGTTAAAACTAAAGTACCCCAGGATGTCCTTTAACATTTCCATTAATTATATATGTCTTGGTATAAACAGTCTTCCAGTAAAGAAAGTGAGTCACAGTTACTAAAAATAGATCGCTCAAGTGTGTGTGTGTAGGGGTGGTAAGTGTGTGTGTGTAGGGGTGGTAAGTGTGTGTGTGTAGGGGTGGTAAGAGTGTGTGTGTGGGGGTGGTAAGAGTGTGTGTGTAGGGGTGGTAAGAGTGTGTGTGTAGGGGTGGTAAGAGTGTGTGTGTGGGGAGTGTTTGCAGAGGGGGAAGGATGAACAACCATGTCCCAGGTTGGAAGAGAGAATCTTCGGTATTGATGCTCGTCACACACACACACACACACACACAAACACATTAATTGAGTTATGCCTTTACAAAAGACATGCTGTGACTGGCAGAACGGATGGTAAAGGGGGTGGAGGAAGTAATGGATTGTGGAGATGAAAGAAATACACAGACATACTCATACACATGCACACATTCTGTTCATAACACAAGGACACCAACACTAAGGGATTTGTTATTAATGATGCTGCTTATGTTACATATTAGGGTTGGGGGGTAATGTAAGGGATAGTGAAGGGACCCTTAACCATGGCCAGTTCAGACAGACAGGATGGCAGGCAGACAGAATGGCAGGCAGACAGGATGAGAGACAGACAGGATGAGAGACAGACAGGATGAGAGACAGACAGGATGAGAGACAGACAGGATGATAGACAGACAGAATGGCAGGCAGACAGGATGAGAGACAGACAGGATGGCAGGCAGACAGAATGGCAGGCAGACAGGATGAGAGACAGACAGGATGAGAGACAGACAGGAGGAGAGACAGACAGGATGAGAGACAGACAGGATAAGAGACAGACAGGAGGAGAGACAGACAGGAGGAGAGACAGACAGGATGAGAGACAGACAGGATGAGAGACAGACAGGATGAGAGACAGACAGGATAAGAGACAGACAGGATGATAGACAGACAGAATAAGAGACAGGCTGGCTGGCTAAAGCAGAAGAGAAAGCTGAAGGGGAGGGGTTGGAGGGTACCAGGGGAATACTGAGAGACAAACAGAGAGAGAGGGGCTGCAATGAAAGGAATGATGTCATCTCTCCAAAGCAGCGAATGAGAGCGCAGGAGGGAAGAGGAGGAGGAGGAACCGAGACCTGGCTAGAAGGGTGTGTTTCTGTATCACTGCAGCATCCGTTCAAAGCAGAAAAAAAGACCCACTTAGACACAAACAGAAATAAACAGAACAGATCAGCATTGTTATAGGAGACCTTATACCCCCAACTCAAAGCACAGGACAGTCTGAGACCATCATCATCTGCTGAGGTAGGTTTCAACAGGGATGGAGACAATGGCTGGATCCCACCATGCTGGGTGTGTGTGTGTGTGTGTGTTATGGGTGGTTGTTATCACAGCTGTGGACTTGACTCTTAGTGTGTTGTGTAAAAAGAGGGCCAATATTACTTTAATGTGTGATGATTAACTAGTCTACCAACGTGTGAAATTGTTTTTTTTCATACATACTTAGTTCCACAGACTTGATTCCTATGTTGGATTACCTATGTAGGGTTAGGTGGGATGGTAGGGTGCAGACAAGCAAGGAAGGGAGAATGCAGAGGCAGGGTTAGGGTTAGTCCAGAGACAGCTAAGAAGCAGAGAGTTAGCTAACCCTAGTTGTTAGGCTGGTTCGAGTTTGGCTGTAGTTTGTTTTTGCAGAGCAAGATCTTGCAGGTTGAAATCACCTTCTGTTCATCACATCAATTATTACTATTACAGGCTCATAATACTAACAACTGCATATGTACCTCTTTACATCACCTTATCCCCCCTCTCTCATCTCTTCCTTCCCTCCCTCTCTCTCATCTCTTCCCTCTCTCATCTCTTCCTTCCCTCCCCCTCTCTCATCTCTTCCTTCCCTCCCTCTCTCATCTCTTCCTTCCCTCCCTCTCTCTCATCTCTTCCTTCCCTCCCCCTCTCTCATCTCTTCCTTCCCTCCCCCTCTCTCATCTCTTCCTTCCCTCCCCCTCTCTCATCTCTTCCTTCCCTCCCCCTCTCTCATCTCTTCCCTCTCTCATCTCTTCCTTCCCTCCCTCTCTATGTTCTCCTGACTGCCCTGATCTCCTTCCTGTTCTCTGACCTGTCCCACCCCTCGCTGTTCTTTTTTCACTTTCTGACAGAATGGGATCTTTGTGTTGGTAAATAGAAGGAATGCTTCTCAACTCTGTTCCTCTCCTTGTCATCTTCTCTCTTTTCGTCCTCCTTTTTCAATTTCATATTACTGTACTTTTATTAACCATTTTAAACCTCTAAATCTCCTTGCTGTCCTTTGATATGAAGTGTTAAGGGTTTAACATCTTCAAAGCCAGTATTCCAAAAATCTACAAACTTTTTTAGTGAGAACACACAATACTCTAGGTTCCCAAATTTGACCATCAGTTCTGTGCAAATCTATGGGAGATACTTTAAAAGACAAAATAATGACATCAGCTCTTGCTCCTTGTCAGCCTGTGTTCCTCAGTACACCTGTGTGTACTCTAACCCACAGCCTGTGTTCCTCAGTACACCTGTGTGTACTCTAACCCTCAGCCTGTGTTCCTCAGTACACCTGTGTGTACTCTAACCCTCAGCCTGTGTTCCTCAGTACACCTGTGTGTACTCTAACCCTCAGCCTGTGTTCCTCAGTACACCTGTGTGTACTCTAACCCTCAGCCTGTGTTCCTCAGTACACCTGTGTGTACTCTAACCCTCAGCCTGTGTTCCTCAGTACACCTGTGTGTACTCTAACCCTCAGCCTGTGTTCCTCAGTACACCTGTGTGTACTCTAACCCTCAGCCTGTGTTCCTCAGTACACCTGTGTGTACTCTAACCCTCAGCCTGTGTTCCTCTGTACACCTGTGTGTACTCTAACCCTCAGCCTGTGTTCCTCAGTACACCTGTGTGTACTTCTTGGTCTCCATGATTCCTGATTGGTTCCAGCCATACTGCCTCTCCCACCATACCAAAACATGTCACAATCTTCTGATCACTAGTCATACGCCGTAACCGCTCAGCCGTTTAGGGAGTCCCTGTTCACGGGGTCACCAAGTGATCAGGGGGTCACCAAGTGTTCAGGGGGGCAGCAAGTGTTCAGGGGGGCACCAAGTGTTCAGGGGGGCAGCAAGTGTTCAGGGGGGCACCAAGTGTTCAGGGGGGCAGCAAGTGTTCAGGGGGGCACCAAGTGTTCAGGGGGGCAGCAAGTGTTCAGGGGGGCACCAAGTGTTCAGGGGGGCAGCAAGTGTTCAGGGGGGCAGCAAGTGTTGCACAAATGACAACCAGTGGTACTGAGTTCCTAGTTCCTGCGGTGGAAATGCAGTTCAGGGGTAAAGTTCCTGTGATTAAAAACGCAGGATAATAACTAACCAGGAATTAAATGGTAACTTACTAAAACCCAATTTCTATCTTCTCAACTCCAAACTAAGATATCCATGCTCATGTCACAATATCTAACAGTGACAAGGTTCAAATCCATGTGCATCCCAGGGGCTAATAATTTATAACTACTATCACTGTAGCAGTTTACAAGACTGTGATATAGACTCAAGGATGAAATGAGTTTCTAAAACTCAATTAAATAATGGGAATAAATCAAGTTACAAATACACCCAAAACAACTGGTGATTTTTAAGCATATATTCATGGAGCGTATATCCATTTGTACAGAATGTAACCCTAACCCTAACCACAACCGTCCCTGGAGGAGGGGCTCCTTCACTGAATCGCTCCTCTATATATTTTTTGACTTCTCCCTAGTGAGTTTTTCTTGTCTTGAGGGTTTAAATTGGTTGAGGAGCAGTTCTGTGTGCATATGTGAAGCCCTTTGTGACCATGCTTGTAAGAAGGGCTATACAAATACATTTGGATTTGTTTTGAAATTATTTTAATAAATTGTCATTTTAATTCTTGCCAAAATATGCAGACCAGACAAATGAAAAACTATGTCATCCCCTCCTTTCTTTACCAACAACCCTCACATGCTTTACTCTCCTTCTCTCCCTGCCTCTCTCTCCTCTCTCTCTTCTCTCTCCTCTTTCCTCTCCCCTCCCTGTCTCTCCTTTCTCTCCTCTTTCCTCTCTTCTCTCTCCTCTTCTCCTCTCCCTGTCTCTCTCCTCTCTCTCCTCTTTCCTCTCCTTCTCTCCCTACTTCCCTCACTCCCTCATCTCTGCCCCTGCTGGTGTCCCAAAGCTGACCAGCTGCCTGCATGTATTTATAGCCTGTTTAAGTGTGCATGTGTGTGAATGGATGTATGTTTGAAGTGTGATATTTTCATAAAGGAAAGGAAGACCTGCATGCATATATAAAGCAGGCAACGTGCCAGAATGGAGAAGGGACACTAAGAAAAAGGATAGTGTGAGAGAGAGACTGCTGAGTGGAGGGATGAATACAGGGTGTGGCACCAGAAAAAAGAGGGAGGAAGAGAGAAGGAGGGGCCAGAGGGGGATGGGAGGAGAGAGAGAAGGAGGGGCCAGAGGGGGATGGGAGGAGAGAGAGAAGGAGGGGCCAGAGGGGGATGGGAGGAGAGAGAGAAGGAGGGGCCAGAGGGGGATGGGAGGAGAGAGAGAAGGAGGGGCCAGAGGGGGATGGGAGGAGAGAAAGAAGGAGGGGCCAGAGGGGGATGGGAGGAGAGAGAGGAGGGGCCAGAGGGGGATGGGAGGAGAGAAATATTGCTGTGTTCTACTAGAGTCAAAGGTTACCATGGTGATGGGAAAAGAAAGAGTAGAGAGAGAAGCGCACACACATTGAGCCCTGCACACACAGCCACACACACACACACACACAACCACACACACAAATAGGTTCTCTCAGAATGTTAGTTATATAAATATTTTTCCTTTAACAGAGTAGCAGCTACAGTCTGTGAAAGCAATGAGAGAGAGAGAATGTGTAGAGACGAGGGAGAGAGGAGGGAGAGAGGAGGCAGAGAGAGGAGGGAGAGAGGAGGGAGAGAGGAGGCAGAGAGAGGAGGGAGAGAGGAGGGAGAGAGGAGGCAGAGAGGAGGCAGAGAGGAGGGAGAGAGGAGGGAGAGAGAGGGGGAGAGAAGGGATGGGTGGAGGGTGATAAGTGGTAACATGAAGAGAAATGTGAGCTGCTCATTGGGAGTGGAACAAGAGAAAGAAAGAGACTGAGAAAGCATATAGAAACTGTCTGTGGCCGACCGTGTTCCAGATAAACCCAATCTAACCCCTACATGCCTAATTCAAATACCTAGGTGATGAGCCTAGATGCCTAAGAAATGAGCTAAGGTAGCAGCTATGATAGCAGCTATGATAGGAGCTAAGTTAGCAGCTATGTTAGAAGCTAATATAGGAGCTATGCTAGAAGCTAAGGTAGCAGCTATGTTAGAAGCTAATATAGGAGCTATGCTAGAAGCTAAGGTAGCAGCTATGTTAGAAGCTAATATAGGAGCTATGCTAGGAGCTATGCTAGAAGCTAAGGTAGCAGCTGTGTTAGAAGCTAATATAGGAGCTATGCTAGGAGCTAAGGTAGCAGCTATGTTAGAAGCTAATATAGGAGCTATGCTAGGAGCTAAGGTAGCAGCTATGTTAGAAGCTAATATAGGAGCTATGCTAGAAGCTAAGGTAGCAGCTATGTTAGAAGCTAATATAGGAGCTATGCTAGAAGCTAAGGTAGCAGCTATGTTAGAAGCTAATATAGGAGCTATGCTAGAAGCTATGGTAGCAGCACCGGCATCATCACCAACCATCACAACTGTGAATGTTTCATTTCAACAAAGAACATCTGCTTTCTTCCACTAAACATGTACTTGTATACGCATGTGTGTTGGTGATGTGTGTGTGTTGGTGATGTGTATGTGTGTGTGTTGCTGTCCATGTGTGTTGGTGATGGGTGTGTGTGTGTGTGTTGATGATGTGTATGTGTGTGTGTGTTGGTGATGTGTATGTGTGTTGGTGATGTGTATGTGCGTGTGTGTTGGTGATGTGTGTGTGTGTATTGGTGATGTGTATGTGTGTTGGTGATGTGTATGTGCGTGTGTGTTGGTGATGTGTGTGTGTGTATTGGTGATGTGTATGTGTGTTGGTGATGTGTATGTGTGTGTGTGTGTTGGTGATGTGTGTGTGTGTGTGTTGGTGATGTGTGTGTGTGTGTGTGTTGGTGATGTGTATGTGTGTTGGTGATGTGTATGTGTGTTGGTGATGTGTATGTGTGTGTGTGTTGGTGATGTGTGTGTGTGTGTGTGTGTTGGTGATGTGTATGTGTGTGTGTGTGTTGGTTCATATGTTGACTTCACCTTGAGTCACTAACCAGACCGGGACAGTGTTGATCTATATAATGACATCAGAAGTGACTTCATAGTGACATTATTGCATTATTAACTATAACTATATAACTGTTTTACACAGACAAACAGACACACAAACACACAAACAGACAAAGGCATATTATAGGCTGAACCTTGACCAAGTTATTACATATTCATGAGGTAGATTGTGGAGCACATAATGATTCAGATCTACACACAGACACACTTACATCTACACACAGACACACAGACACACTTACATCTACACACAGACACACAGACACACTTACATCTACACACAGACACACAGACACACTTACATCTACACACAGACACACTTAGGAACACACTCTCATAAGCAGTTACTCAGGTGTGTGGGTGGTTAGTAAATGTGATGTACATTCATGAATAATTTATTTAGGTGAATTTAGGTCACTAACTGGTTAAGAAAACTGGCAATAGCATTGTAATGGGTTAGTAACTAACTAACCTTAACCCAGGGTTACCCTAACCCTAACTAACCTTAACACAGGGTTACCCTAACCTTAACTAACCTTAACCCAGGGTTTCCCTAACCCTAAATAACCCTAACCCCAGTTCTGCTGTCCCCTACCCTCTCTCCCCTCTCTCCCCCCCTTCCTCTCTCCCATCCCTCTGCTGCTCCGTCTCCCCCCTCTCCCCTCCTCCCTCTCTCTCCCCTCCCTCTCCCCTTCTCCGTCTCCCCCCCTCTCCCCTCCTCCCTCTCTCTCCCCTCCCTCTTTCCCTCTCCCCTCTCTCTCCCCCTCCCTCTCTCCCCTCCCCCTCTCTACCCTCCTCCCTCTCTCCCCTCCCCCTCGCTCCCCCCTCTCCCCTTCTCCCTCTCTCCCCTTTCTCCCCTCCTCCCTCTCTTCTCCATCCCCTCCCCCCTCTCTCCCCTTCTCCCTCTCTCCCCTCTCTCCCCTCCTCCCTCTCTTCTCCATCCCCTCCCCCCTCCCTCTTCCCCTCTGTCCCCTCCTCCCTCTCTCCCCTCTCTCTCCACCTCCCTCTCTCCCCTCCCCCTCTCTCCCCCCTCTCCCCTTCTCCCTCTCTCCCCTCTCTCCCCTCCTCCCTCTCTTCTCCATCCCCTCCCCCCTCTCTCCCCTCCTCCCTCTCTTCTCCATCCCCTCCCCCCTCTCTCCCCTCCTCCCTCTCTCCCCACGTTTCTCTAATCTTCCTATCCACAATTTTTTTGGGGACCGGAATCTTTCAATGAATTAATTTCATGGTCTGTCAATCTTTACCTCCTGTTTGCAATACAGACACGTACACATGGGGTTATATTACAGTTCATACGTTCTACATTTATAGTTCATAGATATCAATACATAGTCATATACATACGTAATTATAGAAATACAACATTATTATATATCATGCACTGTTACATAAAGTGAAATATGAATATACAAAATATAAGAAACAACTCTATTTGTCCTGACAAGGTTTACCCTAATCCTAACCCATGGTTACCCTAACCCTAACCCTAAACCTAACCCAGGGATACCCTAGTCCTAGTCCAGGACGCTAAATAAAAAGACACAGCTGAGCCCTTATATTAGGGTCATTACGCACAACCCCCTAAATATAACACTATATTAGGGTTATTACACACAACCCCCTAAATATAACACTATATTAGGGTCATTACACACAACCCCCTAAATATAACACTATATTAGGGTTATTACACACCACACCTACTATAACTGCACACTGTCTCCCTGTTCTGTTTGGCTCCTTAAGTGTGTGTGTGTGTGTGTGTGTGTGTGTGAGTAGGGAGGATGTTAAAGTAGCCCCATGTCTGTGGCAGGTGTGTGTGTGGGTGTATGTGTGTACATTGTGTGTATGATTGATGTGTGTGTGCATAAGTGTATGGTGTGTATGCATGTGTGTGTTTGTAGGGAAGGTGGGGGCAGTTATGGGGTCATAACTGGCTATAATAACAAAGTGGGGGGGGGGCTTGGAGGTACAATAGAGGAGCAGCAGGGTGTGTTGAGTGTGTGTGTGTGTGCAAGAGAGCCAGACTGTGTAATTAGGAGGGGGCCTGCATGAGCCAGCTGTTACTTTCTACCCCAACCCCCATCCTGTATGCAGTAGAGGCAGTGTTTCATTTAACATGTCAAAGATTTAAGTCTGCTGACCCTTCATGTTTTAAATGTATGTAGCTTTCCAGTCTCTCTTTATCTCTGTCTCTCTCTGTCCCTCCATCTCTCTCTCTCTCTTTATCTGTCTCTCTTTCTCTCTCTCTCTCCCTCCTTCTCTCTCTCTCTTTATCTCTGTCTCTTTCCCTCCCCCTCTCTCTCTCTTTATCTCTGTCTCTCTCCCTCCCTCTGTCTCTCTCTTTCCCCCTCCCCCCTCTCTCCCTCTCTCCCTCCCTCCCTCTCTCTCTCTCTCTCTCTCCCTCCATCTCTCTCTTTATCTCTGTCTCTCTCCCTCCCTCTCTCTCTCCCCCCCTCTCTCTCCCTCCCTATCTCTCTCTTTCCCTCCCTCTCTCTCTCTCTCTTGAACGGTCTCAGCCTGTCTCTTTCTCCCCATCCATCAAAGGGCCAAAGGGTGGGTGTGAACTCCCAAAAAAGGAACAATGAGCACACACACAAACACAGCCCTGTAGAACACACACAAACACAGCCCTGTAGAACACACACAAACACAGCCCTGTAGCACACACACAAACACAGCCCTGTAGAACACACACAAACACAGCCCTGTAGAACACACACAAACACAGCCCTGTAGAACACACACAAACACAGCGCTGTAGAACACACACAAACACAGCCCTGTAGAACACACACAAACACAGCCCTGTAGCACACACACCAACACAGCCCTGTAGAACACACACAAACACAGCCCTGTAGAACACACACAAACACAGCCCTGTAGAACACACACAAACTTAGCCCTGTAGCACACACACAAACACAGCCCTGTAGAACGCACACAAACACAGCCCTGTAGAACACACACAAACACAGCCCTGTAGAACACACACAAACACAGCCCTGTAGAACACACACCAACACAGCCCTGTAGAACACACACAAACACAGCCCTGTAGCACACACACAAACACAGCCCTGTAGAACACACACAAACACAGCCCTGTAGCACACACACAAACTTAGCCCTGTAGCACACACACAAACACAGCCCTGTAGCACACACACAAACTTAGCCCTGTAGCACACACACAAACACAGCCCTGTAGAACGCACACAAACACAGCCCTGTAGAACACACACAAACACAGCCCTGTAGAACACACACAAACACAGCCCTGTAGAACACACACCAACACAGCCCTGTAGAACACACACAAACACAGCCCTGTAGCACACACACAAACACAGCCCTGTAGAACACACACAAACACAGCCCTGTAGCACACACACAAACTTAGCCCTGTAGCACACACACAAACACAGCCCTGTAGCACACACACAAACACAGCCCTGTAGCACACATACAAACACAGCCCTGTAGCACACACACAAACACAGCCCTGTCAGCAGGAATGTCATTAAAAGGAGCTTGTTTCCTGCTCTCTGCCCCTCTGTCTTTCTGCCCCTCCCCTCCTCTCTCTGCTCCTCTGTCTTTCTGCCCCTCCCCTCCTCTCTCTGCCCCTCTGTCTTTCTGCCCCTCCCCTCCTCTCTCTGCTCCTCTGTCTTTCTGCCCCTCCCCTCCTCTCTCTGACCCTCTGTCTTTCTGCCCCTCCCCTCCTCTCTCTGCCCCTCTGTCTTTCTGCCCCTCCCCTCCTCTCTCTGCCCCTCTGTCTTTCTGCCCCTCCCCTCCTCTCTCTGCTCCTCTGTCTTTCTGCCCCTCCCCTCCTCTCTCTGCCCCTCTGTCTTTCTGCCCCTCCCCTCCTCTCTCTGCCCCTCTGTCTTTCTGCCCCTCCCCTCCTCTCTCTGCCCCTCTGTCTTTCTGCCCCTCCCCTCCTCTCTCTGCTCCTCTGTCTTTCTGCCCCTCCCCTCCTCTCTCTGACCCTCTGTCTTTCTGCCCCTCCCTCCCACACTCCTTGTCCCTCCCTCTATCCCCCCGACCCCCCTGTAGAGGCTGGATCTATGAGAGATGTGTTTATCACTACAGTTGGACAGGAGGGGGTGCATCTGCCCTGCACTGATCCTCCTCCTCCTCTTATCCTCCCCTCCACCCACTCAGGGAGCCATCAGCATCCCCAAAGACTGTGAGTATTCCTAATGGACACACAAAATCCCAATAAACACACTATATTAGACAAAATCACAATAAACACACAATATCAAATAGAGTGTGAAAGAGGTAAAGATGAAGACTAGGAGTTGAATGGATGGATGGGTGATGTTAGGCCATTTAATTGGAGAGGATCCTCATGATCTGAGTTTCATCCTAATGCATTTTATTAATCTGAAGTCTTTCTTTAGTTAAATCTGACCCCAGCCTCTTGATTAAAGGTCTTTGTCCTTTTTCCTGCTCTCATGTGGACTTACAGACAAAGTACAAAACAGTAAGTAAATCTTCCTTTACTGGGGCTGAGTGATATTATCTAACCCCTTTACTGGGGCTGAGTGATATGATCTAACCCCTTTACTGGGGCTGAGTGATATGATCTAACCCCTTTACTGGGGCTGAGTGATATGATCTAACCCCTTTACTAGGGCTGAGTGATATGATACTGTGTGCATGGTACCTGGTTATGTGTGTGTGGTACCTGTGTGTGTGGTACCTTGTTATCTGTGTGTGTGTGTGTGTGTGTGTGTGCAGTGATGCAGCCCCCTGTGCTGACAGAGCTACCAAAGTCCTACACAGCCTTCACTGTAGAGGACATCACCCTGGCCTGTGAGGCAACTGGTATCCCCACACCCAGGTAACACACCCACACACACACCCTAACCTAGGTAGATCCTGACCACACACACACCCTAACCTAGGTAGATCCTGACCACACACACCCTAACCTAGGTAGATCCTGACCACACACACACCCTAACCTAGGTAGATCCTGACCACACACACCCTAACCTAGGTAGATCCTGACCACACACACCGTAACCTAGGTAGATCCTGACCACACACACCCTAACCTAGGTAGATCCTGACCACACACACCCTAACCTAGGTAGATCCTGACCACACACACCCTAACCTAGGTAGATCCTGACCACACACACCCTAACCCTTATATCAGACCACAGATAGGTGGACATAAGTGTTACTGTTTCCTTCCTGGAAAGTTGTCTTAGCAGGACTTAGTTTTATAATCATGTCATCACAGACATACTTATACAACAAAAATCCCCATTCTTTAGTCTCTATGGTGTCTGTCTGTCTCTCTTTCTTTTCCTTACACTCGCTCTTTATACTCTTTCTACTTTTTACTTTCGACTCCTCTCCATGAAGTTTTCGCTGGGTGAAAGATGGGGAGGAGTTTCTATTGGAGAACCAGAGTTCTGGAACATTCACAGCTGATGGACTGGAGCCACTGAGTGGTTACCAAGGCAACTACCGTTGCTACGCATCCAACACACTGGGCACAGCCATGACACACACTGTACAGCTCATCACAGAAGGTGAGTTTCACACACACAAGCTTGTACACACACACACTCCATCTCCCTTCACTGGTCCATCTCCCTTCACTGGTCCATCTCCCTTCACTGGTCCATCTCCCTTCACTGGTCCATCTCCCTTCACTGGTCCATCTCCCTTCACTGGTCCATCTAACAGTTCACTGATCCAACATTCTCGGCTGTGGCTATGTGATGTTGTGTCCTTGGGCAAGGCACTTCACCCTACTGGCCTCAGGGGGATTGTACCTGTACTTACTGTAAATCACGTTGGATAAAAGTGTCTACTAAATGACATTTATCATAATAAAGTAATTCTGATTCGGAACTACAACAACCACAACAGCAGCTGATATTCCTAAATGCCATTAAACTCTTGAAACAAGTGAGTCTTGAGCCTTTTCTTGAAGGCGGGGAGACAGTCTGTGTCTCTGATGGAGGTGGGGAGTTGATTCCACCATTGGGGAGCCAGACAGGGGAAAAGCTTGTGTTGGTGCTCTTGAGGGTCGGGACCACTAGACGACTGTCCAAGGACTACACACACATACACACAGTCCTATGTACCTATCTCATGTACACACACACACATATCTACACACCTATCTCACACACACACACAAGTATTTTTAATATAAATGTTTGTGACTGTGTCTTAGCCACACCATCCCTCCCCAAGGAGAAGAGAGTAAGGAAGACAGAACCAGAGGGACACAGTGTCGTCCTGCACTGCAACCCTCCACACAGCTCTACCCCTCCACGGATACACTGGATGGATCGCAGTGAGTATCGGCTGCATGTGTTTGTAGTTATGAGCATTTGTGTGTGTTATGTACATTGTGTGCACAATGTTCTGGCTACCTGTAATGTTTATGGCTATCTTGTTGTTATGATCAGTGACCGATGCTCTTTTGTAAAGCTCTCTCTTGCTAAATGAATAACTGTCTGCCATTGGCACATGTGTGTATTTAACTGTCCCCTCTTGCCTCTCCAGAGCTGCACCACATAGCCCAGAGTGAGCGTGTGACCACAGGGCTGGATGGGAACCTGTACTTTGCTAACCTGTTGAGGAACGACAGCAGAGATGACTACACTTGCAACGCCCATTATGAAAACGCCAGGACCATCCTGCCCAAGGAACCCATCTCTCTCTCAGTCATCCACAGTATGTAGGGATGGAATAATGTCAATGAAATAATGGAATAATGGAATGATATAGTGCTGTTATGTAGTGATATAGCAATGGTAATCTTGTACTGTAGCAATAGTGTTGTTGTAATGTAAAGGTTACTAAAGTTTAAACCGGTAATGTAGTAATATGGTGATGATAGTTTAATAAAGTAATACAGGTAATGTTGTAATGTGACATAATGTAGTAACAAAATGAAGTACTAGTAGTGTAGTAACATAATGATGGCACACAGTGATGATAATGTAGTTGTGCTGTACTGGTCGTGTAGTAATGTAGTGATGTGACTATAATAATGTAGTAATGGTAATGTGTTCCAGGTAATGAGGTACTGGGCAGCAGAAAGCCCCACCTGCTCAGCCCGTCTGGCCAGCACAGCTCACGGCTGGCCCTCAGAGGCCACAGTCTGATCCTAGAGTGCATCCCTCAAGGCCTGTCAGTATACCTGTGTACCTGTCTGTCAGTATACCTGTCTGTCAGTGTACCTGTGTACCTGTCTGTCAGTATACCTGTCTGTCAGTATACCTGTCTGTCAGTATACCTGTGTACCTGTCTGTCAGTATACCTGTGTACCTGTCTGTCAGTATACCTGTCTGTCAGTATACCTGTGTACCTGTCTGTCAGTATGTCTGTGTACCTGTCTGTCAGTGTACCTGTGTACCTGTCTGTCAGTATACCTGTGTACCTGTCTGTCAGTATACCTGTGTACCTGTCTGTCAGTTTACCTGTGTACCTGTCTGTCAGTATACCTGTCTGTCAGTATACCTGTGTACCTGTCTGTCAGTATGTCTGTGTACCTGTCTGTCAGTGTACCTGTGTACCTGTCTGTCAGTATACCTGTGTACCTGTCTGTCAGTATACCTGTCTGTCAGTATATCTGTCTGTCAGTATACCTGTCTGTCAGTATACCTGTCTGTCAGTATACCTGTGTACCTGTCTGTCAGTGTACCTGTCTGTCAGTATACCTGTCTGTCAGTATACCTGTCTGTCAGTTTACCTGTGTACCTGTCTGTCAGTATACCTGTGTACCTGTCTGTCAGTGTACCTGTCTGTCAGTATACCTGTCTGTCAGTATACCTGTGTACCTTTCTGTCAGTATACCTGTGTGCCTGTCTGTCAGTATACCTGTGTACCTGTCCGTCAGTGTACCTGTCTGTCAGTATACCTGTGTACCTGTCTGTCAGTGTACCTGTCTGTCAGTTTACCTGTGTACCTGTCTGTCAGTATACCTGTGTACCTGTCTGTCAGTGTACCTGTCTGTCAGTTTACCTGTGTACCTGTCTGTCAGTATACCTGTGTGCCTGTCTGTCAGTATACCTGTGTACCTGTCCGTCAGTATACCTGTCTGTCAGTATACCTGTCTGTCAGTTTACCTGTGTACCTGTCTGTCAGTATACCTGTGTACCTGTCTGTCAGTATACCTGTGTACCTGTCTGTCAGTATACCTGTGTACCTGTCTGTCAGTATACCTGTGTACCTGTCTGTCAGTTTACCTGTGTACCTGTCTGTCAGTATACCTGTCTGTCAGTTTACCTGTGTACCTGTCTGTCAGTATACCTGTCTGTCAGTATACCTGTGTACCTGTCTGTCAGTATACCTGTCTGTCAGTATACCTGTCTGTCAGTATACCTGTGTACCTGTCTGTCAGCATACCTGTCTGTCAGCATACCTGTCTGTCAGCATACCTGTCTGTCAGCATACCTGTGTACCAGCTAATAACTGTAGTTGTGATTGATTTCCAGGCCGACCCCTACGGTCCAGTGGAGGAAGAAGGATGGAGAGCTGGCAGACACAGGAGGACGGGAGCAGAACTACGGCCGCTGGCTCTGGTTTCACAGCATAACACAGGAGGATGATGGGGAGTACGAATGTGTCTGCAGCAACACTGCCGGCTCAGCAAAACACTCCTACACCGTCACTGTGGAGGGTAGGAACACACACACACACACATACACACAGACACACACACACGCATGCATGTATATGATGGTGTGTGTGTGTGTGTGTGTGCGTGTGTAGCGGCCCCTTATTGGGTGAAGCAGCCCCAAAGCCTGCTGTATTCTCCAGGAGAGACGGTGCGTCTAGATTGCCAGGCTGAGGGCATCCCCACCCCTAACATCACCTGGAGTATCAATGGAGTCCCCATCACAGGTACACACACACAGAAACACACACAGCTACACACATAGCTAGGTACACACGTAGGTACACATACAGGTACTTACACAGGTACACACACACACAGGTACACCCTGTCAACCTGTCTCCCTGTCACCCTGTCTCCCTGTCTCCCTGTCTCCCTGTCACCCTGTCTCCCTGTCTCCCTGTCTCCCTGTCTCCCTGTCACCCTGTCTCCCTGTCTCCCTGTCACCCTGTCTCCCTGTCACCCTGTCACCCTGTCACCCTGTCTCCCTGTCTCCCTGTCTACCTGTCTCCCTGTCACCCTGTCTCCCTGTCTCCCTGTCACTCTGTCACCCTGTCTCCCTGTCTCCCTGTCTACCTGTCTCCCTGTCACCCTGTCTCCCTGTCTCCCTGTCTCCCTGTCACCCTGTCTACCTGTCTACCTGTCTCCCTGTCTCACCCCCTAGCTGTGGACCCAGAGCCCCGGAGGCGAGTCTCAGGAGGTGTTTTGATCCTGAGGGATGTGGAGTATGCTGACACAGCTGTCTACCAATGTGAAGCTTCCAACACACACAACAGCATCATCATCAACACTTACATCTATGTCATAGGTAAGCACACACACTCTGCTTCGTACACAAACTATCCAGCCTCTATATCGTGATTTCAAAGACAACATTGTTAAAATGGCCCCAGAACACAAATGTCAATACCCCCGTCTACCTCCATTATACCACTACTTCCAACCCTCCTTAACTCCACCCCCTCCACTCTCACCTTCATCCTTTTCACCCCTCACTTTTTCCTCTGCCCCCAGAGTTGCCCCCACAGGTCTTGTCATCAGATGGGGTGGTGTACTGGGTCACTGAGGGGGGACATATCAGCCTACACTGTGACACCTTTGGATCCCCCAGACCACACGTCTCATGGTGAGACACTCTAACACACACTCCACCACACACACTACCATACACCTTACACACACTCTAACACACACTCCACCACACACACTACCATACACACTACACACAGTATCATATACACTCATTATCACAGTGACTATGACTAAGCCTTCTGGAACAAATCCTTTGTAAATCTTACAGAGACCTTCTACATATCATAAAATGTAGCTCATTGCTGATGATTGCTCTGTGCGTGTGTGGTGTGTGGTGTGTGGTGTGTGTGTGTGTGTGTGTGTGTGTGTGTGCAGGGAGAGTGAAGGAATTGAGCTGTTGTTGTCTGATCCTCGAGTATCCCTGCTGACCAATGGGACCCTGGAGCTGACCAACATCAGTAAAGAGGATGCAGGAACATACACCTGCTCTCTCACACACTCCAACATTAGCATCAGCGCTCACCTGGATGTCCTCAGTGAGTCACACACTTTCACCTCATCAATCAACAAATCAACAGTTTAAATGACAGAACACTCATTAGGAATAATTAGTAACTAGAAAAAAATTCCTAAAGAAATTTTGAGTGTGCGTGACTCTGGCCCGGGACCCTCCCCCATACGTCACTGACCCTGTTGAGTTATTTTCTGAATATGACTTCTACCATTGCTTAGGTATGTGACAGATCAAGCTTTCAACAGGTGTTCATATGCTGGTGCACTAGTAGTAGCGTAAACACTAATTTCAGAATGAATGTTTTACAGCAAGCCCCCCCAACAATTTAAATAGCAATTCCAAAAAGACCTGTATTTAATCCCCACTGTTTCTCTATGGAGCGGCAACTTCATAACTGCCAATCCCGACCACCCACACACCTCCCCAATACATGGTTCGATTCGTCTGGACCCCACCACATTAACTCTGGTCTCAAACCCCTCCGAAATCGCCCCCCCGAGCCCCCCGCAACGTCACAATCTCCGCTTGAAAGTGAAACTAAATCAAAACCTCTCCCCCAAATAGGCTCATATCTCATCAACCCAACCTCCCACACACCTCCCCAATATGTTGTTAGATTCCTATGGACCCCACCACATGAACCCTGCCCTCAACCCCCTCCGCACGAGCCCCCCCGCCCCCTGCAAACGCCGATTGCCCCCCCTCTTCCGAAAACGACCCTAAACGGTCAAAATGCACACAAATAACCCCCCCCCACTACCCTCCCCACAACCCTCCACCACCGTCCTGACTGATAAGCACATGAATACATATAAGCCCAAATGTTAAAGAAGTCAAAAACCCACATCTTTTATAGCATGCTAGCGAAACATATGCTGATGCACTAGCAATTAGCTTAAGCGCTAATTTCAGCATTGGTCTCTAATGTTAGCAAACAGAATATCTTTACAGCTAGTTGGAATGTCAGTTGTAAATTCTGACTGATAAGCACATGAATACCTATGAGCCTAAATGTTAAAGACCTACATTTTTGATAGCATACTAGTGAAAGAGTTGAAAAAGATGTTTGCTTACCTTAGAGACTTAGAGCCAGAGAGGAAGAGTTGAGTTGGAGTACAGTTTATAAATACACCCAAAACAAAAAGAGCCAATTTGATTCCTCCAGTAAATATCCTCCAATTAAAGTTATTAAATGTGAAATGAATAACTTTTCATAAAATGGCCACCATCTTCCCCTCTCCTCTTTCAAGCACGCTGACGTTGCTAAGTAACGAACTAATAAGTTGCAGCTGGAACTGTCATGGCAGTTGAAAAGACAGAGAGAAAATGCTTACAGCACCCCTCGAACAGGAAGGATTTCCTGTTCATAAGGAATCATAAAACCAGGTTAACGTGAAGCAGGCTGAGCCCTTCCTGAACGTCTACATAGGCATTTTGTGTTGACAAGTGAAGAAATGTGCTCTTGGGAGCAATTCTAAGAAGTGTTTGTTTTCTTTCTTTTTAGTTACTTTCCCGGCACTTTTAACATGGGAGTCTATGAGGCTGTTCATGGGTGCTGCGGCCGAATCTTCGCATGTCAAGCTAAAACAATAAATCGGACAGATAAAGTAAAGCAAGTGTGAGCTAGAGGACACATTTTCCTACGTTTCTATGTATAAATTGTGTCTGTAGTGGTGCATTTGAGGCCATGGTAGTCGAATAAGTTTTATTTTTTCACGGATTTTTCTCTCTCCTCTCCACTCTAGCGATGACATCACCCACTCTAGTTCTCAAACATTCTCTCCATTGACACCCATTCATTTTTTTGGTGTGGTTTTTGGAAATTTTGGGAAAAATGACGCCATAAGTCTTAGAAAAATCATAGCACACATGTCGGGGCCGAGCCGCACGTTTTGATATAACTTTTGTGTATATGCGTCAAAAACTCTGGTAGCAGTTTTGAGCCAAAAAACGGCGTAAGAATAATAATAATACATGCTAGTAATAACATAGTGTGCGCCTTGCAGCACGCACCCAATAAACGCTAGTAATAACATAGTGTGCACCTTGCAGCACGCACACAATAAGTAAAGCTAGTAATAAAATATTTTGCGCCTTGCAGCACGCACAGAATAACTACTTTGCTATGAAGGAATAAAGGGACCAAAACGAATTAAATAAATGGATGAATAAATATTTTTATGGTTAGATACTTGAACAAATAGATCAATCTATATCACAAAGACTAAATAAAAAACTAAATAATTTAATGTCTTTTTAAAACTAAATGGATTAATTAAATTAATATCCCTGCCATTTGGTCCAATGAGTAACTTGTAAAATCCATCTTTTTGTCACCTGTCAAAAGTCAGGGAGCAGGTTCAAGCCTCTGATTGGTGGCTCAACTTGAATGGCTTCATTTTGACTGATTACAGATTACAGCATCCAGTATGGATACAGTTGATGAAATATTGGATGTTACTGTGGTCGAAATGTTGTCAGGGACAAAGCACAGATTTTCCTACATTAAATTGACCGTTCAGTCAAGACACTCACATGATTTATTGATAACCATGACGTGGAAATATGTTTGAAATATGAGACACATACGTAGCATTCATACATGAGCCAGGGAGCACTAGAGATATAATCCCCCTGATAGACAGACAGACAGACAACAGGTGGAGAAAGGGGATGGTGGAGGGCGGCAGCAGCACTGATCATTAGATAATCAGGATGAGTGTGCATATTTATATTTACATTTATTTATAGGACACTTTTATCCAAATCGACTTACGAGAGCTTTATAAAAGAGCATCGATCACCAACACATAGTAACGTGATAGACCCCGAACACAGCAGCTCTCCAGCAGCTGGGAATCGAACTTGCAACCTTCTGATCACTAGCTTGACCCTTTAACCGCTCAGCCACCTGACTCTCAAATACATAAAGAAACATTCCAGAGCAATCCCCTCACTGAACTGTGGCTCCAGACTCTGGATCAGACTCACACCTCTATACCCTCTCCAGTAGAAGCACCATTTATATGATTTCTCTCCCCAGACCGGACAGTCATGCTGATAGGTCCTCAGAGTGAACGGGTCATCAGAGGGGATGATTGTTCATTGGACTGTCTGTTCTACAAGGATCCTCAGCTGACCGATATCCAGGTGGTCTGGAGGAAAGATGGACACAAGATCATGGAGACAAACAAGTACACACGCACACTAACACACACACACACATACCCATCTGCACACAAATTCAGCACAGAGACACTGACAGCTGTGTTGGCTAATCCAGGTACACTACCTTTGAGAATGGAACCCTGAGAGTCAGAAGTGTCCAATCAGAGGACGGGGGACTGTACTCCTGTGAGGTGTTCACCAGACTGGACAAAGTACAAGCTAGAGGCTCTATCACTGTTGTGGGTGAGTGTGTGTGTTTTAGGGGGGGGGGGGGTTCTGTGGCGGTATATGTTTATATGTTTGTGCATGTAGGTGTGTGTGTGTGCAAATGTAAATATGTCAATATATGTGTGTGTGTTTTTTGTTCTCTAACACTTTGTGCCCTCAGCTCCTCCAGACCCCCCCAAAGCCCTTTCTCTGTCTGAGATGCAGGACAGCACTGTTACACTTAGCTGGACACCAGGACACACTCACAACAGCCCTACCACAGGTACACACACTCACACACACACAACAGCCCTACCACAGGTACACACACTCAAAACAGCCTTACCACAGGTACACACACACACACAACAGCCCTACCACAGGTACACACACACACACACACACAACAGCCCTACCACAGGTACACACACACACACACACACACACACACAACAGCCCTACCACAGGTACACACACTCACACACACACACACACAACAGCCCTACCACAGGTACACACACTCACACACTCACACAACAGCCCTACCACAGGTACACACACACACACACACACACACACAACAGCCCTACCACAGATACACACACAACCTCAGAACAGCCCTACCACAGGTACACACACAACCTCAGAACAGCCCTACCACAGGTACACACACTCAAAACAGCCTTACCACAGGTACACACACACACACAACAGCCCTACCACAGGTACACACACACACACACACACACAACAGCCCTACCACAGGTACACACACACACACACACACACACACAACAGCCCTACCACAGGTACACACACACACACACACACACACACAACAGCCCTACCACAGGTACACACACTCACACACTCAGGTAACCCTAACCCACTCACTCTCACAACAGCCCTACCACAGATACACACACAACCTCAGAACAGCCCTACCACAGGTACACACACAACCTCAGAACAGCCCTACCACAGGTACACACACAACCTCAGAACAGCCCTACCACAGGTACACATACGCACACACTCACAACAGCCCTTTATTCAAAGCGACTTCCAGCTTTACAAAAGATCATAGGTCAATGATCGTAACAATGAGATTGCAGGTAGTCAGATTATGAAACATATATTGTGGGAAACCAAACAAGTACCAAATGGAAGAACCACAACAGCTTTAAGTTAAACAAGTTACAATTGTGTACAAGGTACAACCTCCCAACAGCCTTATGACAGGTACAATGGGTATTAACCTCATGTTGTTGATCTGTGTAAATCTCTCTGAATCTTCCTTGCAGAGTTTGTGGTGGAGGTGCAAGAGGAGCAGTACTCAGATGAGGGGAGGTGGGAGGAGAAAGCTCGAGTGTCCGGAGATGTTGGTCACCTTGAGCTGCAGCTCCTCCCTTTCTCCACCTACCGATTCAGGGTCACAGGGGTCAACGAGCTGGGTAGAAGTGACCCCAGCGACCCCTCAGAGTCCTACAGCACACCACCTGCTGGTGAGTCCACATCACTACACCACCTCACAACATACACACATTTACATTTATTCATTTAGCAGATGCTTTTATCCAAAATTTACAAGAGAGAGCTTTACAAAAAAGCATCGCTCACTGAGCATAGCAATGTGATAGACCCCAAACATAGCAGGCTTATAGATGATGAAACATATATCTTGAGAACCAATAAGTACCAAACGAAGAGCTACAAGAGCATTCAGCTGAACAAATTACAAATTTAAGGTGAGTCTCCGACGGACAGTAGTCTACCTGTGGGACACAAACAATAAAGCAACAACACTGGCGAGTTTGTGCACAGGGATTAACAACAGATTATATTTCACCCCACTATAACTCACTTTTACAAACACCATCACAATGAACTCTGATTCGATGATTTCTCCCTCAGTTCCAGGTAGAAACCCAGCTAGTGTGCGTAGTGAATCCACCGACCCCGGGACCCTGGTCATCATGTGGGATGTAAGTGTGTCAGGCTGCCCTCTGTGTGTGTAAGGCTGCCCTCTGTGTGTGTCAGGCTGCCCTCTGTGTGTGTCAGGCTGCCCTCTGTGTGTGTCAGGCTGCCCTCTGTGTGTGTCAGGCTGCCCTCTGTGTGTGTCAGGCTGCCCTCTGTGTGTGTCAGGCTGCCCTCTGTGTGTGTCAGGCTGCCCTCTGTGTGTGTCAGGCTGCCCTCTGTGTGTGTCAGGCTGCCCTCTGTGTGTGTCAGGCTGCCCTCTGTGTGTGTCAGGCTGCCCTCTGTGTGTGCGCTCACACATGCACATGTGCTTGTTGAGGTTATGTATTTTGTAGTCCTTCCCGTGTGGAATATATCATAGTAATTATATAATCATAATCTGTGTGTAACCATGTGTGTGTGTGTGTGTGTGCAGGAGATGCCCCCCCATGAGTATCACGGTCCAGGGTTCCAGTATAAGGTGTCATGGCGACAGGCAGAGGGGCGTGTCCCCCACTGGAACCATGCCTACACACCCCACCCCCCCCTGCTGGTGAACGACAGCGGTGTGTTCACTTCCTGGGAGATCAAGGTCCAAGCCGTCAACTCTCTTGGGGAGGCCAGAGAGCCTGCTGTGGCTCACATGGGTCACTCTGGAGAGGACAGTGAGTGCCCACCACACACATGAGCTCCTCCTCTTCCTCCCTCCTCTTCCTCCTGACCTTCCCCAGGTTCCTGCGCTGTCTTGATTTCTCCTCTTCCTCTCTCACTGACTGTCAAAAGACACACACACACACAAAGAAAACACTCACACAAATACACTATTACACAATGACAAGCTTTCCATCTTTCCCCTTCTCTCCCACTAGCCCCCTCAGGCTTCCCCACAGGGCTGCAGGTGCTCGTATTAAACAGCACAGTCAGGGTGAGATGGGAGACTATATCCAGGGAGCAGACCCGAGGTCTGTTGACAGGATACCGGGTAGGTACTCCAATCACAGACACCATTACTGGTGGATAGTTTGTAGTGACCAATCACAGCCAATCTGTCATGACCCCTACAGATTTACCTGACCTGGATAAAGCATGGCCGCCATCGCCGTGCTCTGGAGCGCTGGGAGGGAGGGGGGGGAGGCAGGGGGAAGGAGCTGGAGATGGAGTCACAGAACAGGAGGGTATTGGAGGTCAATGCATCCAAGACAGAGGAAGACATCTCAGGCCTGAAACTCTATTCGCTCTATGAGCTGTCAATCACAGCTGTTAACAGCAAAGGGGAGGGACCTCACTCCCCACCAAAGTCCTTCAACACACCAGAGGGAGGTGAGTGTGAGTTTATGCTGAGTATCATTCGTCACCCTGTACTTGGGGGGGCGGGGTTAGGGCTGATACCCTAGATCCACCACTGCTTGTATCTGTGTAATCTAATCTAATCTAAAGTATGTTCTGAGTCTGGGTATTGAGTGTTTTAGCAGACTGAGATCTCATGCTTGTGTGTGTGTGTGCAGCTCCAGGCCCACCCTCCTCTCTTAGGTTTGAGAGCCCCTCAGACACAGAGCTCAGTCTGCACTGGACTCCTCCTCTCCAGCCCAACGGGGAACTGACTGGTTACCTGCTGGAGTACCATCCTTGTATGTACACTAGCATCCAGGCACACTAGCATCCAGGCACACTAGCATCCAGGCACACTAGCATCCAGGCACACTAGCATCCAGGCATACTAGCATCCAGGAACACTAGCATCCAGGAACACTAGCATACAGGCACACTAGCATCCAGGCACACTAGAATCCTGGCACACTAGCATACAGGCACACTAGCATCCAGGCACACTAGCATACAGGCACACTAGCATACAGGCACACTAGCATACAGGCACACTAGCATACAGGCACACTAGCATCCAGGCACACTAGCATACAGGCACACTAGCATCCAGGCACACTAGCATCCAGGCACACTAGCATCCAGGCACACTAGCATACAGGCACACTAGCATACAGGCACACTAGCATCCAGGCACACTAGCATTCAAGCACACTAGCATCCAGGCACACTAGCATCCAGGCACACTAGCATCCAGGCACACTAGCATCCAGGCACACTAGCATCCAGGCACACTAGCATCCAGGAACACTAGCATACAGGCACACTAGCATACAGGCACACTAGCATACAGGCACACTAGCATACAGGCACACTAGCATACAGGCACACTAGCATACAGGCACACTATTATACTGCACTTTCACACTAGCATACTAGCATGACAGCATACTAAACTACCACACTAGCATACTACACTAGCACACTACAAGACTAGCATACTACACTAGCAAACTAGATGGGTAAAGATTAGGGTGACAATGATAACAGCATAATATGAAAGTATACTACAATCCTACTTTGGTACAGTAGCATACTACCATTACTAACCCTAACCATACTGGCACAGGAAATCTATTAACCTGTGTGTGTGAATATGTGTTCCTTTGTGTGTGCGTCCATGTATGTGTGTGTGGATGTGTGTGGATGTGTGTGTGTGTGTGTGTGTAGTGGACAGCCAGGACAGCCCCCAGCAGATGGAGTTTTTTGACGACCCGTCAGTGACCAACTTCCTGTTGAAGGGGTTGGACCCCAACCGCCACTACCTGTTTTCTGTGTTTGCTCGCACGGCTGCGGGCCGTGGGCTTCCCCTGCAGCTGGAGGGCGCCACCTTGCTCGATGGAGGTGGGATTACACCAGAGATGCATGCTTTCAGTTACACAGACTGAGTCATAGACTAGTCTGTCAACTGTTTACATACAGGTTAATACACTGGCTGTACAATAATCCTAACCTTATCCTCCCTGCCTCTGTTTCCTCCTCCCTCCCTGCCTCTGTTTCTTCCTCCCTCCCTGCCTCTGTTTCTTCCTCCCTCCCTGCCTCTGTTTCCTCCTCCCTCCATGCCTCTGTTTCTTCCTCCCTCCCTGCCTCTGTTTCCTCCTCCCTCCCTGCCTCTGTTTCCTCCTCCCTCCCTGCCTCTGTTTCCTCCTCCCTCCCTGCCTCTGTTTCTTCCTCCCTCCCTGCCTCTGTTTCCTCCCCAAAGCCCCACCAACCAATATCAGCATGGTAGTGGGAGAAACCAGTGTGAACCTGAGCTGGGTCCCTGGAAACCAACACCGCAACCACGCCTTCCACTTCCTCTACCTCCGCAAGACAGGTGGGGCGGGAGGAGGGGGGGGGAGGACTGGGGGTGAGGGGGGGAGGGAGGAGGACTGGGGGGGAGGGGGGGAGGGAGGGAGGAGGACTGGGGGTGAGGGAGGGAGGGAGAGAGGGAGGGAGAAGGACTGGGGGTGAGGGAGGGAGGGAGAAGGACTGGGGGTGAGGAAGGGGGGGACGGAGGGAGGGAAGGAGGAGGTGGCTGACCATATTTGACCATGTGTGCTTTGTGCTGATATGTCTTCTGTGTTCTGATTGGTGCAGCTGGGGGAGAGTGGGAGGAATCGGAAAAGGTGAACTCAACTCAGGGATCCTATTTGCTGACAGGCCTCCAGCCTGGCACCCAGTACCGCCTCCTCATCACACATGATAACCACACCCATTGGGAGAATGAGATACAGACTGATGGACCGGGTGTGTACACACACACACACACACACACACAATCAAGCACAAAACATGTATACACACACTAAGCACTTTCCTTGACCTCTTTCACTGTCAGGGGTCAGTGGTTGGGGTCAGGGGTCAGGGTTTGACTGCTCTCTTCCCTCCAGAGCTGTCAGAGGTGTCAGAGGGTTTTGCCACCCAGGGATGGTTCATCGGCCTGATCAGCTCCCTGGTTCTACTCATCCTACTGCTGTTAGTCCTCTGCCTCATCAAGCGCAGCAGGGGAGGCAAATATGCAGGTATGTTGGGAAGTACACAGGTATACTGGGGTTATGGGGGTTTGCATGTGTGTGGGGGGTGTCTATATGGGGTGTGCAGTGTGTGTGGGGTGTCTATATGGGGTGTGCAGTGTGTGTGGGGGGTGTATATGGGGTGTGCAGTGTGTGGGGGGGTGTATATGGGTAGTGCAGTGTGTGGGGGGTATCTATATGGGGTGTGCAGTGTGTGGGGGGTGTATATGGGGTGTGCAGTGTGTGGGGGGTGTATATGGGGTGTGCAGTGTGTGGGGGGTGTATATGGGGTGTGCAGTGTGTGGGGGGTGTATATGGGGTGTGCAGTGTGTGGGGGGTGTATATGGGGTGTGCAGTGTGTGGGGGGTGTCTATATGGGGTGTGCAGTGTGTGGGGGGTGTATATGGGGTGTGCAGTGTGTGGGGGGTGTATATGGGGTGTGCAGTGTGTGGGGGGTGTATATGGGGTGTGCAGTGTGTGGGGGGTGTATATGGGGTGTGCAGTGTGTGGGGGGTGTCTATATGGGGTGTGCAGTGTGTGGGGGGTGTATATGGGGTGTGCAGTGTGTGGGGGGTGTATATGGGGTGTGCAGTGTGTGGGGGGTGTATATGGGGTGTGCAGTGTGTGGGGGGTGTATATGGGGTGTGCAGTGTACAGGGCCATAGTGTGTGGGGGGCGTGTCCATGGTGTCCACAGTGTGTGTGACGTGTCTCTCCTACAGTGAAAGATAAAGAGGAGGGGCAGGTGGACTCTGAAGCGCGGCCAATGAAAGACGAGACGTTCGGGGAATACAGGTGTGTTTTAGAACCTTCATCCCTCTGTGCTCACGACAGACCTCACTGTGTTTTAGAACCTTCCTCCCTCTAACCTTCACAGCCTCTGTGTCCTGAAGTGTGACAGTGTTCAAGAACATTTGACTTTTACAGACAGTGACTCATATTCACATAATCAATGATTGGACAGAACTTTTAATCACTCTGTATTTAGGAACATTTAAGTCACATTTGTATTGCTGTACTGCAGGATTTGATGGTTACTATGCAGTCCTGATAACCTAACTCTAATTCCATCTCCCTTCTCTCTCTTCTTCTACCCTTCTCATCCTCCCACACTTCCATCTCCCTTCTCTCTCTTCTTCTACCCTCCTCATCCTCCCACACTTCCATCTTCCTTCTCTCTCTTCTTCTACCCTCCTCCATGTGGGCGCTGCAGATCCCTGGATAGGTGAGTCCAGATGAATTAGGGATTAATCTGCTCCTCTGTCTTCCTCTTCCTCTGTGGTTACCTTACCTTACCTAACCTGTCTTCCTCTTCCTCTGTGATTACCTCACCTTACCTAACCTGTCTTCCTCTTCCTCTGTGATTACCTCACCTTATCTAACCTGTCTTCCTCTTCCTCTGTGGTTACCTCACCTTATCTAACCTCTGACTTCTTCTGTGGTTACCTCACCTTACCTAACCTGTCTTCCTCTTCCTCTGTGGTTACCTCACCTTACCTAACCTGTCTTCCTCTTCCTCTGTGGTTACCTCACCTTACCTAACCTGTCTTCCTCTTCCTCTGTGGTTACCTCACCTTACCTAACCTGTCTTCCTCTTCCTCTGTGGTTACCTCACCTTACCTAACCTGTCTTCTTCTGTGGGTACTAGTGTTTTTGTCTCTGTTGACTTTGTAGTATAGCTCCTATCTTGTCAGAATGTGGAATAACATGACCCTCCTGCATGTCCCAGTGACGTGGATGAGAAGCGTTCAGCCAGCCCCTCTCTGGGTGTGGACAGCAAACTGCCCAGTGACGACTCTCTGGCCGAGTACGGCGACAGCGTGGACATCCAGTTCAACGAGGATGGCTCTTTTATTGGCCAGTACAGCGGAAGAGGACCAGTTCCCCATGGCAACGAGAGTTCTGGCCCTGCCTCCCCTGATAATCCAGCCCCTCCCCCTCCTCTGGCTCCTTCCCTCTCAGCCATACTGAATATGCCCAG
Source organism: Protosalanx chinensis (assembly GCA_030340685.1). Classification (NCBI taxonomy): domain Eukaryota; kingdom Metazoa; phylum Chordata; class Actinopteri; order Osmeriformes; family Salangidae; genus Protosalanx; species Protosalanx chinensis. The sequence goes on along the minus strand of CM059320.1, from coordinate 17,659,966 downwards.
TTAGACACACCTTTACATATTCACACACACACTCTCTTACACACACACACTTAAATACAGCGTACATACTGATGATCTACAAGCCCCACAAGTCCAGTGCATTTCACAGCTGTATGTGATGTTGTTTACATATGGTCTTGCCTTCTCTCCTATTTTACGTACCCATTCAGATGATACACACACCAGTAAAGCACCTCTCTTCTGAGCAGAGTCATAGAGCTGTGGAGATACTGGGAGGACAAGAAGGAGAGAGGGAGAAGGAGAGAGGGTAAGAGGATGAAGGAAGAGAGAGGATGGATAGAGAAGATGGAGAGAGGGAGAAGATGGAGAGAGGGAGAAGATGGAGAGAGGGAGAAGATGGAGAGAGAGATGTAGAGATGGAGGAGGATGGAGAGAGGGAGAAGATGGAGAGGATGAAGGGAGAAGATTGAGAGAGGGAGGAGGATGGAGAGAGAGAAGATGGAGAGAGGGAGAAGATGGAGAGGATGAAGGGAGAAGATGGAGAGAGAGATGTAGAGATGGAGGAGGATGGAGAGAGGCAGAAGATGGAGAGGATGAAGGGAGAAGATGGAGAGAGGGAGGAGGATGGAGAGAGAGAAGATGGAGAGAGGGAGAAGATGGAGAGGATGAAGGGAGAAGATGGAGAGAGAGATGTAGAGATGGAGGAGGGTGGAGAGAGAGAAAATGGAGCGAGAACATGGAGAGAACATGGAGAGAGAAGATGAAGAGAGGGAGCAGTGACCAGTGAACATCTTAGGGACCATGCCATTCATGCTTTTGGTTAATTTAAGATTAATACATTTTCCACATATTTGTAACTTTGCTTTAACATTAATCTTGTGTCTTCAGTCTTTCCCTGTGTCTTTGCTAGTGTGTGACAATGTGTTTGGCCTTATTTATTACTGTGAGCTGTGTGTATGAGTAGCTTCCTGTACCTAAGATGCATGTTCCCAAAGGTGTGTGAGTGCATGCTCTCAATCTCAAAACCTGACATTCAGTGATGAGAGATACGCCTTAAGAGAGATTGGCCTCTTCACAGTTTTCATCCCTCCATCCATTCTGCCAACACCCATAAACACAAAAGCACCTGCATACTCTGTGACACTGACACAAACACACTGTTATCCAGGAGCCATCTGGAGCTAAACTGGCATGAAGGAGAGAGGGAGGAAGGAGAGGAGGGAGGGAGGGAGAGGTAGGTAGGATGCGGAAGAAAAGGAGGGAGGGAAGATGAGAAGGGGAGGAGGGAGGAAGGGAGGTAAGAGGGGGAGGATGGAGAGGAATGAGGAAGGAGATGAATTAGAGCGGGAGGGAGGAGATAAATGAGGGAGGGAGGAGATAAATGAGGGAGGGAGGAGATGAATGAGGGAAGGAGGAGATGAATGAGGGAAGGAGGTATAGGTAGACTGAGGTTCATAGAGGAGAATAAGAGAACAGAAGTGAACGTTTATTCACTGAATGTACATAGAACCTTAATGATTGTCATTTTCCCCCAGTTGCTTTTGACTAAAACTGAACTATGTTCTTTTTGATCTCCTAGTTTTAGTAGCTTACCAGATGCTTGCAGCCCTGTGAGGTTAGCTAACAACCCAGAGAACAACCTGCTCACCATCTGTTGCTTTAGCACTATAGAATTAGCAGAAAATACTGACCGATACACAACATCCTCATAACAGCCATGACCAGAGGAGGGGGGAGGAGGAGAGGGAGGGGTCTCTTCTCCATGCTGTCCCAGCCAGGCTGGTTTTCATCATATTTGTCTCTGTCTGTGTGGCTGACTGATCGCCTGCTTGTGTGTCTGACAGTCGGATTGGTCTATCTGCCTTCTTTTCTTACTATAAACACTGAAAAAAGATCGACATAAAATCTTGAGTTATAAATAATAACAAAAAGCTGTAATATGAGAGGTCAGTTCTTCCTTGTGGACCTCAGGAGCAGGGATGTCTGAGGTACTTTGGGAGTGTGTGTGTGTGTTCAGGTTGGAAACACACACACACTCAGGATGCTGCAGTGTTGAGGTATACTAATACTGTACCTGCTTGTTGCATTGTGTGCTGTATCTAACCTGTAATAAATACATCTCCTATCAGTACCTACCAGTGGGAGTGTGTGTGTATATTCCATTTTAATATCAGTCTTTGTATATATTGTTTCACATTGTCGATCAGTAAAGTCGTTAATGTAGGTTTGGAATCTGTTTGACATGATGCGTTGATCTTTAAACTGTTTAGACTGAAGTTAGTCTGCAGCATCTGTAATAAACTGTGTTGATGAAACTGTCCACAGTATCTTCAGGTTTAATAAGCGGTGTTGAGGAAACTGTCCAGGTTTACCAGCCACATGCACGAGCTCCAGATCGGTGCCGCTTGTGACGTCGACATGACTGGTGAATCTTGAGCAGAATCCGGTGAACAGCTGATGTGGATGGAGGACAGGATCTGTTCTGCTCTGCAGAGACAACAACCCGCACCGTGCGCGAGTCGATTACTCCAAACACGCGCACACTCACGCATCATTGTGCAGCTCCTTCCACAAAACACCCGGAATATGAACTGGGCGGAGATGACGCAAGACATTACTGAGCAGACGGGGAGCGCGCCTAGGATACCCCGCTTCCAGCGACCCCACGGTGAGTCACACACACCCACCCACCCATCCACACACACACACACACACACACTGGCAAGACTATACTGATTAAATTAACTGCTAATGCTGAGCGTGTTGGGATTTTCAAGCAGTCCAGTGGACCTCGGTGTTTTAACAGACTGGCTCGTGCATCACGTTCTGCTGCTGCTGATATCGGATTTTCCTTCATATTGCCGACAAGAACTGAAGAATCGGAATAAAAAAGGCATTCAATACAGACCTTCACCTCTTTCCCCTCTTCCCCCTCTTTCTCTCAGTCTCTGTCTCTTTCTTTCACTGTCTCTCTCTCTAAGTCTCCGTGCCTCTGTCTCCCTCTCTCTCTCTCGCTCTCTCCCTCTCTCTATATATCTCTCTCTCTGTCTCCCTCTCTCTGTCTCCCTCTCTCTCTGTCTCCCTCTCTCTGTCTCTCTCTGTGTCTCTCTGTCTCTCTCTGTCTCCCTCTCTCTCTGTCTCCCTCTCTCTCTGTCTCCCTCTCTATCTGTCTCCCTCTCTCTGTCTCCCTCTCTCTCTGTCTCCCTCTCTATCTGTCTCCCTCTCTCTGTCTCCCTCTCTCTCTGTCTCCCTCTCTCTGTCTCCCTCTCTCTCTGTCTCCCTCTCTCTGTCTCCCTCTCTCTCTGTCTCCCTCTCTCTGTCTCCCTCTCTATATATCTTTATCTCTCTCTATCTCCCTCTCTCTATCTCCCTCTCTCTATCTCCCTCTCTCTGTCTCCCTCTCTGTCTCACTCTCTCTATATCTCTATCTCTCTCTGTCTTCCTCTCTCTATCTCCCTCTCTCTGTCTCCCTCTCTGTCTCACTCTCTCTATATCTCTATCTCTCTCTGTCTCCCTCTCTCTATCTCCCTCTCTCTGTCTCCCTCTCTTGGCCAAATTGAACCAGTGCTCCCCTACTGCAAGTTCATGTTTCCCTTCAGCAGCAGCCTCAGATGCTGGTGTGTGGCTGTACCAGCTTTTAGTGGTGTAGCATTGCTGTCTTGGTGTAGCTCTACTCTTGAACAAAACAACACCACTGTTGAACAATTGACTGTCAACATTTCCTCAGTTCTAACTTGCTAAACCCCCAGAGAAGCTGAAATACATCAAGACTAGAATCAAAACAAGAACATCCAAACTAGGAACTAGCAGAAACTCTTTACTAGAAAAGCTATACTAGAAACTCTTACAAAGAGGCACCTGGTTTAGAAGGTGAATGTCCACCTCCTGTGGACTTTATAGACTAAAATGTATTACTGACAGGTGACTTATCCAATCAGGAGCTTGTGATGTCAACAAAGCCCTCCCTTGATCTGTGTGTGTTTCTGCGTTTATAAAACCACTGTCACTCCTTCACGTTCTCGCACTTTCAAACATTCACACACATGCTTGCTCTCTCACACACATCTAATCCATAATTCTCATTATCTCTCTGCATCGCTTTTCTCAGTCACAGACACACTCCTACCTAGTTGTTGAGAAAACATGTCTCAGATATCAAGACAGAACCAGACTAAATTGACCCAGAACCCTCTAGAGAAAATCTGGGTTCCTTCGATGAACAGTAAGCTGACCCAGCGCAGAGGCTGTGAGTAAACACACACACACTCTCTCCTATACATGCACACACACACCAGTTACTCTCTCTCTCTCTCTCACACACACCAACCAGTCTCACACCAACCACTCACGTTGATCATGTCCATAGTGTGTGTTATTTGGAATTTTAAGATATGACGCATGTTTGATGAAAGTGTGTATGAATGTATTCAGTGCGTGTGTTGTATAATTGTGTGTAATGTGTGTGTCGTCCGGTATGTTTGTAGGTGTGTGTAATGTGGGGTGTGTGTGTGTTGTGTAATCCACCTGGATTTACTGCAAGACCTGAGGGCCATTAACCCCTAGGGCAAAGTCTGTGTGTGGTCTGGGCATGTTTGTGAGGGAGCAGGAGGGAGGAGGGGGGGGCAGGAGGGAGGAGGAGGGGGGAGCAGGAGAGAGCAGGAGGGAGGAGGAGGGGGGAGCAGGAGGGGGGAGGAGCAGGAGAGAGCAGGAGGGAGGAGGAGGGGGGAGCAGGAGGGGGGAGCAGGAGAGAGCAGGAGGGAGCAGGAGGGGGGAGCAGGAGTAAGAAGGAGGGGGGAGCAGGAGAGAGGAGGAGGGGGGAGCAGGAGGGAGGAGGAGGGGGGAGCAGGAGCGAGGAGGAGGGAGGAGGAGGGGGGAGCAGGAGGGAGGAGGAGGGGGGAGCAGGAGGGAGGAGGAGGGGGGAGCAGGAGGGAGGAGGAGGGGGGAGCAGGAGGGAGGAGGAGGGGGGAGCAGGAGGGAGGAGGGATGGAGACAGTAGAGCTGGGCTCTGGACTGGTGAAAGAGGACAGGATCCTCAGTAGCAGATTAAGTCTGATGGCAGTAGCAGATTCCTGTTACCGGCTCTCTGTGGTAAATGAAATGCTTCCCTTCAGCGTGTGATGTGTGAAGAGGAGATCTGTGTTAAACACTGTTATGCATTGTGCTCCTCAGCATCAGTGCCCCAGTTCACCAACTCTCCTACCATGATCGTGATGGTGGGTCTGCCAGCCAGGGGGAAGACCTACATTTCCAAGAAGTTGACCAGATACCTCAACTGGATAGGAGTTCCCACTAGAGGTAGGTTGAAGCTAGGACAGGGGTGGGCAATCCTAGACATTGGGGGCAACTGTCCTGAAGGTTTTAGATGTTTCCCTGCTACAACTCAAATCAAATCAAAATGTATTTGTATGGCCCTTTTTACGTCACAGAGGGCTTCACATATGCCCATAGAACTGCCCCTCAACCAACCTAAACCCTCAAGGAAGACAAGGAAAAACTCCCAGAGAAACTCCACAGAGCTGGATATTGATCCATTCATTTGAATCAGGTGTGCCAGAGCAGGGAACATCTAAAACCTTCAGGACAGTTGCCCCCAAGGACTAACAAAGATTGCCCACCCCAGAGTTAGATAGCTAAACACAAGAAGTAGGTTATGTACCAGGATATGAGTCCATGCCAGCTTCCTGTGATGTCACTTCTGTAACAGTGTTCAACGTTGGCCAGTACCGCCGGGATGCCACACAGTCCTACAAGAGCTACGAGTTCTTCAGACCTGACAACCAGGAGGCTATGAAGATACGCAAGTACAACCAACAGCATGATGAGGGTGGATGAGTCAGACAGATGTTTATTTAAACATTTATATTCAATGTTTTGAACAATTAACGAATGTATGAACAAGTTAGGCTGGTGTCTATATGGGGTGTGCAGTGTGTAGGGGGTGTCTATATGGGGTGTGCAGTGTGTAGGGGGTGTTTATATGGGGTGTTCAGTGTGTGGGGGTGTCTATATGGGGTGTTCAGTGTGTGGGGGGTGTCTATATGGGGTGTTCAGTGTGTGGGGGGTGTCTATATGGGGTGTTCAGTGTGTGGGGGGTGTGGGGGGTGTCTATATGGGGTGTGCAGTGTGTAGGGGGTGTCTATATGGGGTGTTCAGTGTGTGGGGGGTGTCTATATGGGGTGTTCAGTGTGTGGGGGGTGTGGGGGGTGTCTATATGGGGTGTGCAGTGTGTAGGGGGTGTCTATATGGGGTGTTCAGTGTGTGGGGGGTGTGGGGGGTGTCTATATGGGGTGTTCAGTGTGTGGGGGGTGTCTATATGGGGTGTTCAGTGTGTGGGGGGTGTGGGGGGTGTCTATATGGGGTGTGCAGTGTGTAGGGGGTGTCTATATGGGGTGTTCAGTGTGTGGGGGGTGTCTATATGGGGTGTGCAGTGTGTAGGGGGTGTCTATATGGGGTGTTCAGTGTGTGGGGGGTGTCTATATGGTGTAATCTGTATTCTCACTCATACCACATTTCTCTCTTTCCTCCCCATCTTTACTTCTCTCTATTCCTCTTCTTCTGTCTTCTCCTCTTCACCTCCCTACTCCTCTGCTCCTCTCTACTCCTCTGCTCCTCTCTACTTCTCTGCTCCTCTCTACTCCTCTGCTCCTCTCTACTCCTCTGCTCCTCTCTACACCTCTGCTCCTCTCTACTCCTCTCTACTTCTCTGCTCCTCTCTACTCCTCTGCTCCTCTCTACTCCTCTGCTCCTCTCTACTCCTCTGCTCCTCTCTACTCCTCTGCTCCTCTCTACTCCTCTGCTCCTCTCTACTTCTCTGCTCCTCTCTACTCCTCTGCTCCTCCCTACTCCTCCCTACTCCTCTGCTCCTCCCTACTCCTCTGCTCCTCTCTACTCCTCTGCTCCTCTCTACTCCTCTTCTCCTCTCTACTCCTCCCTAAACCTCTACTTCTTATATTCTCTCCATCCCTTGTTCTTGCTGTATCCCCTGTTCTTGTCTCCTGCTCCCCCCAGGGCCTGTGCCATCAGTGCCTTGAAGGATGTGTGTTCCTATTTCACCCAGGAGCAGGGTCAGGTGGCAGTGAGTCTAGTCTCTGGGTTGACCCCTTGACCTTAAGCATAATTGTCAGAGCACTGTGGCCCCTCCCTCATCCTCCCTGTGGCCCCTCCCCATCCTCCCTGTGACTCCTCCCTCATCCTCCCTTCCCAGGTGTTCGATGCCACCAACACCACCACAGAACGCAGAGCCGTCATCCTCAGCTTCGCCAAGGACAACGGATATAAGGTTTGTGTTGCTAACCCAAACTGTGTGTGTTGCTAACCCAGGCTGTGTGTGTTGCTAACCCAGGCTGTGTGTGTTGCTAATCCAGGCTGTGTATGTTGCTAACCCAGGCTGTGTGTGTTGCTAATCCAGGCTGTGTATGTTGCTAACCCAGGCTGTGTGTGTTGCTAATCCAGGCTGTGTGTGTTGCTAACCCAGGCTGTGTGTGTTGCTAACCCAGGCTGTGTGTGTTGCTAACCCAGGCTGTGTGTTGCTAACCCAGGCTGTGTGTGTTGCTAACCCAGGCTGTGTGTGTTGCTAACCCAGGCTGTGTGTGTTGCTAACCCAGGCTGTGTGTGTTGCTAACCCAGACTGTGTGTGTTGCTAAACCAGGCTGTGCATGTTGCTAACCCAGGCTGTGTATGTTGCTAACCCAGGCTGTGTGTGTTGCTAACCCAGGCTGTGTGTGTTGCTAACGCAGGCTGTGTGTGTTGCTAACCCAGGCTGTGTGTGTTGCTAACCCAGGCTGTGTGTGTTGCTAACCCAGGCTGTGTGTGTTGCTAACCCAGGCTGTGTGTGTTGCTAACCCAGGCTGTGTGTGTTGCTAACCCAGACTGTGTGTGTTGCTAAGCCAGGCTGTGCATGTTGCTAACCCAGGCTGTGTATGTTGCTAAACCAGGCTGTGTGTGTTGCTAACCCAGGCTGTGCATGTTGCTAACCCAGGCTGTGTATGTTGCTAACCCAGGCTGTGTGTGTTGCTAACCCAGACTGTGCGTGTTGCTAACCCAGACTGTGTGTGTTTCTAACCCAGACTGTGTGTGTTTCTAACCCAGATTGTGCGTGTTGCTAACCCAGATTGTGCGTGTTGCCTTTCCAGGTGTTCTTTGTGGAGTCTCTGTGTGATGATCCAGAGATCATAGCTGAGAATATCAAAGTGAGTCTTCCTATGGTTGTCCAATGAGCGTTACTGTGTTATCTTTGTGAGTGTTGTAATGGTAGAGCAGTGAATGTGGCCATGGTAATGTTTGGAGTATTGCTATGGATGCTCTGTGTATGTTACCATAGTAAGGTTGTATTTATTGCTATTATAGTGCACAGTGCTGCTTTGCCATGGTAGTGCTGTGATTGTGAGAGAGGACAGGTGTGTTTCCATGTTCTTGTTGGTTTGTGTTAAGTGTTGAGCTATATAACAGGTAACAGGTAACTGTTATACAGGTACAAATTAATACATGTAAAGGTAACTAAGTACCTAGCCCTTATATGAATGGTAACTATGTTGGCTTTACATGCTTACTTTGTGCAATTGTACTATTGTGTACATACTCACCCCTCCCCCTCTAGTATATGTCCACTCTCACCCATATACTCTATACTTTTATACTTTGTACTATTTATATAGTACAAGTTATGTATAGCTATTGTCTACTTTTTTCTTTTATCGTTATCTAAGTCCTGTATGTTCTTTGTTTGCACCATCCTGCCAGTTCTGATTCTGATGAAAGGTAACTATGTTAGAAAGTAACTAGGTTGGGTTTATGAGAGCTAACTATAGGTTATAGTTATCTGTGGTAACTAGGATAAGGTTATAGTTATCTGTGGTAACTAGGATAAGGTTATAGTTGTCTGTGGTAACTAGGATAAGGTTATAGTTATCTGTGGTTACTAGGATAAGGTTATAGTTATCTGTGGTTACTAGGATAATGTTATAGTTATCTGTAGTAACTAGTATAAGGTTATAGTTATCTGTGGTAACTAGGATAAGGTTATAGTTATCTGTGGTAACTAGGATAAGATTCTAGTTATCTGGTAACTAGGATAAGGTTAAAGGTATCTGTGGTAACTAGGATAAGGTTAAAGTTATCTGTGGTTGCAGCAAGTGAAACTTAGCAGCCCAGACTATGTGGGCTGTGACAAGGAGGAGGCTGTAGCTGACTTCATCAAGAGGATCGAGTGTTACAAGGTCACCTATGTGCCTCTGGATGACAACAAGGACAGGTGACAGCACAACACTAACATAACCACACACATACCCACATATATGCTCAGTGTAGGAAGCTGTCTAACGTAAAAGTTTCGACACTGCCAGTAGATACCTGGTGAACCGTGTGTGTGTGTGTGTGTAGGAACCTGTCCTACATTAAGATATTCAACGTGGGCAGTAGGTACCTGGTGAACCGTGTGCAAGACCACATTCAGAGTCGCATCGTTTACTACCTCATGAATATTCATGTCACTCCACGCTCCATCTACCTGTGTCGCCATGGCGAGAGCGAGCTCAACCTGGTTGGGCGCATCGGGGGCGACTCCGGGCTATCTCCACGTGGAAACAAGGTGTGTGTGTGTTCCGGTTTCCCAATTCATTTGGCAGCTACGTGCATGGTCAGTGTATCAGAGTCCTTAAGATGTGTGTGTGTGCGCATTTGTGGCCCAGTTTGCAAGTGCCTTGGGTAGCTACATGCGTGGCCAGTGCATCCAGGACCTGAAGGTGTGGACCAGCCACATGCGCAGGACCATCCAGACAGCAGAGGGACTGGGGGTCGGCTACGAGCAGTGGAAGGCCCTCAATGAGATAGATGCTGTGAGTACAACCTGTTGGACTGGGAGTGTGTGTACCCTGACACTGTGTTCTGATGGTGTGTGTGTGCTTTGTTCCCCAGGGTGTGTGTGAAGAGATGACATATGAGGAGATCCAGCAGCACTACCCTGAGGAGTTTGCTCTGAGGGACCAAAACAAGTATCGCTATCGCTACCCTAAAGGAGAGGTAGGGTTAGGGTGTGTGATTAGGGTGTGTAGTTAGGGTGTGTGATTAGGGTGTGTGGTTGGGGTGTGTGGTTAAGGTATGTGGTTGGGGTGTGTGGTTAAGGTATGTGGTTAGGGTTAGGGTGTGTGGTTACAGTGTATGGTTAGGGTGTGTGGTTACAGTGTATGGTTAGGGTGTGTGGTTAAGGTATGTGGTTAGGGTTAGGGTGTGTGGTTACAGAGTATGATTAGGGTGTGTGGTTAAGGTATGTGGTTAGGGTGTGTGGTTACAGAGTATGGTTAGGATGTGTGGTTACAGTGTATGGTTAGGGTGTGTGGTTACAGTGTATGGTTAGGATGTGTGGTTACAGAGTATGGTTAGGATGTGTGGGGATGTGTGGTTACAGTGTATGGTTAGAGTTAGTGTGTGGGGTTAGGGCAGGGGTGGGCAGTCCTGGTCCTTGGGGGCCGCTGTCCTGAAGGTTTTGGATGTTTCCCTGCTCCAGCACACCTGATACTAACTATCAGGCTTCCACAGAGCTTGATAACAACCCATTCAGTAGAATCAGGTGAATGGCTTCTCACATATTGCAGAATTTTCTGACCAGTAGATGTTAGTCTTGGTCTCTACATCTCCACTATAGCAGAGGGCTAGTTTAATTAACATAATACAATGTCTGTGCATGTATGTGTGCTACAAATTAAATGTGCACATAATGTTTGGCACATGGCTACATTAAGAGTTGAACAACCAAAAGACTAAATGGTGTTGATATACAGTATATATATATCTGTGTGTGTGTGTGTGTCAGTCCTACGAGGATCTGGTCCAGCGTCTGGAGCCAGTAATCATGGAGCTGGAAAGGCAGGAGAATGTGCTTGTGGTTTGTCACCAGGCTGTGATGCGCTGTCTGCTCGCCTACTTCCTGGACAAGACTGCAGGTCAAACTAAGTGTGGATAGTTAAGCCAGTGGGGGTGACCCCTGAACCCTAATCTAGAACACCTTCAGCCTCACTGTTTATCCCACCAGATCAAAGTGTCTTTCAAATGTATACTATTAATACAGTAGTATTCCATGATTTATAGATAGCATTTCAGATGGCCACTAACTATCTTGCCCCTCCACCTTTACAGATGAGTTACCCTACCTCAAGTGCCCCCTGCACACAGTGCTGAAGCTCACACCAGTGGCCTATGGTCAGTGTCCTCTCTTACCACTCCCCTCTCCTCTCCCTTCTTCTTTCCTCTTCTCCTCTTTTCTGAGGAAGAAGAGATGTCCTCCTTTCTCCTCCCTCCTCTCACTTCTACTCCCTCAACATCTCTCTCATCATTGCAGATGGGTAACCCTAACCCATTGCAGATGATGGTTTCCAGCAGGCCACTAATGCATTAACAGATTTAACAGACAATTTCCCCTCTTTATCCTCTCTCCTTCCCTCTCTCCTTCCTCCTCTCTCCATCTTCTGCTCTCTCCTTCCTTCTCTCTATCCTCTGCTGTCTCCTTCCTTCTCTCCATCCTCTGCTCTCCCCTTCCTTCCCTCTCTCTATCCTCTCTCTCCTTCAGGTTGTAAAGTGGAGTCTCTCTTCCTCAACATTGAAGCTGTAAACACACACAGAGATAGACCGGTGGTGAGTCGTCATGAACACTAAGTCACCTTCACAACCACTGATCTTAACCCTGTGGAGCGTCAGCGGAACTCCAGAGGCAGAAAGTGTTAGGGTTAAGCTCCAGCAGAGCAAGGTTAGTGTTAGTGATGCTGAAGAGTTAGTGTTAGTGCTGCTGAAGAGTTAGTGTTAGTGCTGCTGAAGAGTTAGTGTTAGTGCTGCTGAAGAGTTAGTGTTAGTGCTGCTGAAAAGTTAGTGTTAGTGCTGCTGAAGAGTTAGTGTTAGTGCTGCTGAAGAGTTAGTGTTAGTGCTGCTGAAGAGTTAGTGTTAGTGCTGCTGAAGAGTTAGTGTTAGTGATGCTGAAGAGTGCTGCTGAAGGATTAGTGTTAGTGCTGCTGAAGAGTTAGTGTTAGTGCTGCTGAAGAGTTAGTGTTAGTGCTGCTGAAGAGTTAGTGTTAGTGCTGCCGAAGGGTTAGTGTTAGTGCTGCCGAAGGGTTAGTGTTAGTGCTGCCGAAGGGTTAGTGTTAGTGCTGCTGAAGAGTTAGTGTTAGTGCTGCTGAAGAGTTAGTGTTAGTGCTGCTGAAGGGTTAGTGTTAGTGCTGCTGAAGGGTTAGTGTTAGTGATGCTGAAGAGTGCTGCTGCAGGATTAGTGTTAGTGCTGCTGAAGAGTTAGTGTTAGTGCTGCTGAAGAGTTAGTGTTAGTGCTGCCGAAGGGTTAGTGTTAGTGATGCTGAAGAGTGCTGCTGCAGGATTAGTGTTAGTGCTGCTGAAGAGTTAGTGTTAGTGCTGCTGAAGAGTTAGTGTTAGTGCTGCTGAAGAGTTAGTGTTAGTGCTGCTGAAGAGTTAGTGTTAGTGCTGCCGAAGGGTTAGTGTTAGTGATGCTGAAGAGTGCTGCTGAAGGATTAGTGTTAGTGCTGCTGAAGAATTAGTGTTAGTGATGCTGAAGAGTGCTGCTGAAGAGTTAGTGTTAGTGCTGCTGAAGAGTTAGTGTTAGTGCTGCTGAAGAGTTAGTGTTAGTGCTGCTGAAGAGTTAGTGTTAGTGCTGCTGAAGAGTTAGTGTTAGTGCTGCCGAAGGGTTAGTGTTAGTGCTGCTGAAGGGTTAGTGTTAGTGCTGCTGAAGAGTTAGTGTTAGTGCTGCTGAAGAGTTAGGGTTAGTGATGCTGAAGAGTGCTGCTGAAGGATTAGTGTTAGTGCTGCTGAAGAGTTAGTGTTAGTGCTGCTGAAGAGTTAGTGTTAGTGCTGCTGAAGAGTTAGTGTTAGTGCTGCTGAAGGGTTAGTGTTAGTGCTGCTGAAGAGTTAGTGTTAGTGCTGCTGAAGAGTTAGTGTTAGTGCTGCTGAAGGGTTAGTGTTAGTGCTGCTGAAGGGTTAGTGTTAGTGCTGCTGAAGAGTTAGTGTTAGTGATGCTGAAGAGTTAGTGTTAGTGCTGCTGAAGGGTTAGTGTTAGTGCTGCTGAAGAGTTAGTGTTAGTGATGCTGAAGAGTTAGTGTTAGGGCTGCTGAAGGGTTAGTGTTAGTGCTGCTGAAGAGTTAGTGTTAGTGCTGCTGAAGAGTTAGTGTTAGTGCTGCTGAAGGGTTAGTGTTAGTGCTGCTGAAGAGTTAGTGTTAGTGATGCTGAAGAGTTAGTGTTAGTGCTGCTGAAGGGTTAGTGTTAGTGCTGCTGAAGAGTTAGTGTTAGTGATGCTGAAGAGTTAGTGTTAGTGCTGCTGAAGGGTTAGTGTTAGTGCTGCTGAAGAGTTAGTGTTAGTGCTGCTGAAGAGTTAGTGTTAGTGCTGCTGAAGAGTTAGTGTTAGTGCTGCTGAAGAGTTAGTGTTAGTGATGCTGAAGAGTGCTGCTGAAGGGTTAGTGTTAGTGCTGCTGAAGAGTTAGTGTTAGTGCTGCTGAAGGGTTAGTGTTAGTGCTGCTGAAGGGTTAGTGTTAGTGCTGCTGAAGAGTTAGTGTTAGTGCTGCTGAAGAGTTAGTGTTAGTGCTGCTGAAGGGTTAGTGTTAGTGCTGCTGAAGGGTTAGTGTTAGTGCTGCTGAAGAGTTAGTGTTAGTGATGCTGAAGAGTTAGTGTTAGTGCTGCTGAAGGGTTAGTGTTAGTGCTGCTGAAGAGTTAGTGTTAGTGATGCTGAAGAGTTAGTGTTAGTGCTGCTGAAGGGTTAGTGTTAGTGCTGCTGAAGAGTTAGTGTTAGTGCTGCTGAAGAGTTAGTGTTAGTGCTGCTGAAGGGTTAGTGTTAGTGCTGCTGAAGAGTTAGTGTTAGTGATGCTGAAGAGTTAGTGTTAGTGCTGCTGAAGGGTTAGTGTTAGTGCTGCTAAAGAGTTAGTGTTAGTGATGCTGAAGAGTTAGTGTTAGTGCTGCTGAAGGGTTAGTGTTAGTGCTGCTGAAGAGTTAGTGTTAGTGCTGCTGAAGAGTTAGTGTTAGTGCTGCTGAAGAGTTAGTGTTAGTGCTGCTGAAGAGTTAGTGTTAGTGCTGCTGAAGAGTTAGTGTTAGTGATGCTGAAGAGTGCTGCTGAAGGGTTAGTGTTAGTGCTGCTGAAGAGTTAGTGTTAGTGCTGCTGAAGGGTTAGTGTTAGTGCTGCTGAAGGGTTAGTGTTAGTGCTGCTGAAGAGTTAGTGTTAGTGATGCTGAAGAGTTGGTGTTAGTGCTGCTGAAGAGTTAGTGTTAGTGCTGCTGAAGAGTTAGTGCTGCTGAAGAGTTAGTGTTAGTGATGCTGAAGAATGAGTGTTAGTGCTGCTGAAGAGTTAGTGTTAGTGCTGCTGAAGAGCTAGTGTTAGTGCTGCTGAAGAGTTAGTGATGCTGAAGAGTTAGTGTTAGTGCTGCTGAAGAGTTAGTGTTAGTGCTGCTGAGTAGTTAATGTTAGTGCTGCTGAAGAGTTCGTTTTAGTGCTGCTGAAGAGTTAGTGTTAGTGCTGCTGAAGAGTTAGTGCTGCTGAAGAGTTAGTGTTAGTGCTGCTGAAGAGTTAGTGATGCTGAAGAGTTAGTGTTAGTGATGCTGAAGAATGAGTGTTAGTGCTGCTGAAGAGTTAGTGCTGCTGAAGACTTAGTGTTAGTGATGCTGAAGAATGAGTGTTAGTGCTGCTGAAGAGTGAGTGTTAGTGCTGCTGAAGAGCTAGTGTTAGTGCTGCTGAAGGGTTAGTGTTAGTGCTGCTGAAGAGTTAGTGATGCTGAAGAGTTAGTGTTAGTGCTGCTGACGAGTTAGTGTTAGTGAGGCTGAAGAGTTAGTGTTAGTGAGGCTGAAGAGTTAGTGTTAGTGAGGCTGAAGAGTTAGTGTTAGTGATGCTGAAGGGTTAGTGTTAGTGCTGCTGAAGAGTTAGTGTTAGTGCTGCTGAAGAGTTAGTGTTAGTGATGCTGAAGAGTGCTGCTGAAGGGTTAGTGTTAGTGCTGCTGAAGAGTTAGTGTTAGTGCTGCTGAAGGGTTAGTGTTAGTGCTGCTGAAGGGTTAGTGTTAGTGCTGCTGAAGAGTTAGTGTTAGTGATGCTGAAGAGTTGGTGTTAGTGCTGCTGAAGAGTTAGTGTTAGTGCTGCTGAAGAGTTAGTGCTGCTGAAGAGTTAGTGTTAGTGATGCTGAAGAATGAGTGTTAGTGCTGCTGAAGAGTTAGTGTTAGTGCTGCTGAAGAGCTAGTGTTAGTGCTGCTGAAGAGTTAGTGATGCTGAAGAGTTAGTGTTAGTGCTGCTGAAGAGTTAGTGTTAGTGCTGCTGAGTAGTTAATGTTAGTGCTGCTGAAGAGTTAGTGTTAGTGCTGCTGAAGAGTTAGTGCTGCTGAAGAGTTAGTGTTAGTGCTGCTGAAGAGTTAGTGATGCTGAAGAGTTAGTGTTAGTGATGCTGAAGAATGAGTGTTAGTGCTGCTGAAGAGTTAGTGCTGCTGAAGACTTAGTGTTAGTGATGCTGAAGAATGAGTGTTAGTGCTGCTGAAGAGTGAGTGTTAGTGCTGCTGAAGAGCTAGTGTTAGTGCTGCTGAAGGGTTAGTGTTAGTGCTGCTGAAGAGTTAGTGATGCTGAAGAGTTAGTGTTAGTGCTGCTGACGAGTTAGTGTTAGTGAGGCTGAAGAGTTAGTGTTAGTGAGGCTGAAGAGTTAGTGTTAGTGAGGCTGAAGAGTTAGTGTTAGTGATGCTGAAGGGTTAGTGTTAGTGCTGCTGAAGAGTTCGTTTTAGTGATGCTGAAGAGTTAGTGTTAGTGATGCTGAAGAGTTAGTGTTAGTGATGCTGAAGAGTTAGTGAGGCTGAAGAGTTAGTGTTAGTGCTGCTGAAGAGTTAGTGCTGCTGAAGAGTTAGTGCTGCTGAAGAGTTAGCGTTAGTGCTGCTGAAGAGTTAGTGTTAGTGCTGCTGAAGAGTTAGTGCTGCTGAAGAGTTAGTGCTGCTGAAGAGTTAGTGATGCTGAAGAGTTAGTGTTAGTGCTGCTGAAGAGTTAGTGTTAGTGATGCTGAAGGGTTAGTGTTAGTGCTGCTGAAGAGTTAGTTTTAGTGATGCTGAAGAGTTAGTGTTAGTGAGGCTGAAGAGTTAGTGTAAGTGATGCTGAAGGGTTAGTGTTAGTGCTGCTGAAGAGTTAGTTTTAGTGATGCTGAAGAGTTAGTGTTAGTGATGCTGAAGAGTTAGTGTTAGTGATGCTGAAGAGTTAGTGTTAGTGATGCTGAAGAGTTAGTGTTAGTGATGCTGAAGAGTTAGTGAGGCTGAAGAGTTAGTGCTGCTGAAGAGTTAGTGCTGCTGAAGAATTAGCGTTAGTGCTGCTGAAGAGTTAGTGTTAGTGCTGCTGAAGAGTTAGTGCTGCTGAAGAGTTAGTGCTGCTGAAGAGTTAGTGATGCTGAAGAGTTAGTGTTAGTGCTGCTGAAGAGTTAGTGTTAGTGCTGCTGAAGGGTTAGTGTTAGTGCTGCTGAAGAGTTAGTGTTAGTGCTGCTGAAGAGTTAGTGTTAGTGATGCTGAAGAGTTAGTGTTAGTGATGCTGAAGAGTTAGTGTTAGTAATGCCGAAGAGTTAGTGTTAGTGCTGCTGAAGAGTTAGTGCTGCTGAAGAGTTAGTGTTAGTGATGCTGAAGAGTTAGTGTTAGTGATGCTGAAGGGTTAGTGTTAGTGCTGCTGAAGAGTTAGTGATGCTGAAGAGTTAGTGTTAGTGATGCTGAAGGGTTAGTGTTAGTGATGCTGAAGAGTTAGTGTTAGTGATGCTGAAGAGTTAGTGTTACTGATGCTGAAGAGTTAGTGTTAGTGATGCTGAAGAGTTAGTGTTAGTGATGCTGAAGAGTTAATGTTAGTTTTAGTGCTTGTCACAACACACATACAGACATACACACACTCATGCACACAAACACTCACACAATGTCCAATCTCTGATCAAGCCCAGGTGAGTATGAAGCAGCTGAACTCAGAGAGTTGGGCCAGTCCTGATTTTGTCAATCAAAGCACAATACTTAAGCCCCACCCCTCTGGTCCCCAGGAGAACCTAGACTGTGATGACCCAATGTCAAGTCCCGCCCCCAACCAAACACTGCAAGACCTTACCATACTCAGCCTGCAGGTACACACACTGTCAGACACACTCAAACACTGTCAGACACACTCAAACACAGTGTCTGATTCAATGCACAAACACACTCCACACACTCAGATCCCTCGTGTTCCAGAACGTTCAGACACTCAGATCCCTCGTGTTCCAGAACGTTCAGAGACACTCAGATCCCTCGTGTTCCAGAACGTTCAGACACACTCAGATCCCTCGTGTTCCAGAACGTTCAGACACTCAGATCCCTCGTGTTCCAGAACGTTCAGACACACTCAGATCCCTCGTGTTCCAGAACGTTCAGACACACTCAGATCCCTCGTGTTCCAGAACGTTCAGACACACTCAGATCCCTCGTGTTCCAAAACGTTCAGACACACTCAGATCCCTCGTGTTCCAGAACGTTCAGACACACTCAGATCCCTCGTGTTCCAGAACGTTCAGACACTCAGATCCCTCGTGTTCCAGAACGTTCAGAGACACTCAGATCCCTCGTGTTCCAGAACGTTCAGACACTCAGATCCCTCGTGTTCCAGAACGTTCAGACACACTCAGATCCCTCGTGTTCCAGAACGTTCAGACACACTCAGATCCCTCGTGTTCCAGAACGTTCAGACACACTCAGATCCCTCGTGTTCCAAAACGTTCAGACACACTCAGATCCCTCGTGTTCCAGAACGTTCAGACACACTCAGATCCCTCGTGTTCCAGAACGTTCAGACACACTCAGATCCCTCGTGTTCCAGAACGTTCAGACACACTCAGATCCCTTGTGTTCCAGAACGTAGAAGTGGACCGAGAAGCAGAGGAAGCGCTGGTGACCGTTCCTGAACATGTGTAGAAGGGAGGAGCCAGGTGGGGGCGGAACCAGGTGGGGGCGGAGCCAGGCAGGGGCCAGAGTGGATCCACCCACACTCGCCTCCCAGACTGGTGTTGTCATAGTAATACTTCATGTCTGACTGTTGTCATAGCAATACTGTGTCAGTCGTCATAGCAATACTTTATGTCAAGCTGTTGTATTACCCCAATACCTACCCTGCTATCTTACTGACCCCAATACCTACCCTGCTATCTTACTGACCCCAGTACCTACCCTGCTATCTTACTGACCCCAGTACCTACCCTGCTATCTTACTGACCCCAGTACCTACCCTGCTATCTTACTGACCCCAGTACCTACCCTGCTATCTTACTGACCCCAGTACCTACCCTGCTATCTTACTGACCCCAGTACCTACTCTGCTATCTTACTGACCCCAGTACCTACCCTGCTACCTTACTGACCCCAGTACCTACCCTGCTATCTTACTGACCCCAGTACCTACCCTGCTATCTTACTCTGACCCCAGTACCTATCCTGCTATCTTACTGACCCCAGTACCTACCCTGCTATCTTACCGACCCCAGTACCTACCCTGCTATCTTACTCTGACCCCAGTACCTACCCTGATATCTTACTCTGACCCCAGTACCTACCCTGCTATCTTACTGACCCCAGTACCTACCCTGCTATCTTACTCTGACCCCAGTACCTACCCTGATATCTTACTCTGACCCCAGTACCTACCCTGCTATCTTACTGACCCCAGTACCTACCCTGCTATCTTACTCTGACCCCAGTACCTACCCTGATATCTTACTCTGACCCCAGTACCTACCCTGCTATCTTACTGACCCCAGTACCTACCCTGCTATCTTACTGACCCCAGTACCTACCCTGCTATCTTACTCTGACCCCAGTACCTACCCTGCTATCTTACTGACCCCAGTACCTACCCTGCTATCTTACTGACCCCAGTACCTACCCTGCTATCTTACTCTGACCCCAGTACCTACCCTGCTATCTTACTGACCCCAGTACCTACCCTGCTATCTTACTCTGACCCCAGTACCTACCCTGACCTGTACATGAAGAGTGATAGTATGTTTAGTATGTTTGGTTATTGTCACAGCAATATCATGTGGTTGTACAGACATATTATAAATGTCTTCACTACATTAACTCTAATTTGTGCTGTTATTGTTATACCAGAGATGGCAACTTAATACAAATACTTTGTTTCTATTTTCAATACTTTACTGTACAGTACTTCTATAACTTTCAACAACCATTTTTCATGACAGTAATGCATTTTTTATTGATTCCACAGAGAATGGCTGTTTGATTATTGAATTGTTTTTATTTCCATATAAAATGAGTTCAACAAAAGTTTTATTGTACATAAAACTAAATTATTCAAAACCCAACTAACTATTTTGCGCTAAAAAAAAGGAACACATTTTAGCATCACATCTTGGGATCCATGTCTGGCTCTATGCCTGGTTAGCAACTCAGATCTTTAAAGTCTAAAAACAGTAACAATATACAAAAATTATACTAATCTGACACTAGGACTAAAATGGTGTGTTTATCATAAAACCTGTTTATTGTTGAACTTGAAAAAAGAAAGTTCAATGACATGAGGCGGGGAGGCAGAAAGACAGGGAGGCAGAAAGACAGGGAGGCAGCGAGACAGGGAGGCAGAGAGACAGGTGGGGAGTCAGAGAGACAGAGACAGGCTCTGATCTTTCAGGTCCCTCATAGGATGGATAGATGGTTTTGTGGCAGCTCTCCTATTGGATGAGGTGGTGGCTGCAGGTCACCTCTGGCTGCTCTGCTGTTGGCTGCTTGTGCCGGAGGCGGGGCTGGGTGTTCCAGGGGTGTGCCCAGTTGCATCCCGGTACTGTTGTGTCCAGCTCTTGGGGTCCTGGTCATGAAGCTGCACACACAACCATCCCCACATATGTACAAGTGTATCAGACACACACACACCAACACAAACATATACTGTCACCACACTTCCTGTTGAACTGCTGCCTTCAGACAAATGTTTTAGGACAATAATGAAACATTATTAGCAGCATTAAACACTACTTGATATTAAGGAAATGTATTGTGCTGTTGTGTATGTTGGTTTTCATGTCATTTAATAATCTTTTTCTTCAAGATATTTATATACCTGTTGCACTCATATGTATATATTCATACATATATGTATGAATGACAATAACCATTATATTTTAATCACACACACAGAATACAAGTCACTCAACCAGCGTTTGGTACGAGCTCACCTGACCCATGAACTCCAGAAGTTTGACTTTTGACACCTCAATGTCGGCACGCTGACCCCAGCGGAACTCAAACTCCACAGGCTCTGTGTGAGGTACCCGCACATACTCAAGGTACCTGCACACACAATGCATAACATACGGGACCTTTACACAGAATGTGTGATGGCTAACATGCTAATTGCAGGTGTGTGTAGCAGTGGTATTCACTGGGTGTGTGTGTGTAAAAGCAGGTTTGTATGTATAAAATGTAGGAGATGATCTGGACCAGACACCTCTGCTGGGGTCTGTATCTCTGTCAGTTCCTGTTGATGTGTGGTATGGTATAAACAGATGACTATGATCTGAGAGTCATCTGCTCTGATCACACCAGTATGGAAGACATACAGCCTGTCTGGGCTTGAACCTGGAACCTCATGATTACTGAGCAAGCACTCTTACCTCTAAACCATGCTCAGACGCTCTAGCATTCTACAGAGCTAACCTCTAAACCAGGGGTGTCAAACTCGTGCCATCGAGGGCCAAGAGGGTGCAGGTTTTCTTGTCAACCAAGCCCCTAGACCAGCTGATTTCACAAACGAGTTTCTCAGCTGGAGTAATGCTTGGTTGACATGAAAACCTGCCCCCTCTTGGCCATGAATGGAACAAGTTTGACACCGCTGATCCATGTTAAGACACACTATCATTCTACAGAGCCTTTCACACCTGGGTGGTGAGAAGTGTATGAGGAAAGAGTGAAGGGCTAAACAACTTTAAAAACACACTAATTGTGATCAATTTGACAAACATTGCACTTCTCATTTAATATGCAATTATGAAAAGTTACTATTTGTGTGTTTATACGATATCCAGTCAGCAACATAAAGTTTGTCATACTGAGGGGCATCATATCTTTCATTGTAAATGCTATTAGATTTACATTTAATCACTTAGCAGACGCTCTTATCCAGAGCGATTTACAGTCAGTACAGGGACATTCCCCCCTGAGGCAAGTAGAGTGAAGTGCCTTGCCCAAGGGGGGTCAGATGGCTCAACGGGTTACAGCGTTGGCCTCATGATCGGAAGGTTGTCAACGTCATGTAGCCAGAGCTGTGTCTCACCTCTGGCGGATGAACTCATCAGTCACCATCTTCTTTACATCTCCAAACTCCTCATGTTTCTCCCTACCAACACACAGAGGTTAGTACAGAGGGCACACACAGAGGTTAGTACAGAGGGCACACACAGAGGTTAGTACAGAGGGCACACACAGAGGTTAGTACACACAGAGGTTAGTACAGAGGGCACACACAGAGGTTAGTACAGAGGGCACACACAGAGGTTAGTACAGAGGACACACACAGAGGTTAGTACAGAGGGCACACAAGGTAGGCGCACACACTCCACTCACACATCCAAACTTCCTGCTCTGGAAACATACAGTGAACTCATACACACACTCACCCTGGGTCCACTCTCAGCTTTTTCAAAGTGTTCCACACCAAGCCTGCAAACACAAAGCATGGTGGATTTCTCCAGAGTAATCAGCATAGTGCTGTGATGTCATAAGCAGGGGGAGGAGTTAGATCCTTACTCTCCTTGACAACTCCTCCCTTCATGAAGATGATGCTGAGGATGACACAGAGCAGGCCTGACTTCGGAGTGCTGGGACTCCTACACACACACACACGCATAAGAGACAGACCCTTCATTCACATAGGACCCCCAGAGAGAGATAGCAGCAGGAGGGAGAGAACAGCAGGAGGGAGAGAACAGCAGGAGGGAGAGAACAGCAGGAGAGAGAGAGAACAGCAGGAGGGAGAGAACAGCAGGAGAGAGAGAGAACAGCAGGAGGGAGAGAACAGCAGGAGAGAGAGAGAACAGCAGGAGAGAGAGAGAACAGCAGGAGGGAGAGAGAACAGCAGGAGGGAGAGAACAGCAGGAGGGAGAGAACAGCAGGAGGGAGAGAACAGCAGGAGGGAGAGAGCAGCAGGAGGGAGAGAGAGCAGCAGAAGGGAGAGAGCAGCAGGAGGGAGAGCAGCAGGAGGGAGAGAGAGCAGCAGAAGGGAGAGCAGCAGGAGGGAGAGCAGCCAGA
The DNA here is from genome assembly GCA_030340685.1 of Protosalanx chinensis. Taxonomy (NCBI): domain Eukaryota; kingdom Metazoa; phylum Chordata; class Actinopteri; order Osmeriformes; family Salangidae; genus Protosalanx; species Protosalanx chinensis. The sequence continues at coordinate 17,637,760 of CM059320.1, read as the reverse complement.
GGGAGAGAGAGCAGCAGGAGGGAGAGTTGCAGGAGAGACTGATGCAGGAGAGACTGATGCAGGAGAGACTGATGCAGGAGAGACGTACACACTGAAAGCTGCTCCCTCTACAGACTCCAGTTTGTTGATAAGTATGTAGACATGATTCTTGGTGTCTATCTCCAGCACCTTCAGACCAAACACCTGCAGGACACAGCACCATGTTTACATCCCTACTACCATACCAGCACTTCCTGTCCTACAGAAGACACTTCCTGACCTACAGAGGACCCTTCCTGACCTACAGAGGGCCCTTCCTGACCTACAGAGGGCCCTTCCTGACCTACAGAGGACCCTTCCTGACCTACAGAGGACCCTTCCTGACCTACAGAGGACCCTTCCTGACCTACAAAGGACCCTTCCTGACCTACAGAGGGCCCTTCCTGACCTACAGAGGACCCTTCCTGACCTACAGAGGACCCTTCCTGACCTACAGAGGGCACTTCCTGACCTACAGAGGACCCTTCCTGACCTACAGAGGGCACTTCCTGACCTACAGAGGACCCTTCCTGACCTACAGAGGGCCCTTCCTGACCTACAGAGGACTCTTCCTGACCTACAGAGGGCCCTTCCTGACCTACAGAGGGCACTTCCTGTCCTACAGAGGGCTCTTCCTGACCTACAGAGGACCCTTCCTGACCTACAGAGGACCCTTCCTGACCTACAGAGGGCACTTCCTGACCTACAGAGGACCCTTCCTGACCTACAGAGGGCCCTTCCTGACCTACAGAGGACTCTTCCTGACCTACAGAGGGCCCTTCCTGACCTACAGAGGGCACTTCCTGTCCTACAGAGGGCCCTTCCTGACCTACAGAGGACCCTTCCTGACCTACAGAGGACCCTTCCTGACCTACAGAGGACCCTTCCTGACCTACAGAGGGCCCTTCCTGACCTACAGAGGGCACATCTGGTGCAGTATACCTGTTCGAGTGTGCACTCCACTCTCTTCAGAATCTCGGGGTAAATACTTCTGTACTCCTTCAGCACATGCTTCACTATGTCTGCAGCCAGGAACACACAGGCAAAAACAACACACACCATTACAGACAGGAATAACAAGTGTGTGTATGACAGAGTGAGTGTGTATATGACAGAGTGAGTGTGTATATGACAGTGTGTGTGTGACAGTGTTACTACCTGCTCTGCGTATAGGGATCTTCTTCTGATCTTTCACCAGAAAGAACTGCACCACCTCCAACATCTAGAACACACAGTCAACCAGCTGACATCTAGAACACAGTCAACATCTAGAACACAGTCAACCAGCTGACATTGAATGAGCTTCACCTTAAGGTTCACTTGAGCAGGTGTGAGTTTGTCAAGCCCTCTCTGCACCTGAGAGGAGCTGGGCTGGGTGCCCTCTTCATCCTCATCATCACCCTGCAATGTTTCTGATCGCTGACACACACACACACACACACACATTAGAACACTGACTGGCGCAGATGACAACTGAATATTTCAAATGAGTAACAAACCTGAGCTGTCTTTGTCTGCCTGCTGGACTGAGGTGCGTGCAACCTTTTCCTTCTCTGCGACATGGTCACGTGTTCTGGGGTCACGTGGTCTGGCTACAACAGCAGCAGTTAACAACACTTACTACAGATATAAATGTTGTCAGTTGTAAGTGGAGTGATTAATTAAATGCAAAGTGTTACACAAGTCCCATTATTTCAACAGTCAAAGGTTAAACGTTAACATGTCATCAGGCTACAGTAGAGCCATGGCTCTGGGCTACAGTATGGTAGCTAATGTAGCCATTTCTAGCTCTGCTTCACATATTGCTACCTAGTAATGTAAATTAATGCGCTACATTAAGTATCGTACGTAATCTAAACAGAACAAAATCTGTTTAGAACTACAGCGAGCTACATTATACATAATAAGTCTATGTTTCTAACAACCTTACAAACTAGATCCTTCCAGGTTTAAACAAACTTGAAAGCACTGAGTTAGCATGCTAAAGCTATCTTCTGTTCAGTAGCTCTAGTAGCTTTAAACTTCGGCTAGTTCTGATTATTGTTGTTTAGTGATCGGCTGACTAGCTTGGTTTCATGCTACCAAGTCGTGGTCAGTAAGACTGAGAATGTATAGAAGAGTCTGACACGATGCTGTTTGCTTCATACAAATAAGATCATCACTTACCGAGAGCTGCTCAAAATCCCGCTTCCTGACTGATGGATGCTTGTCGTCTTTCTCATAGACATTAGACATTCTTTATACATGTCTATGGTCTTTCTGGTTGTCAAGGTCCTCCACTGCCCCCTGCTGTGTTGGAGTGGGAGGTCAGGTCCTCCACTGCCCCCTGCTGTGTTGGAGTGGGAGGTCAGGTCCTCCACTGCCCCCTGCTGTGTTGGAGTGGGAGGTCAGGTCCTCCACTGCCCCCTGCTGTGTTGGAGTGGGAGGTCAGGTCCTCCACTGTCCCCTGCTGTGTTGGAGTGGGAGGTCAGGTCCTCCACTGTCCCCTTCTCCCTAATGCTACCCACACATCAGGAGACTTTGAAAGGATTTGGAAAAGACACTTGGAAAACTATCAGCTCACACCTGCTCACATCTAAAGACAAGTTAGTCACAGCCTAGTCTCAGACTGAGATTTAAAGAAAACTGTCAATCTTGCAGTTTCACTATTTACAAGACTACAGCTAGATTCTTGTAGCCTTTGATAATAGCCTAACCTATTGGAATCACACATACACGTGATTATGTATTCTTTTTACACCCCTAAAACGTCAGTATATGGACTACACCGCCCATGTCAAAATGTTCGGCTTGCCTTGGATTGAATTGCTTTTTTATTTACGTTCCTTTATGTTACGACCATTGTTACACCTGATTGTGATTAAAGTTATTAGTTTTGGTTCAACTTTTCAACAGAGGCTGCTTCTAGCCAATCACAGTTCCCTCTTGCTGGGGAAATGAGAAGAAAACTTTATTCTACTCTTCACATATTTTGAATTGTAAATGAGCAGCAACAAATGCATACCTTTACATATCTGTTCTAATTATAAATAATAAGCATACATTTATTTAAAATTTTCAGAAATATCAGTTGTACAATTAACTTTAATTAAAAAAAGCACCCATCTGCAAGTGAGGATTCTATATAGCTCTGGTTAGAACTGATAGTCTTAGCCTGTGTTGTTCCATAACCAGACGTTTCTGTAACACCTATGATTTAGGACTTTATCATTCTCTCATTCTCCCTCAGTTAAAATAGGCTGCACTTAAAATCTAATTTATCCTAGTATAATGATCATAGCTACTCAATTGTCAACAGTAGCCTACAACTGCAAAACAAACCTAAATCCACCTGTCCTTCATTTTCCTGAGACAAAAACCATGGTTAAAAGTTAGACTACTGACTAATGTATTGATTAGTAGTAGGCTTTTATTTATTATTTGGTGAATCGATGCTATGCATCGCTTTTTGGTGGATCAATAATATATGCTGTACAACTCCGCTCGACCACTTATACACTTCTGCAAAGCATGCATTTGAGAAAAATAGAAACACGGACCGACAGAATTATGCCATATAAAGCATCCTAAAACAAACATGCTTTAGGACTGCGGACTGCACTGCACATAACTGCCCCGCGTGCCTGCACTACTGAGAACACGTGCACATGCGGTCTTTAGGGCGCGACAGACGGCTTATCAGACAGTTAATGCAGTTAAAGTCCAGAGTTTCAGGAGACTCGTTTTACGTGCACTCAATATAAAACACGTGCTCTTATTTAACATTTTAGTGTGTTGCTCATGTTCGGACCGGTTTTAGGCGTCAGAGTGAAGAAAACAGCGGAGCAGACAGAGGATGGTCAACGGGGAGCTCGCGGAGAAGCAAATCTCTCCACTGAAGAACTTTGCGGCGGGAGGAGTCGGAGGCGCGTGCCTTCTCTTCGCGGGACACCCTCTTGACACCATCAAGGTGACTCATGCAAACTGGTACTGATCCATTTGATCTCATTAATCTATAGCGGTATATTCTGTGTATTGAGTTTGGGTATGTGTGTGCGCATAGAACTCGCAGGTGGTTTCAATGTGTAAGCCTAATGCAGTTGGATGTCATGGAAAGGTGTTAAACCATGTAAACCACTGAGCGGATTAGTGAAGTCGGAAGTCCAGTTTTGAACTTGCTGACCCTGATAGGAGATGGTGGCAGGAGATGTGTGGCTCCTCAAACTGAAACATGTTACTGACAGGGTTAGGGTCACTGACAGGGTTAGGGTCACTGACAGGGTTAGGGTCACTGACAGGGTTAGAGTCACTGACAGGGTTAGGGTTACTGACAGGGTTAGGGTCACTGACAGGGTTAGGGTCACTGACAGGGTTAGAGTCACTGACAGGGTTAGGGTTACTGACAGGGTTAGGGTCACTGACAGGGTTAGAGTCACTGACAGGGTTAGGGTTACTGACAGGGTTAGGGTCACTGACAGGGTTAGAGTCACTGACAGGGTTAGGGTTACTGACAGGGTTAGGGTCACTGACAGGGTTAGAGTCACTGACAGGGTTAGGGTTACTGACAGGGTTAGGGTTACTGACAGGGTTAGGGTCACTGACAGAGTTAGGGTCACTGACAGTGTGACCATGAAGACCTTTAAGGCTCCTATAGGAGCGTGTGTGTTGTGTATATAACCTGTAGGCTGTTCTCTTGTTTCCACACCAGAGTATGTATATATATAATATATAACCTGTAGGCTGTTCTCTTGTTTCCGCACCAGAGTATGTATATATATATATATAACCTGTAGGCTGTTCTCTTGTTTCCACACCAGAGTATTTATATATATATATAACCTGTAGGCTGTTCTCTTGTGTCCACACCAGAGTATTTATATATATATATATATATATATATATATAACCTGTAGGCTGTTCTCTTGTTTCCACACCAGAGTATTTTTATATATATATATATATATATAACCTGTAGGCTGTTTCCTTGTTTCCACACCAGAGTATTTATATATATATATATATATATAACCTGTAGGCTGTTCTCTTGTTTCCACACCAGAGTATGTATATATATAATATATAACCTGTAGGCTGTTCTCTTGTTTCCACACCAGAGTATGTATATATATAATATATAACCTGTAGGCTGTTCTCTTGTTTCCACACCAGAGTATGTATATATATATATATATAACCTGTAGGCTGTTCTCTTGTTTCCACACCAGAGTATTTATATATATATAACCTGTAGGCTGTTCTCTTGTGTCCACACCAGAGTATTTATATATATATATATATATATATATATATATATATAACCTGTAGGCTGTTCCCTTGTTTCCACACCAGAGTATGTATATATATATATATATATATCCTGTAGGCTGTTTCCTTGTTTACACACCAGAGTATTTATATATATATATATATATATATATATATACACTACCGTTCAAAAGTTTAGGGTCACATTGAAATGTCCTTTTTTTTTAAGGAAAAGCACTGTACTTTTCAATGAAGATAACTTTAAACTAGTCTTAACTTTAAAGAAATACACTCTATACATTGCTAATGTGGTAAATGACTATTCTAGCTGCAAATGTCTGGTTTTTGGTGCAATATCTTCATAGGTGTATAGAGGCCCATTTCCTGCAACTATCACTCCAGTGTTCTAATGGTACAATGTGTTTGCTCATTGGCTCAGAAGGCTAATTGATGATTAGAAAACCCTTGTGCAATCATGTTCACACATCTGAAAACAGTTTAGCTCCTTACAGAAGCTACAAAACTGACCTTCCTTTGAGCAGATTTAGTTTCTGGAGCATCACATTTGTGGGGTCAATTAAACGCTCAAAATGGCCAGAAAAAGAGAACTTTCATCTGAAACTCGACAGTCTATTCTTGTTCCTAGAAATGAAGGCTATTCCATGCGAGAAATTGCTAAGAAATTGAAGATTTCCTACAACGGTGTGTACTACTCCCTTCAGAGGACAGCACAAACAGGCTCTAACCAGAGTAGAAAAAGAAGTGGGAGGCCGCGTTGCACAACTAAACAAGAAGATAAGTACATTAGAGTCTCTAGTTTGAGAAACAGACGCCTCACAGGTCCCCAACTGGCATCTTCATTAAATAGTACCCGCAAAACACCAGTGTCAACATCTACAGTGAAGAGGCGGCTGCGGGATTCTGGGCTTCAGGGCAGAGTGGCAAAGAAAAAGCCATATCTGAGACTGGCCAATAAAATAAAAAGATTAAGATGGGCAAAAGAACACAGACATTGGACAGAGGAAGACTGGAAAAAAAGTGTTGTGGACGGATGAATCCAAGTTTGAGGTGTTTGGATCACAAAGAAGAACGTTTGTGAGACACAGAACAAATGAAAAGATGCTGGAAGAATGCCTGACACCATCTGTTAAGCATGGCGGAGGTAATGTGATGGTCTGGGGTTGCTTTGGTGCTGGTAAGGTGGGAGATTTGTACAGGGTAAAAGGGATTCTGAATAAGGAAGGCTATCACTCCATTTTGCAACGCCATGCCATACCCAGTGGACAGTGCATGATTGGAGCCAATTTCATCCTACAACAGGACAATGACCCTAAACACACCTCCAAATTGTGCAAGAACTATTTAGAGCAGAAGCAGGCAGCTGGTATTCTATCAGTAATGGAGTGGCCAGCGCAGTCACCAGATCTGAACCCCATTGAGCTGTTGTGGGAGCAGCTTGACCGTATGGTACGCAAGAAGTGCCCATCCAACCAATCCAATTTGTGGGAGCTGCTTCTGGAAGCATGGGGTGCAATTTCTCCAGATTACCTCAACAAATTAACAGCTAGAATGCCAAAGGTCTGCAATGCTGTAATTGCTGCAAATGGAGGATTCTTTGACGAAAGCAAAGTTTGATGTAAAAAAAATCTTATTTCAAATACAAATCATTATTTCTAACCTTGTCAATGTCTTGACTCTATTTTCTATTCATTTCACAACATATGGTAGTGAATAAGTGTGACTTTTCATGGAAAACACAAAATTGTTTGGGTGACCCCAAACTTTTGAACGGTAGTGTATATAACCTGTAGGCTGTTCCCTTGTTTTCAGAGTATTTCCAAAGCTTTCTGCTTTCAGACCAGCAGATGGTTGTAGGAGTGTTTTACCACTGTGGTGCTTCCTTATCTGTAACCCTAACCCTTGCTCAGTCCTAACAGTCCACACACATCCACTCACATACACATACTGATGCACACAACTCCACAAACGCATTTACGTTTATATGTGTGTACTGTTGAGGTTACAGGTGTGTGTTTAGAGGTGAGGTTGCAGGTGTGTGTGTGTTTACAGGTGAGGTTACAGGTGTGTGTTTACAGGTGAGGTTGCAGGTGTGTGTTTACAGGTGAGGTTACAGGTGTGTGTGTGTTTACAGGTGAGGTTACAGGTGTGTGTGTGTTTACAGGTGAGGTTACAGGTGTGTGTGTGTGTGTTTACAGGTGAGGTTACAGGTGTGTGTGTGTGTTTACAGGTGAGGTTACAGATGTGTGTGTGCTAATAGGTGTGTTTACAGGTGTGTGTGTGTTAATAGGTGTGTTTACAGGTGAGGTTACAGGTGTGTGTGTGCTAATAGGTGTGTTTACAGGTGTGTGTGTGCTAATAGGTGTGTTTACAGGTGTGTGTGTTTACAGGTGTGTGTTTACAGGTGAGGTTACAGGTGTGTGTTTACAGGTGTGTTTACATGTGTGTGTTTACAGGTGAGGTTACAGGTGTGTGTGTGTGTGTGTGTTTACAGGTGAGGTTACAGGTGTGTGTGTGTTTACAGGTGAGGTTACAGGTGTGTGTGTTTACAGGTGTGTTTACAGGTGTGTGTTTACAGGTGAGGTTACAGGTGTGTGTGTGTTTACAGGTGAGGTTACAGGTGTGTGTGTGTTTACAGGTGAGGTTGCAGACACAGCCTAAAGTCCCCTCTGGTCATGGGCCACTTTACACAGGAGCGTATGACTGCTTCCGCAAGTCAGTGTCCAAAGAGGTAAACACATACAGTACATACACACACACACCATGCACAGACATGCCATGCACACACACCGTACACAGACACACACACAATAGACACACACTACACACTCACACACCATACACACACGCGCACACCATGCACAGGCACAATACCCTAACACTAACCCGTCATGTTTCATGTTACATTTACATTCAATCATTTAGAAGATGCTTTAATCCAAAGTGATTTACAAGAGAGAGCATGTTGTTTATGTTGGGGTTCAATAAGGGGATGGGAGCCCATCTGGCTGGGTTGGTGTGTTATGATGTGTGTTATGGTGTGTGTTTATGGTGTGTGTGTTATGGTGTGTGTTATGGTGTGTGTTTATGGTGTGTGTTTATGGTGTGTGTTATGGTGTGTGTTATGGTGTGTGTTATGGTGTGTATTTATGGTGTGTGTTTATGGTGTGTGTTATGGTGTGTGTTATGGTGTGTTTATGGTGTGTGTTTATGGTGTGTGTTATGGTGTGTGTTTATGGTGTGTGTTATGGTGTGTGTTATGGTGTGTGTTATGGTGTGTGTTTATGGTGTGTGTGTTATGGTGTGTGTTATGGTGTGTGTTTATGGTGTGTGTTTATGGTGTGTGTTATGGTGTGTGTTATGGTGTGTGTTATGGTGTGTATTTATGGTGTGTGTTTATGGTGTGTGTTATGGTGTGTGTTATGGTGTGTTTATGGTGTGTGTTTATGGTGTGTGTTATGGTGTGTTTATGGTGTGTGTTTATGGTGTGTGTTATGGTGTGTGTTTATGGTGTGTGTTATGGTGTGTGTTATGGTGTGTGTTATGGTGTGTGTTTATGGTGTGTGTTTATGGTGTGTGCTTACGGTGTGTGTGTGTGTGGTTTGTGTGCAGGGTGTGTTGGGGCTCTACAAGGGGATGGGAGCCCCTCTGGCTGGAGTGGCTCCTATGATGGCCATCAGCTTCTTTGGTTTCGGTCTGGGGAAGCAGCTGCAGCAGTCGGACGCTAGCAAGCCCCTAACGTGAGTCTGTCTGTCTGCTGCCCCTAACGTGAGTCTGTCTGTCTGCTGCCCCTAACGTGAGTCTGTCTGTCTGCTGCCCCTAACGTGAGTCTGTCTGTCTGCTGCCCCTAACGTGAGTCTGCCTGTCTGCTGCCCCTAACGTGAGTCTGTCTGTCTGCTGCCCCTAACGTGAGTCTGCCTGTCTGCTGCCCCTAACGTGAGTCTGTCTGTCTGCTGCCCCTAACGTGAGTCTGCCTGTCTGCTGCCCCTAACGTGAGTCTGTCTGTCTGCTGCCCCTAACGTGAGTCTGCCTGTCTGCTGCCCCTAACGTGAGTCTGTCTGTCTGCTGCCCCTAACGTGAGTCTGTCTGTCTGCTGCCCCTAACGTGAGTCTGCCTGTCTGCTGCCCCTAACGTGAGTCTGTCTGTCTGCTGCCCCTAACGTGAGTCTGTCTGTCTGCTGCCCCTAACGTGAGTCTGTCTGTCTGCTGCCCCTAACGTGAGTCTGCCTGTCTGCTGCCCCTAACGTGAGTCTGCCTGTCTGCTGCCCCTAACGTGAGTCTGTCTGTCTGCTACCCCTAACGTGAGTCTGTCTGTCTGCTGCCCCTAACGTGAGTCTGTCTGTCTGCTGCCCCTAACGTGAGTCTGTCTGTCTGCTGCCCCTAACGTGAGTCTGTCTGTCTGCTGCCCCTAACGTGAGTCTGCCTGTCTGCTGCCCCTAACGTGAGTCTGTCTGTCTGCTGCCCCTAACGTGAGTCTGTCTGTCTGCTGCCCCTAACGTGAGTCTGTCTGTCTGCTGCCCCTAACGTGAGTCTGTCTGTCTGCTGCCCCTAACGTGAGTCTGCCTGTCTGCTGCCCCTAACGTGAGTCTGTCTGTCTGCTGCCCCTAACGTGAGTCTGTCTGTCTGCTGCCCCTAACGTGAGTCTGTCTGTCTGCTTCCCCTAACGTGAGTCTGTCTGTCTGCTGCCCCTAACGTGAGTCTGTCTGTCTGCTGCCCCTAACGTGAGTCTGTCTGTCTGCTGCCCCTAACATGAGTCTGTCTGTCTGCTGCCCCTAACGTGAGTCTGTCTGTCTGCTGCCCCTAACGTGAGTCTGCCTGTCTGCTGCCCCTAACGTGAGTCTGCCTGTCTGCTGCCCCTAACGTGAGTCTGTCTGTCTGCTGCCCCTAACGTGAGTCTGCCTGTCTGCTGCCCCTAACGTGAGTCTGCCTGTCTGCTGCCCCTAACGTGAGTCTGTCTGTCTGCTGCCCCTAACGTGAGTCTGTCTGTCTGCTGCCCCTAACGTGAGTCTGCCTGTCTGTCTTAGTGTGTTTGTGTAAGTGTGTCTGTACTGCTGGTGTTAATGTGTGTTTAGAATAGTTGGCATAGGAATTCTAAATATAACTGTTAGTGGGCCTCCTCATTGGCTGTTCTCCTCCACCCCCCTACACCCTCATTCTCCTCCCTCTTCATTGGCTGTACACCCCCAACCCCCCTCCACCCTCACCCTTCTCCTTCCTCATTGGCTGTCCTCCTCCACCCCCTCCACCCTCACTCTCCTCTCTCCTCATTGGCTATCCTCCTCCACCCCCTCCACCCTCACTCTCCTCTCTCCTCATTGGCTGTCCTCCTCCACCCCCTCCACCCTCACTCTCCTCTCTCCTCATTGGCTGTCCTCCTCCACCCCCTCCACCCTCACTCTCCTCTCTCCTCATTGGCTGTCCTCCTCCACCCCCTCCACCCTCACTCTCCTCTCTCCTCATTGGCTGTCCTCCTCCACCCCCTCCACCCTCACTCTCCTCTCTCCTCATTGGCTGTCCTCCTCCACCCCCTCCACTCTCACTCTCCTCTCTCCTCATTGGCTGTCCTCCTCCACCCCCTCCACCCTCACTCTCCTCTCTCCTCATTGGCTGTCCTCCTCCACCCCCTCCACCCTCACTCTCCTCTCTCCTCATTGGCTGTCCTCCTCCACCCCCACTCTCCTCTCTCATTGGCTGTCCTCCTCCACCCCCACACCCTCACTCTCCTCTCTCATTGGCTGTCCTCCTCCACCCCCTCCACCCTCACTCTCCTCTCTCATTGTCTGTCCTCCTCCACCCCCTCCACCCTAGCTCTCCTCTCTCCTCATTGTCTGTCCTCCTCCACCCCCTCCACCCTAGCTCTCCTCTCCTCCTTAATCTCCCCTGTGTGTGTATGTGTGTTTGTGTGTGCATGTGCGTGTGTGTGTGCAGGTATGCTCAGGTGTACCTTGCGGGGTGTCTGGCTGGAGTGTTCACCACTGTCATCGTGGCTCCAGGAGAGAGGATCAAGTGCTTACTGCAGGTAAAACACATGATGATATGTGTGTGTTACTGCAGGTAAAACACATGATGATATGTGTGTGTTTCTGCAGGTAAAACACATGATGATATGTGTGTGTTTCTGCAGGTAAAACACATGATGATATGTGTGTGTTTCTGCAGGTAAAACACATGATGATATGTGTGTGTTACTGCAGGTGAAACACATGATGATATATGTGTGTTTCTGCAGGTAAAACACATGATGATATGTGTGTGTTTCTGCAGGTAAAACACATGATGATATGTGTGTGTTACTGCAGGTAAAACACATGATGATATGTGTGTGTTACTGCAGGTAAAACACATGATGATATGTGTGTGTTACTGCAGGTAAAACACATGATGATATGTGTGTGTTTCTGCAGGTAAAACACATGATCATATGTGTGTGTGTGTATTTGTACAGATGTATGTGTGTTTTTGAATAATTCATTGTTTTGTTGTATTGTTTGAAACCATAAAAAGTATGTTGCCAACACAGTAACAAAATAGATAGTGTGTGTGTGTGTGTGTTCTATGTGTCTGTATGTACAATGTTTGTATCTGCATGCTGTGTGTGTGTGTGTGTTCCAGGTGCAGACCAGTGGGGGTCAGCTGAGGTATGCAGGTCCTCTAGACTGTGCGGTCAGCCTCTATAGGAAGCAGGGGATCCGCAGTGTGTACAAGGGCACTGTGCTGACTCTCCTCAGAGGTGAGAGTGTGTGTGTGTCTGTGTGTCTGTGTGTCTGTGTGCATGTTGTGTATGTTTTTGAATTTATGTTCCCCTTTGTGGATTAAACATCCCTCGACAGAAAGTAAAACAATTTAAATAATATATTATATGATATTTGTCTAAAAAGAAAGTAACAGTAGGTTACATGAAGTAACATCATGAACAACTGGGAGGTAACAACATGGACAACATAAATGATAATAATGTAACCAGAAGTAACATAAAGTAACAGGAAATAACACAAATTAACCAGACAAGCTTGTGTGACATGGATAGCAAGTAACAGACTGTAACAGGGAGTAATAGAATGTCCATCCTGTGTGACTGGTTTCTCTTCCAGATGTCCCTTCTAACGGTCTGTACTTCCTCACCTATGAGTACCTGAAGAACTTACTGACAGCTGAGGGTCAAAGGTCAGTTCCTTGCTGCCATGCCGACAGTACTATATTGTGCAGACTGTACATGCGTGTGTGTATACTGTATGTGTCTATATATACTGTATGTATGTGTCTATATATACTGTATGTGTGTGTATATACTGTATGTATGTGTATATATACTCTATGTGTGTATATATACTGTACATACAGTACGTGTGTGTATACTGTATGTGTGTATATATACTGTATGTGTGTGTATATCTACTGTGAGTGTTTATATCAACTGTGTGTGTAAATCTACTGTGTGTGTGTATAGCTACTGTGTGTGTATATCTACTGTGTGTATATCTACTGTGTGTGTGTATATCTACTGTGTGTGTATATCTACTGTGTGTGTGTATATCTACTGTGTGTGTATATCTACTGTGTGTGTATATCTACTGTGTGTGTGTATATCTACTGTGTGTGTGTGTATAGCTACTGTGTGTGTATATCTACTGTGTGTGTGTATATCTACTGTGTGTGTGTATATCTACTGTGTGTGTATATCTACTGTGTGTGTGTATATCTACTGTGTGTGTATATCTACTGTGTGTGTGTATATCTACTGTGTGTGTATATCTACTGTGTGTGTATATCTACTGTGTGTGTGTATATCTACTGTGTGTGTATATCTACTGTGTGTGTATATCTACTGTGTGTGTGTATATCTACTGTGTGTGTATATCTACTGTGTGTGTATATCTACTGTGTGTGTGTGTCAGCGTGTCTCAGCTCAGCGCTCCCAGGATTCTCCTGGCTGGTGGGGTAGCTGGCATCCTCAACTGGGTCATCGCTCTTCCCCCTGACGTCCTCAAGTCCAACTTCCAGACAGGTCAGCTGGTTTCGGGGGGGGGGGGGGGGGGGGGGGGGGGGTCACGTGGCAGCAGCAGTGTTGCTATGGTGACCCTCAGCAACCTCTTTATTCCAGGGAGTCCTGTATCCCAACACTGCCCTCTGTGTGTGTGTGTATTTCTGTGTGTGTATGTGGTGTGTGTACAGCTGCTGATGGGAGGTATCGGGGTCTGCTGGATGTGCTGAGGGAGCTTCTAAAGGAGGAGGGGCCCAGAGCGCTCTACAAGGGCTTCAACGCTGTGTTCCTAAGAGCCTTCCCTGCCAACGCTGTAAACACTCTCAACACTCAACAACATTAGTTATTACTGCTCAGATTAGATTAGATTCTACTTTAATGTCATTACACACATACAAGTACAGGGTAACGAAATGCAGTTAGCATCCAACCAGAAGTGCAAAACAGGCAGCAGAAGCAGAATATACAGAGTATGTACAGGGTATTAACAGTATTTGGTAGTACAAATATACAGCTGTATTGTACAAAACTTTACTGTACTGTATTTTTACAGTATTTACAGTGGAGGTATGTGCAGATAGTGCAAGATGGGGGTTATATAGGGGGGCGGGGGTTAGCGCAGGGTTAGGGTTAGTTAGCTGTTTTCAAATAGTTTTTTGTTTGTCCAGTCAGCAAACAGGGAGTGGCTGAGAACAATGATGTTGGTGTTGTGCACTAGTTTGAGGGGTGGTTCAGGAATGATGTAGCCATGATGTTGTGGCCCTCCTCCCAATGATGTTGTGGTCCTCCTCACCATGATGTTGTGGTCCTCCTCACCATGATAATGTGGCCCTCCTCACCATGATAATGTGGCCCTCCTCACCATGATAATGTGGCCCTCCTCCCAATGATGTTGTGGTCCTCCTCCCCATGATGTTGTGGCCCTCCTCACCATGATGTTGTGGTCCTCCTCACCATGATGTTGTGGTCCTCCTCCCCATGATGTTGTGGCCCTCCTCACCATGATAATGTGGCCCTCCTCCCCATGATGTTGTGGTCCTCCTCCCCATGATGTTGTGGTCCTCCTCCCCATGATAATGTGGCCCTCCTCACCATGATGTTGTGGTCCTCCTCCCCATGATGTTGTGGTCCTCCTCCCCATGATGTTGTGGCCCTCCTCCCCATGATGTTGTGGTCCTCCTCCCCATGATAATGTGGCCCTCCTCACCATGATGTTGTGGTCCTCCTCCCCATGATAATGTGGCCCTCCTCACCATGATGTTGTGGTCCTCCTCCCCATGATGTTGTGGTCCTCCTCCCCATGATGTTGTGGCCCTCCTCACCATGATAATGTGGCCCTCCTCCCCATGATAATGTGGCCCTCCTCCCCATGATGTTGTGGCCCTCCTCACCATGATAATGTGGCCCTCCTCACCATGATGTTGTGGCCCTCCTCACCATGATAATGTGGCCCTCCTCCCCATGATAATGTGGCCCTCCTCCCCATGATGTTGTGGCCCTCCTCCCCATGATAATGTGGCCCTCCTCACCATGATAATGTGGCCCTCCTCCCCATGATGTTGTGGCCCTCCTCCCCATGATAATGTGGCCCTCCTCACCATGATAATGTGGCCCTCCTCCCCATGATAATGTGGCCCTCCTCACCATGATAATGTGGCCCTCCTCCCCATGATGTTGTTTCCAGCTTGCTGTGTTAGTGGAGAAGTAGTTGGCTACTTGTTTTTCAATTCCAGGACATTAAAACAATTCCCTTATGCAGATAACCCTGTAACCTCCTGTCTGTCTGCCTGTCTGTCTGTCTGCCTGTCTGTCTGCCTGTCTGTCTGTCTGTTTCAGGCCTGCTTCCTGGGGTTTGAGTTTGCTGTGAAGGGTTTGAACTGGCTGGCTCCCAGCTGGTGAACACTCCTTTGTGTGTGTGAGTGTGTATGTATGTGTATGTGTGTGTGTGAGTGTGTATGTATGTGTATGTGTGTGTGTGAGTGTGTATGTATGTGTATGTGTGTGTGTGAGTGAATGCGTGTATGTGTGTATTTTTTTGAATAAAAGAAACACACATTGCAATAAGAATCAATTATATAAAAAATGTATGATCAAATGACTAAAATACATCAATTTATGGGACAACAAATAGACCCATCCTGATCTGAATCATTGTGAAAATTATTCAAGTGTAATGAGCAGATTTTGTAAGCCTGTTTAAATAAAATGACAAAATTGATTGTATTCAAAATAGAGGAGTAACATCATTTATTATCTGTGAATTCCAACACTATTCCAACACTTTACTACCATGACCTTTGACCTAGTTGTTTACGCGTGTTGCCAATATTATAAACCGGAAATGGTGAAACAGGAACGACGGCAGACACACATGCAGATAATCTTTGAATGGTAATATTTTAATTACCCGATCGATTGATTTGAAATAGAACGACTATATTTCTAAATAAGTACGAACTACAGTACCCACAATCCATATCGAGAGGAATCGTTCCGGGGTTGATTTCCTGCTCTGAAGGTAAGAAGCAACATCAACACTTAACATTGAATCTTTTATCACAGAAACGGCAAACGTTTTGATAACGGAAGAACTAAAAGATGAAGCCTGAATTATCGGCGAATGTTAAGGTCCTTTGAAAATGTCTAGGCTGTGTGCGTTAATGTAGATAAGTAAGATTCATGCAGTCCTAATGTCCCAACACTTGGTAACTAACCTTGATGAAACACGTGTTCTACACACGGAGAGGAAACACAAGTGTTCTACTCACTGAAAACACAAGTGTTCTACACACTGAAAACACAAGTGTTCTACACACTGAAAACACAAGTGTTCTACACACTGAAAACACAAGTGTTCTACACACTGAAAACACAAGTGTTCTACACACTGAAAACACAAGTGTTCTAGAGAGGAAACACAAGTGTTCTAGAGAGGAAACACAAGTGTTCTCGACACGGAGAGGAAACACAAGTGTTCTAGAGAGGAAACACAAGTGTTCTCGACACGGAGAGGAAACACAAGTATTCTACACACTGAAAACACAACATAGTGGAACTGAATAAAGGTTCGGGACTGACTTTCGTTTGGCTGTGTGTGTGCGCGCCCGCCCGCGCCTGCCTGTGTGTCAGTCAGGTGGATGCCAGCTGTGGAGAGCTGCCATGCCCCTGGAGGTCAGATGGCCGTTCCCACAGCGCCCCCTGCTGCCCTGGAGGATCCACAGCTCTCTGGTGATGGGCATGGTGGGAACATACTCATACTTCTGGACCAGTAAGATTTCTTCTCTTAGGACAAGATGCACAGACACATCCAGTGTTATATTGAGGTGGTCATGGGCCCCGAGGCTAATATGAACTACCTGTTTGTCTTCAGAGTATATGAACTACCTGTCTGTCTTCAGAGTATATGAACTACCTGTCTGTCTTCAGAGTATATGAACTACCTGTCTGTCTTCAGAGTATATGAACTACCTGTCTGTCTTCAGAGTATATGAACTACCTCTCAGTTCATAACCAGGATGTCCTGTTGAATCTTGTTGACCACCGCCCCCCAGACACGCCCCTTATCACCCTGTCCAATCACCAGTCCTGTATGGATGACCCTCACATCTGGGGTAAACACACACTCCTGAATGCACTGCACACACACTCCTGATTACTCACACACTTCTTAACACACACTCCTGATTACTCACACACTTCTTAACACACTCATAAAGGAACACACATCTGAACACACACAGTGTAATATTCTCCCTCTCCCTCCTACTCCATCTCATCAGGGGTGCTGAAACTGAGACACTTGTGGAACTTCAATAAAATGCGCTGGTGAGTTCTGCTACTAATCTAGTGTAACGTCTGTATTCTCTGATTGGTTCTTGTATGTTATCGGTATTCTCTGATTGGTTCTTGTTTAACATTGATGTTTTCTGTTGTGTTATTGACCAGGGCCCCAGCAGCTTCAGACATCTGTTTCACTAAAGAGTTCCACTCTTACTTCTTCAGCCGCGGCAAGTGTGTCCCTGTTTGCAGAGGTTAGTCTGTGTGTGTGTGTGTGTGTTGCTGTCATACAGGAGATGGTGTGTGTGTGTGTGTTGCTGTCATACAGGAGATGGTGTGTGTGTGTGTGTGTGTGTGTGTTGCTGTCATACAGGAGATGGTGTGTGTGTGTGTGTGTGTTGCTGTCATACAGGAGATGGTGTGTGTGTGTGTGTTGCTGTCATACAGGAGATGGTGTGTGTGTGTGTGTTGCTGTCATACAGGAGATGGTGTGTGTGTGTGTGTTGCTGTCATACAGGAGATGGTGTGTGTGTGTGTGTTGCTGTCATACAGGAGATGGTGTGTGTGTCTGTGTGTGTGTGTTGCTGTCATACAGGAGATGGTGTGTGTGTGTGTGTTGCTGTCATACAGGAGATGGTGTGTGTGTCTGTGTGTGTGTGTGTTGCTGTCATACAGGAGATGGTGTGTGTGTGTGTGTTGCTGTCATACAGGAGATGGTGTGTGTGTGTGTGTGTTGCTGTCATACAGGAGATGGTGTGTGTGTGTGTGTGTGTGTGTGTTGCTGTCATACAGGAGATGGTGTGTGTGTGTGTGTGTGTGTTGCTGTCATACAGGAGATGGTGTGTGTGTGTGTGTGTGTGTGTGTGTTGCTGTCATACAGGAGATGGTGTGTGTGTGTGTGTGTGTTGCTGTCATACAGGAGATGGTGTGTGTGTGTGTGTGTGTGTTGCTGTCATACAGGAGATGGTGTGTGTGTGTGTGTTGCTGTCATACAGGAGATGGTGTGTGTGTCTGTGTGTGTGTGTGTTGCTGTCATACAGGAGATGGTGTGTGTGTGTGTGTTGCTGTCATACAGGAGATGGTGTGTGTGTGTGTTGCTGTCATACAGGAGATGGTGTGTGTGTGTGTTGCTGTCATACAGGAGATGGTGTGTGTGTGTGTGTGTTGCTGTCATACAGGAGATGGTGTGTGTGTTGCTGTCTTACAGGAGATGGTGTGTGTGTGTGTTGCTGTCATACAGGAGATGGTGTGTGTGTGTGTTGCTGTCATACAGGAGATGGTGTGTGTGTGTGTGTGTTGCTGTCATACAGGAGATGGTGTGTGTGTGTTGCTGTCATACAGGAGATGGTGTGTGTGTGTGTGTGTGTTGCCGTCATACAGGAGATGGTGTGTGTGTGTGTGTTGCTGTCATAC
Source organism: Protosalanx chinensis (assembly GCA_030340685.1). NCBI lineage: Eukaryota > Metazoa > Chordata > Actinopteri > Osmeriformes > Salangidae > Protosalanx > Protosalanx chinensis. The sequence goes on along the minus strand of CM059320.1, from coordinate 17,619,310 downwards.
AGGAGATGGTGTGTGTGTGTGTTGCTGTCATACAGGAGATGGTGTGTGTGTGTGTTGCTGTCATACAGGAGATGGTGTGTGTGTGTGTGTGTTGCTGTCATACAGGAGATGGTGTGTGTGTCTGTGTGTGTGTGTTGCTGTCATACAGGAGATGGTGTGTGTGTGTGTTGCTGTCATACAGGAGATGGTGTGTGTGTGTGTTGCTGTCATACAGGAGATGGTGTGTGTGTGTGTGTGTTGCTGTCATACAGGAGATGGTGTGTGTGTGTGTGTGTTGCTGTCATACAGGAGATGGTGTGTGTGTTGCTGTCTTACAGGAGATGGTGTGTGTGTGTGTGTTGCTGTCATACAGGAGATGGTGTGTGTGTGTGTGTGTTGCTGTCATACAGGAGATGGTGTGTGTGTGTGTGTTGCTGTCATACAGGAGATGGTGTGTGTGTGTGTGTGTTGCTGTCATACAGGAGATGGTGTGTGTGTGTGTGTGTGTGTTGCTGTCATACAGGAGATGGTGTGTGTGTGTGTGTTGCTGTCATACAGGAGATGGTGTGTGTGTGTTGCTGTTATACAGGAGATGGTGTGTGTGTGTGTTGCTGTCATACAGGAGATGGTGTGTGTGTGTGTTGCTGTCATACAGGAGATGGTGTGTGCGTGTTGCTGTCATACAGGAGATGGTGTGTGTGTGTTGCTGTCATACAGGAGATGGTGTGTGTGTGTCGTGTGTGTTGCTGTCATACAGGAGATGGTGTGTGTGTGTGTGTGTTGCTGTCATACAGGAGATGGTGTGTGTGTGTGTGTGTGTGTTGCTGTCATACAGGAGATGGTGTGTGTGTGTTGCTGTCATACAGGAGATGATGTGTGTGTGTGTGTTGCTGTCATACAGGAGATGGTGTGTGTGTGTGTGTGTTGCTGTCATACAGGAGATGGTGTGTGTGTGTGTGTGTGTTGCTGTCATACAGGAGATGGTGTGTGTGTGTGTGTTGCTGTCATACAGGAGATGGGGTGTGTGTGTGTGTGTGTGTTGCTGTCATTCAGGAGATGGTGTGTGTGTGTGTGTGTTGCTGTCATACAGGAGATGGTGTGTGTGTGTTGCTGTCATACAGGAGATGGTGTGTGTGTGTTGCTGTCATACAGGAGATGGTGTGTGTGTGTGTGTTGCTGTCATACAGGAGATGGTGTGTGTGTGTGTGTTGCTGTCATTCAGGAGATGGTGTGTGTGTGTGTGTGTTGCTGTCATTCAGGAGATGCTGTGTGTGTGTGTGTGTGTGTTGCTGTCATTCAGGAGATGGTGTGTGTGTGTGTGTTGCTGTCATACAGGAGATGGTGTGTGTGTGTTGCTGTCATACAGGAGATGGTGTGTGTGTGTTGCTGTCATACAGGAGATGGTGTGTGTGTGTGTGTTGCTGTCATTCAGGAGATGGTGTGTGTGTGTGTGTTGCTGTCATTCAGGAGATGGTGTGTGTGTGTGTATGTTGCTGTCATACAGGAGATGGTGTGTGTGTGTGTGTTGCTGTCATACAGGAGATGGTGTGTGTGTGTGTGTTGCTGTCATTCAGGAGATGGTGTGTGTGTGTGTGTTGCTGTCATTCAGGAGATGGGGTGTGTGTGTGTGTTGCTGTCATTCAGGAGATGGGGTGTGTGTGTGTGTTGCTGTCATTCAGGAGATGGTGTGTGTGTGTGTGTTGCTGTCATTCAGGAGATGGTGTGTGTGTGTGTGTTGCTGTCATTCAGGAGATGGTGTGTGTGTGTGTGTGTTGCTGTCATTCAGGAGATGGTGTGTGTGTGTGTGTTGCTGTCATTCAGGAGATGGGGTGTGTGTGTGTGTTGCTGTCATACAGGAGATGGTGTGTGTGTGTGTGTTGCTGTCATTCAGGAGATGGTGTGTGTGTGTGTGTGTTGCTGTCATACAGGAGATGGTGTGTGTGTGTGTGTGTTGCTGTCATTCAGGAGATGGTGTGTGTGTGTGTGTGTTGCTGTCATACAGGAGATGGTGTGTGTGTGTGTTGCTGTCATACAGGAGATGGTGTGTGTGTGTGTGTTGCTGTCATTCAGGAGATGGGGTGTGTGTGTGTGTTGCTGTCATTCAGGAGATGGGGTTTACCAGAAAGGCATGGACTTCCTTCTAGACAAGCTGAACAGAGGAGAGTGGGTTCACATCTTTCCAGAAGGTACAGGAATATTCTTTCTCTCCTTTCTCTCCCTCCTTGTCTCTTTCTCTCCTTTGTCGTTCATCTCTAATTCCAAATCGTTCTCCTTTCCTCTCCAGGGAAAATCAACACATCAGAAGAGGCGTTACGTTTAAAATGGGGTGAGACTGATTCCAGGCTGTGATTGGTGTGGGTTTTTGTGGAGCTGTTGTGTTTTAACATGTTAGTATTTCAGGTGTGGGTCGCTTGATAGCAGAGTGCTCTCTCAACCCCATCATACTGCCTCTGTGGCACATAGGTAAGGCTTTCTACTTACACTGTGACTCTCTCTCTCACTCACACACACACACACACACACAGTATATGACTGTGTTCCTTCTGTCTCAGGGATGGATGATGTTCTGCCCAATGAGCCGCCATACATCCCCCGCACTGGCAAGGTGAACACACACACACACATCCCCCGCACTGGCAAAGTGAACACACACACATACATCCCACGTACTGGCATATATACACGTACACACACTTATACAAAACATACACAGCTACACCGAACCCCACCTCCCAACACACACACACACCTACAAACACACTAGGATACAATGCCATGTTGACCCAGCCGGGGTCCCTCTATCCTTCTAAATCCATTCATCATCTCTTATTAATGCTTCTGTCTCATGCTTGGTAACAGGGCGAGCCGTGTGTGTGTGTGTGCGTGTGTGTGTATAAGTGTAAGTGTAATGACTTGGTCTGGTCCTGTAGAGAATCACCATCCTGGTGGGAAAACCCTTCAGAGTTCATCACCTGGTAGAGGAACTGAGAGATGAGAACAGGAGCCAGGTACACTCACACACACATACTCCCACACACACTCACTCAGGCTCACACTCACCTACACACGTATTCTCACACATTCACGTACATACACACGAAGATTGTCACACGTGTGTACATACACACTCATACATATTCAGACATGCATGCATTCTCACATGTACACACACCAGCCACACAAAACCATCAAGGCAAGTGTGTTTTCTTAACAGGTGGAGATGAGGAAGGTGCTGACAGATTTTATCCAGAAGGAGTTTTACAGCCTGAAGACCCAGGCAGAGGCCCTCCACTGTCAGGTCCACACCAGTTCCTGAGGCCCAGCAGAGGCCCTCCACTGTCAGGTCCACACCAGTTCCTGAGGCCCAGCAGAGGCCCTCCACTGTCAGGTCCACACCAGTTCCTGAGGCCCAGCAGAGGCCCTCCACTGTCAGGTCCACACCAGTTCCTGAGGCCCAGCAGAGGCCCTCCACTGTCAGGTCCACACCAGTTCCTGAGGCCCAGCAGAGGCCCTCCACTGTCAGGTCCACACCAGTTCCTGAGGCCCAGCAGAGGCCCTCCACTGTCAGGTCCACACCAGTTCCTGAGGCCCAGCAGAGGCCCTCCACTGTCAGGTCCACACCAGTTCCTGAGGCCCAGCAGAGGCCCTCCACTGTCAGGTCCACACCAGTTCCTGAGGCCCAGCAGAGGCCCTCCACTGTCAGGTCCACACCAGTTCCTGAGGCCCAGCAGAGGCCCTCCACTGTCAGGTCCACACCAGTTCCTGAGGCCCAGCAGAGGCCCTCCACTGTCAGGTCCACACCAGTTCCTGAGGCCCAGCAGAGGCCCTCCACTGTCAGGTCCACACCAGTTCCTGAGGCCCAGCAGAGGCCCTCCACTGTCAGGTCCACACCAGTTCCTGAGGCCCAGCAGAGGCCCTCCACTGTCAGGTCCACACCAGTTCCTGAGGCCCAGCAGAGGCCCTCCACTGTCAGGTCCACACCAGTTCCTGAGGCCCAGCAGAGGCCCTCCACTGTCAGGTCCACACCAGTTCCTGAGGCCCAGCAGAGGCCCTCCACTGTCAGGTCCACACCAGTTCCTGAGGCCCAGCAGAGGCCCTCCACTGTCAGGTCCACACCAGTTCCTGAGGCCCAGCAGAGGTCCTCCACTGTCAGGTCCACACCAGTTCCTGAGGCCCAGCAGAGGCCCTCCACTATCCACACAGTTCCTGAGGTCAAGGCCTCTGTTGGGCCTCAATCTTGTCGCAACCATCAGTCTTACTGAGAAACACACAAACTATCACACAGGCTGGTTCAGGAAGTGACTCTTCTAACCCTGCAGCTGGTGCAGGAAGTAAAAGCTCTCTTCACATCCTGCATTTCACCAAACTCTCTGTATACTTCAGTAGTAAAATCTTATTTAATTTAAGTTTGTATTTAATTTCTCCTGGTTTTGACATTTTGAAATTGACAGTAAGTCTCTGATCATGCCTCACGAGATACCACCCCGTCTATGTATATAAATAAATATGTATTTCTATTTTAGCTAAAGGAAAAATCAATTTTTATGTATTAAGGCTTGATTCAAAGTTCCGAAAGAAAGGTGTGGTTGTTTTCTGAACATCCGTTGCCTTATTGAGGTCACCAAACACCAAACAATCAGCCATTAAAGTCTGGATATTTTCTACATTTGAATACTCAACATCCTAATCTAGCAATATCATTATCTAGCATTATTTAATACCTGATACTAATGAAATGGTCATTATGAGGCTTCCACAGATCTTGATTACGACCCTTCATTTGAATCAGGAGTGCTAAAGCAGGGAAACATCTAAAACCTCCAGGACAGCGGCCCTCAAGCACCAGGGCTGCTTAGACCTGATCTAGAACCTCCAGGACAGTGGCCCTCAAGCACCAGGGTTCCCTACCCCTGATCTAGAACCTCCAGGATAGCGGCCCTCAAGCACCAGGGCTGCTTAGACCTGATCTAGAACCTTCAGGACAGCGGCCCTCAAGCACCAGGGCTGCTTAGACCTGATCTAGAACCTTCAGGACAGCGGCCCTCAAGCACCAGGGCTGCTTAGACCTGATCTAGAACCTTCAGGACAGCGGCCCTCGAGGACCAGGGCGGCTTAGACCTGATCTAGAACCTTCAGGACAGTGGCCCTCGAGGACCAGGGCGGCTTAGACCTGATCTAGAACCTTCAAGACAGCGGCCCTCGAGGACCAGGGTTGTTTAGACCTGATCTAGAACCTCCAGGACAGTGGCCCTCAAGCACCAGGGCTGCTTAGACCTGATCTAGCAACTAAAGTATGAAAAATGGGTTAGATACTTATTATAAAATGACATTTTGCCTTTAATTCATCAATACCAATTATCTGGTTGCATCATACCTTCTTATTTTAGTTATGTTATACCTTAAACTGGTGACATAATTGTAATTACAGTTACATTGTTGTGTACTGTTATTTTATTAAAATTAAAAACAACATTACCAGTGGAAATGTATGTTCCCAGAAAATATTAAATGAGGTCCATGAGGTAATCGAGGTTGAATGTTCTTGCGTTTTTTGTTTGTTTGGTAAGAATAAAGTAACGTAATTTACAGTGTAAAAAGGTCCGGGTTCAGTTAGACGCCCTCTAGCGGCATGTTGAGGTACTGACGTGGTGCCGCTGTCCTTGGTCCTGTAATGACGTCATCTAGACGAGTTAGAATCCCCAACATGGCGACTGGAAGGATGCGAGCGGTTCATCGCGCCTCGGTGCTGTTGGCCGTTTTATTCTCCGTGTTACCCGCAACTACCGGCGAAGAACAGGTGCCTCTGATGCTGTGGACCAGTGAAGGGTGAGTTCCCTAACCCTAACCCAGGTAGCATTACCGAGTACAGTTACTAATTCAAGAAATCCCACCGCCGTGTATATAACAGCAGACACTACCTGCGCAAATATATGATATATCATATAATATATGCAATGTTTGGTTGATTATTGATTATGTCATATTAAACGTTGTTAAGACTTATTCAACGCTGATCTTACTCGATGATTTCCTGGCCCATCAATGATTTAGTACCCAACATAGCTGGTGTGCAGCAGCTAGTGCTATGGAGCTAAGGTTAATGACAGTCCTGTCCAGAGAGGTGACCAACAAGAAATGTAAGATGTGATTCTGTTTAGCCCCATTAGACAAGGCTGCATCATACCGCCAGTTCTCTGCTAGTGGAACCTGACCAGTCCGACCTACACTACAGTAGCCGGACCTAGTACCTATGATCAGGGTTCCATCCTTGTCTTCAGCAGGTCTGCTGCCCTGCCCCTGGCCCTGCCTCCAGCAGGTCACATTGTGGGCAGCTCTCAGCTGGGATCCTACCTAGAGACGGCCCTGACTTCCTGCCCTCGCAATGTCCTCCTCTTCCTGCAGGACAAGGTGAGAGAGCCACTCTAGACCTAAACTAACTCTAAACCTAAACTAACTCTAGACCTAACACTAACTCTAACCCTAACACTAACTCTAGACCTAAACTAACTCTAACACTGACTCCAGACCTAACCTAACTGTAGACCTAACCTAACCTAACTCTAGACCTAAACTAACTCTAGACCTAACCTAACTCTAGACCTAACCTAACCCTAACACTGATTCCAGACCTAACCTAACTCTAGACCTAAACTAACTCTAGACCTAAACTAACTCTAGACCTAAACTGACTCCAGACCTAACACTAACTAGGGGTCAGATGGCTCAATGGTTAAGGCGTTGGCCTCATGACCGAAACGTTGTGAGATCGAGCCCCCGCTGTGGCTATATGACGTTGTGTCCTTGGGCAAGGCACTTCACCCTACTTGCCTCAGGGAGAATGTCCCTGTACTTACTGTAAGTCGCCTTGGATAAAAGCGTCTGCTAAATGAATAAATGTAAATGTAAATGTAAACTCCAGACCTAACCTAACCTAACTCCAGACCTAACCTAACTCTAAACCTAACCTAACTCCAGACCTAACCTAACTCCAGACCTAACCTAACTCCAGACCTAACCTAACTCCAGACCTAACCTAACTCCAGACCTAACCTAACTCTAAACCTAACCTAACCTAACTCTAACCCTAACTCCAGACCTAACCTAACTCCAGACCTAACCTAACTCCAGACCTATCCTAACTCCAGACCTAACCTAACTCCAGACCTAACCTAACTCCAGACCTAACCTAACTCTAAACCTAACCTAACTCCAGACCTATCCTAACTCCAGACCTAACCTAACTCCAGACCTAACCTAACTCCAGACCTAACCTAACTCCAGACCTAACCTAACTCTAAACCTAACCTAACTCCAGACCTATCCTAACTCCAGACCTAACCTAACTCCAGACCTAACCTAACTCCAGACCTAACCTAACTCCAGACCTAACCAAACTCCAGACCTAACCTAACTCCAGACCTAACCTAACTCCAGACCTAACCTAACTCCAGACCTAACCTAACTCCAGACCTAACCTAACTCCAGACCTAACCTAACCTATTTCTTTCTTGTCTCCTCTCCTGTCAGCTGAGTGTGGAGGACTTTACTGTGTATGGAGGAGCCTTCGGGAACAAGCTAGACAGTGCCTTTCCTAACGTTGAAGTGTGTCTTTACATCGTATACACACAGTCACACTCACACACATACATACATACACTCGCACACACGCATAGTTTGTGCTGTAACAGGGGTGTTGTTCCTGTGTTGTCCTCCAGAGGGCTCTGTAACAGGGGTGTTGTTCCTGTGTTGTCCTCCAGAGGGCTCTGTAACAGGGGTGTTGTTCCTGTGTTGTCCTCCAGAGGGCTCTGCTGTCATCTTCCTCCCCCCTTGTTCTTCCTGCCGTGTCCGGACTTGCCTCCAGCTCTGTGATTGGCCAGCTACAGGACCAGTTGGAGATCTCTCCTCTCTACATGGATGCTGACACTCTGGCCCAGCTCCGTCTCAACGCCTCCAGCCCATCCCTGCTGGTGTTCAGACTGCCCTACAGCACTGGGTACACACACAACTAACTGTGGGAGTGGCTTCCTAACGGTGGGTGTGGCTTATCTAATGGTGTGTGTGGTCTATTTCAGGGCTGACCTGATGTCAGTGAAGGAAGTGCTCAGTGGGAACGGTGAGTTAGCTACTTCCTGTTAGCTACACTACTTCCTGTTAGCTATAGTACTTCCTGTCAGCTACAGTACTTCCTGTTAGCCACTATACTTCCTGTTAGCCACTATACTTCCTGTTAGCTACTATACTTCCTGTTAGATACAGTACTTCCTGTTAGCTACAATACTTCCTGTTAGCTACAGTACTTCCTGTTATCTACAATACTTCCTGTTATCTACAATACTTCCTGTTATCTACAGTACTTCCTGTTATCTACAATACTTCCTGTTATCTACAGTACTTCCTGTTATCTACAGTACTTCCTGTTATCTACAGTACTTCCTGTTATCTACAGTACGTCCTGTTTGATACAGTACTGTTAGAGAAACAGGCAGTTAACATAATAATAATAATGTATTTCTTGGTCAGGGTCTGTGGTATGTAACGTGTTCAGGGTCTGTGGTATGTAACGTGTTCAGGGTCTGTGGTATGTAACGTGTTCAGGGTCTGTGGTATGTAACGTGTTCAGGGTCTGTGGTATGTAACGTGTTCAGGGTCTGTGGTATGTAACGTGTTCAGGGTCTGTGGTATGTAACGTGTTCAGGGTCTGTGGTATGTAACGTGTGCAGGGTCTGTGGTATGTAACGTGTTCAGGGTCTGCTCATATCTGATGTGTGTTTTAGACGAGGTGATTGGTCAGGTGATGAGCATAATGAAGAGCCAGTCTGTCCCCTATACTGCCATCTACACCGCCCTGCAACCCTCTAGGGTAAGTGTGTGTTTGATGCTTGTTGGCATTTTGACTCATCTTAGCCTAAAGCCCTTGTTGGTTAGCAGTGGTTTAAGCGGCTGATATTTTTATATCTGTCCTTTTTCCATGACAAAATTGTTGGTATCCTTCAGTCAATGAAAGAAAAACACGCAATGGTCACTTTAATAAATACAAATTCTGTGAATGTTAACCGAAGAAAGTCAGACATTGCTTTTCAACCATGTTTCAACTGAATTATTTAATAAAAGAAACTCAAGGAAAAACCCTGGACTAAAATTACGGGACCCCTAAATTTATATTTGGTTGCACAACCTTTTGAGGCCATCACTGCAATCAGACAATTCCTGTAACTGTCAGTGAGACTTCTGCACCTCAGCAGGTATTTTGTCCCACTCCTCATGACCAAACTGCTCCAGTGGTTTCCAGTTTGAAGGGTTTGTTTTCCTCTTAGCCATTCTTGGGTGTTTTTATCTGTGTTTTGGGTCATTGTCCTGTTATAAGACCCATGACCTGTGACTGAGTCCAAGCTTTCTGACGCTGGCCAGCACATTTCTCTCTAGGATCCCTTGATAGTCTTCAGGTATCATTGCACCCTGCACAGATTCAACACACCCTGTGCCAGATGCAGCAAAGCAGCCCCTTCTCATCTAGATTCTGGGATCTTTTGTCACCATTCAGATTATCTGTCTCTTTGATTTGTGTCAGATTTGAGTCAGATGGCTCAGCGGGTTAAGGTGTTGGCCACATGATTGGAAGGTTGTGAGATCGAACCCCGGCTGTGGCTGTGTGATGTTGTGTCCTTGGGCAAGACACTTCACCCTACTTGCCTCAGGGAGAATGTCCATGTACTTACTGTAAGTTGCTTTGGATAAGAATGTCTGCTAAATAAGGTATTATTTGTCATCAGTTTTCCTCTTGCTGTCACGCCCAGGGAGGTTGGCTACAGTTCCATGGATCTTACTTTTCTGAATACTATGTGCAACTGAAGGGACATCTAGGTGCTTGGAGATGCTCTTATAGCAGGGGTGGGCAGTCCTGGTCCTCGAGGGCCGCTGTCCTGAAGGTTTGAGATGTTTCCCTGCTCCAGCACACCTGATACTAATCATCAGGCTTCCACAGAGGAACTACCCATTCCATAGAATCAGGTCTGCTGGAGGGAAACATCTAAAAACTTCAGGACAGCGGCCCTCGAGGACCAGGATTGCCCACCCCTGTCTTATAGCCTTTACCTTTATCATGCTTGACCGTCGTGAGTTTTTCTTTCATTGACCAAAGGGTACCAACAATTTTGTCCACGTCTGTAACTCTCCTCTCTTTCTCTCACCTGTCTCTTTATCTTACCACTTTGTCTCCTTTCTCTATATCTCTACCTGTCTTCATCCCTCTCATTCTCTCCACCTCTCTCTACCTGTCCTCTCTCTTCCCTTCAGGAGGTGTCGTCTGTGGTGTTGGAGGGGGGGCTGGGCGGGGGTCGTTCTCTGCTGCAGGCACGTGGCAATGGGAGAGACCGCAACAGAAACAGGGAGAGAGAGAGGGAGAGAGAGAGACCTGGGCTTTACCCTCCAGTGGAGTTTAAGGTTGTGAAACTGAAGCAAACACACACACACTCTCTCTCTCTCACACACACACACTCTATCACACACACTCTCTCTCACACACACACACTCTATCACACACACTCTCTCTCTCACACACACCCTCATGTGGCTTGGTGATGTGTCTCTACAGGAAGATGGATCCAGTTGCATCCTGTTGTGGGCAGGGAACCTGTCTGTCAGCATCCTGCGGGGGGGCCGCTGGGAGGGGCATGACCTTACCCCTGCCACCTTCGGAGATGGGGTCACCCCCAAGCTGCAGGGCTCGTCCTGTGACAAGTCAACATCCAGGTCAGAGGTCAGGGAAGGCAGGAAGAAGAAGTCATAACATTGACAAGGAAGCAGGAAGTGATGTTATTAACAGGGAATGTGTGTGATGTTATGAGGAAGTGATGTTATGAGGAAGTGATGTTATGAGGAAGTGATGTTATGAGGAAGTGATGTTATGAGGAAGTGATGTTATGAGGAAGTGATGTTATGAGGAAGTGATGTTATGAGGAAGTGATGTTATGAGGAAGTGATGTTATGAGGAAGTGATGTTATGAGGAAGTGATGTTATTAACAGGGAAGATGTGCATGATATCATTAACTGGGAAGAAGGAAATGATGTCATTACAGAGAAGAAGGTAGTTGACAGTAATCTCTGTTGCTCTCAGACTGGTGTTGAACTACGAGAACGTCCTCGGTCATCGCTCCTTCAAGCTGATGTAAGCTCACACACATATTTACATTCAGTCATTTAGCAGACGCTCCTATCCAGAGCAATTTACAGTAAGTACAGAGATATTACCTCTGAGACAAGCTGCTAGTCTGACACCCTAACCCTCAGCCACCTGACTCCCACAGACTTATACACTTCGTTTTCTGTGTGTGTCTTCGTGTGTGTGTGTCTTAATGTGTGTGTGTCTTCATGTGTCTTCATGTGTGTGTGTGTCTTCGTGTGTGTGTGTTTTCATGTGTGTGTGTCTGCATGTGTGTGTGTGTGTCTTCATGTGTGTGTGTCTTCATGTGTGTGTGTCTTCATGTGTGTGTCTCCAGGTTCATCATGAAGCAGAGACGTTTCCCAGTCTCTGCACGGCGCTGGTTCACCCTGGAGACGGTGGAGTTAGAGTACGACGGCACCAGAGCCTCGTTTAATGGCAGCCGACATGTCTACGCTCCAGCTGAATACTCGTACCGGTGTGAGTACGTCCAGAGCTTCAACTACCCTGCCCTGGTCCCTCGCTCTGACAAGGATCCTGCCAACCAGTGGAGGGTTTCCTTCCAAGACTTCCAGGTGAGTCCTGTCCTCCTCCAACACCTCCTCTCTTTCCTTCTGCTTGTCCTCCTCTCCTCCTCTCATCCTGTAGGACACCAGTAGGGGGGGATTTCAGTAGGAATATTCAAATGCAGAATCAAAACTAAAACCCTCTCTTTCCTTTCTCTGCCTTCAATGCCTGTCTTCTTCTTCCCTTTGCTTTTCCTGTGTGTGTGTGTGTGTGTGTGTGTGTAGATCCAGGGCTTTAATGTGACGGGCAGTGACTTCTCCTATGCCAGTGATTGCGCTGGCTTCTTCAGCCCGGGGATCTGGATGGGACTCCTGACCAGTCTCCTCATGGTCCTAGTGCTCACCTACGGCCTCCACATGATCATGCAGCTTCACACCATGGACCGTTTTGATGACCCCAAGGGCCCCGCTATCTCTGTCCCACAGACAGACTAACAAACACACACTAACACACACAGCTATCTCTGTCCCACAGACAGACTAACACACACACACTAACACACACAGCTATCTCTGTCCCACAGACAGACTAACAAACACACACTAACACACACAGCTATCTCTGTCCCACAGACAGACTAACACACACACACTAACACACACAGCTATCTCTGTCCCACAGACAGACTAACACACACACACTAACACACACAGCTATCTCTGTCCCACAGACAGACTAACAAACACACACTAACACACACAGCTATCTCTGTCCCACAGACAGACTAACACACACACACTAACACACACAGCTATCTCTGTCCCACAGACAGACTAACAAACACACACTAACACACACAGCTATCTCTGTCCCACAGACAGACTAACACACACACACTAACACACACAGCTATCTCTGTCCCACAGACAGACTAACACACACACACTAACACACACAGCTATCTCTGTCCCACAGACAGACTAACAAACACACACTAACACACACAGCTATCTCTGTCCCACAGACAGACTAACAAACACACACTAACACACACAGCTATCTCTGTCCCACAGACAGACTAACAAACACACACTAACACACACAGCTATCTCTATCCCACAGACCGACTCACAAACACACACTAACACACACAGCTATCTCTGTCCCACAGACAGACTAACAAACACACACTAACACACACAGCTATCTCTGTCCCACAGACAGACTAACAAACACACACTAACACACACAGCTATCTCTCTCCCACAGACAGACTAACACACACACACTAACACACACACACACACAGCTATCTCTGTCCCACAGACAGACTAACACACACACACTAACACACACACACACACACAGCTATCTCTGTCCCACAGACAGACTAACACACACACACTAACACACACAGCTATATCTGTCCCACACACAGATTAACACACACAGACTAACACACACAGCTATCTCTGTCCCACAGACAGACTAACAGACACACTAACACACACACACACAGCTATATCTGTCCCACATACAGACTAACACACACACTAACACACACACACAGCTATCTCTGTCCCACAGACAGACTAACACACACACACACAGACACACCTTAGTGACCTGTTACACTCATTTCCTTCTCTGTGTGTTTCCTAACTGTCCATTGAGTGTAGTGAGAGCTTCTAGTGGCACTGCGGTTGATTGTCATTATTATTTGGTCATTATTATTTATTCAGAAGGGTGGTGAGGTCATGACCATAGCTGCCATGTTTACATCCCCATGTTGGCTAAGATCCCTCCTCTGCAATGCTGGCTGTCCAGTGGTGTCAGAGACAAGTGCTGTCAACAGGAAAGCAGCTCTGTCAACAGGAAACCAGTTTTGTAAACAGAAAACCAGACATGTAAACAGGAACCAAGCAATGTAAACAGGAACTAAGGGAGTAATCTCAGAAGAATAGTGATAGTCTGGTTCAGTCAGTTAGCTGGTCATTGTACATATGAAGACACGTGAATCATATGCATATTCTGAAATGTTATTTACTGGTGAGACTTGTTTTCATCTTGTTGTTGTGTATGTGTTTAAGCAGTGTTGTTTAGGTGTTATTTATAAAATAAGGATGTTACTGTAAACTACTATCAATGTTGCTATAGGGAGAAACATGCACCCCCCCCTGCCCTCTGACCTCTGACCTCGGGCCCAAGGCAGGGTGACTCAGCCACCAGGTTAGATAGGAAGTCGAACTTTGAGAAGATATGAATAATATGAAAACAAAACACTAACCTGATTGAGGGTTGTTGACCTTGTTCAGCTGTCCTTTGTCCAATCTTTTCATTTAACTGCAAAAAAAAATATGTCTAGCTGTGATATACCGTGGTGGTGATCTTCCCTGGTGGTGATCTGTCCTGGTGGTGATCTGTCCTGGTGGTGATCTTCCCTGGTGGTGATCTTCCCTGGTGGTGATCTGTCCTGGTGGTGATCTTCCCTGGTGGTGATCTTCCCTGGTGGTGATCTGTCCTGGTGGTGATCTGTCCTGGTGGTGATCTTCCCTGGTGGTGATCTTCCCTGGTGGTGATCTGTCCTGGTGGTGATCTGTCCTGGTGGTGATCTGTCCTGGTGGTGATCTTCTCTGGTGGTGATCTGTCCTGGTGGTGATCTTCTCTGGTGGTGATCTGTCCTGGTGGTGATCTTCCCTGGTGGTGATCTGTCCTGGTGGTGATCTACCCTGGTGGTGATCTGTCCTGGTGGTGATCTTCCCTGGTGGTGATCTGTCCTGGTGGTGATCTACCCTGGTGGTGATCTGTCCTGGTGGTGATCTTCCCTGGTGGTGATCTGTCCTGGTGGTGATCTTCCCTGGTGGTGATCTGTCCTGGTGGTGATCTTCCCTGGTGGTGATCTGTCCTGGTGGTGATCTACCCTGGTGGTGATCTGTCCTGGTGGTGATCTTCCCTGGTGGTGATCTGTCCTGGTGGTGATCTACCCTGGTGGTGATCTGTCCTGGTGGTGATCTTCCCTGGTGGTGATCTGTCCTGGTGGTGATCTTCCCTGGTGGTGATCTTCCCTGGTGGTGATCTACCCTGGTGGTGATCTGTCCTGGTGGTGATCTGTCCTGGTGGTGATCTTCCCTGGTGGTGATCTTCCCTGGTGGTGATCTACCCTGGTGGTGATCTGTCCTGGTGGTGATCTTCCCTGGTGGTGATCTTCCCTGGTGGTGATCTGTCCTGGTGGTGATCTTCACTGGTGGTGATCTGTCCTGGTGGTGATCTGTCCTGGTGGTGATCTACCCTGGTGGTGATCTTCCCTGGTGGTGATCTGTCCTGGTGGTGATCTTCACTGGTGGTGATCTACCCAGGTGGTGATCTACCCAGGTGGTGATCTGCCCTGGTGGTGATCTACCTTGTTGGTGATCTATCTTGTTGGTGATCTGCCCTGGTGGTGATCTAACCAGGTGGTGATCTGCCCTGGTGGTGATCTACCTTGTTGGTGATCTACCTTGTTGGTGATCTTCCCTGGTGGTGATCTACCCTGGTGGTGATCTACCCTGGTGGTGATCAAAATAGTATAATCTCTATTCTGATGAACCAAATGTTTTTAAGATATTCAGAGTTGGACCAAAACAGCTGTTATCATTGAATTGTTTATTTGCGTGATTGTGGATGTGTTAGATGAGGTTTGGTGTGCAGCCCTGACTGTAACCCAACCTAATAAATCACCTTGGACGTTGAATCACTTCTTTGTCTTTTGTGAACTGTCAAATGTGAAAGACTTGACATTACCTGGAAGACAAACTACCCATCTAAAGTTTGGACAAATTTTCCCATAATCCGAATAGGAGAGTGTGTAACTCAGTGTCGAAGGACAAGACTTAATTAAGAGTTCAGAACAATCCAGTCCAGTTTTGTTAACTTTCTTTAAATGTACAATTACATTTTAAAGGTTGTATTCTCATAACCTTTTAATAAACAAATCAGTTGTTTATTAGATGATAAGTTTAGCATTGCTTTGTGGAAAATCTGTAGTCCACTAAACATGAGTTGTTGGGTTCCAAGAATGTCTAATACAGTGGTCCCAAACCCTCAGGGCCCCCTGTCCTGCATGTTTTAGATCAGTGGTCCCCAAACCTGGTCCTCAGGGCCCACTGTCCTGCATGTTTTAGATCAGTGGTCCCCAAACCTGGTCCTCAGGGCCCACTGTCCTGCATGTTTTAGATCAGTGGTCCCCAACCCTGGTCCTCAGGGCCCCACTGTCCTGCATGTTTTAGATGTTTTACTGCTCTAACACACCTGATCCAAATGAAAAGGTCATTATGAAGCTTAGCAGAAGCCTGATAATGACCTTTATTTGAGTCAGGTGTGTTGAAGCAGGAAAACATCTAAAACATGCAGGACACGGGGCCCTGAAGACCAGGGTTGGGGACCACTGATCTAAAACATGCAGGACAGGGGGCCCTGAGGACCAGGGTTGGGGACCACTGGTCAAATAGTTATTTATTCTTGCCAGCAAGAAGGCCATTTCCCTCTCACACACCTGTAAAACATTCCCCTAATGAGCTGTTTCCATCCCACAGCTTTTCTCGATCCTCCCATGTTCAGCTCTGGGTTTAAACACCTTCTCTGAACGTCTTTGCCTGGTTTAGCTTATCTTTTGTAACATTTGGTGTTTGTTTTCTAGTTCCTGATATTTTGCGCCCAGACCTTTGTGATTCTCTGGCCCTGTTCCACATGTGGGGGATGAAGATCAAGATCACCTGAATCCTGCCTGTACGTTGAAACGTAAGTTTCATAAGTAAAAGTTCCACAAATGGGTTCACCATACTTATGGGTCAGTTGCATTCTTACTGAAACCTTGTAAAAAGATATATCAATTCAAAATTTAACCATTTGAATCATATATTCAGAGTTTGATAGGTTTTGGGATGAGTGGAAACTATAGGTTGAATAACTCCTTAGACCAGGGGTGGGCAGTCCTGGTCCTGGAGGGTTAAGGTAGGGTCTGAGACAGGGGTGGGCTGTCCTGGAGGATTGGGGTAGGGTCTAAGACAGGGGTGGGCTGTCCTGGTTCTCCAGGATTGGAGTAGGGTCTAAGGCAGGGGTGGGCAGTCCTGGAGGGTTAAGGTAGGGTCTAAGACAGGGGTGGGCAGTCCTGGAGGGTTATGGTAGGGTCTAAGACAGGGGTGGGCAGTCCTGGAGGGTTAGGGTAGGGTCTAAGACAGGGGTGGGCAGTCCTGGAGGGTTAGGGTAGGGTCTAAGACAGGGGTGGGCAGTCCTGGAGGATTGGGGTAGCGTCTAAGACAGGGGTGGGCAGTCCTGGACGATTGGGGTAGCGTCTAAGACAGGGGTGGGCAGTCCTCCAGTATTGGTGTAGGGTCTAAGACAGGGGTGGGCAGTCCTGGAGGGTTAAGGTAGGGTCTAAGACAGGGGTGGGCAGTCCTGGTTCTCCAGTATTGGTGTAGGGTCTAAGACAGGGGTGGGCAGTCCTGGAGGGTTAAGGTAGGGTCTAAGGCAGGGGTGGGCAGTCCTGGAGGGTTAAGGTAGGGTCTAAGACAGGGGTGGGTAGTCCTGGAGGATTGGGGTAGGGTCTAAGACAGGGGTGGGCAGTCCTGGAGGGTTAAGGTAGGGTCTAAGACAGGGGTGGGCAGTCCTGGTTCTCCAGTATTGGTGTAGGGTCTAAGACAGGGGTGGGCAGTCCTGGTTCTCCAGTATTGGAGTAGGGTCTAAGACAGGGGTGGGCAGTCCTGGAGGATTGGGGTAGGGTCTGAGACAGGGGTGGGCTGTCCTGGAGGGTTAGGGTAGGGTCCAAGACAGGGGTGGGCAGTCCTGGTTCTCTAGTATTGGAGTAGGGTCTAAGGCAGGGGTGGGAAGTCTTGGAGGGTTAAGGTAGGGTCTAAGACAGGGGTGGGCAGTCCTGGAGGATTGTGGTAGGGTCTGAGACAGGGGTGGGCTGTCCTGGAGGGTTAGGGTAGGGTCTGAGACAGGGGTGGGCAGTCCTGGAGGATTGTGGTAGGGTCTGAGACAGGGGTGGGCAGTCCTGGAGGATTAAGGTAGGGTCTGAGACAGGGGTGGGCAGTCCTGGTTCTCCAGTATTGGTGTAGGGTCTAAGACAGGGGTGGGCAGTCCTGGAGGGTTAAGGTAGGGTCTAAGGCAGGGGTGGGCAGTCCTGGAGGGTTAAGGTAGGGTCTAAGACAGGGGTGGGCAGTCCTGGAGGATTGGGGTAGGGTCTAAGACAGGGGTGGGCAGTCCTGGAGGGTTAGGGTAGGGTCTAAGGCAGGGGTGGGCAATCCTGGAGGGTTAAGGTAGGGTCTAAGACAGGGGTGGGCAGTCCTGGTTCTCCAGTATTGGAGTAGGGTCTAAGACAGGGGTGGGCAGTCCTGGTTCTCCAATATTGGTGTAGGGTCTAAGACAGGGGTGGGCAGTCCTGGAGGGTTAAGGTAGGGTCTAAGACAGGGGTGGGCAGTCCTGGTTCTCCAGTATTGGTGTAGGGTCTAAGACAGGGGTGGGCAGTCCTGGTTCTCCAGTATTGGAGTAGGGTCTAAGACAGGGGTGGGCAGTCCTGGAGGATTGGGGTAGGGTCTGAGACAGGGGTGGGCTGTCCTGGAGGGTTAGGGTAGGGTCCAAGACAGGGGTGGGCAGTCCTGGTTCTCTAGTATTGGAGTAGGGTCTAAGGCAGGGGTGGGAAGTCTTGGAGGGTTAAGGTAGGGTCTAAGACAGGGGTGGGCAGTCCTGGAGGATTGTGGTAGGGTCTGAGACAGGGGTGGGCTGTCCTGGAGGGTTAGGGTAGGGTCTGAGACAGGGGTGGGCAGTCCTGGAGGATTGTGGTAGGGTCTGAGACAGGGGTGGGCAGTCCTGGAGGATTAAGGTAGGGTCTGAGACAGGGGTGGGCAGTCCTGGTCCTCGAGGGCCGCTGTCCTGAAGGTTTTAGATGTTCTCCTCGTCGAGCAGAACTGGTTCAAATGAATGGGCAGTATCAGAGCTTGATATCCAGATGTGCTGGATTATGGAAACATCTAAAACCTTCAGGACAGCGGCCCTTGAGGACCGGGACTGCCCACCCCTGCCTTACACCAGTGGTCCCAAACCCTGGTCTTCAGGGCCTTCAGGGAAGCATCTAAAACATGCAGGACAATGGGCCCTAAGTACCAGGGTTAGGGACCACTGCCTTAGACCCTACCCTAATTCTACACTACCCTAACCCTAGATTTAGAATTGTAGTGTTGTATAGTGTAGCAATACTGGGTTAAGTAAAGGATCTATAGTGGATTGTGTTTATTGTGGTGAGCAACATGGGCTCCATACCTCATTAGAGATATACGTATGTCTTGCACTGCCCCAGTTTATGCCTTACATTTCCCCTTGCTTAATGTATACAGAGAACAAATAGTAGTTTTATCTAGAACTCAGGGTTTATTCAGCATGTTTTGGTACAACATCACATGACCAATCACCATAGAAGAATACAACTGTTACAACAGTCTAGACACTTTTTGGTAAAACTGTGTTTAAAGACAGAAACATTACTGAAACCTGCCAGTAGGAGGTGACTGAGGGTTCAGAGACAGCTGGTCTGGAGGAGGAACATTTCTGATGATGTCACAATATGGCATCGGTGAAGCACAGAAGACAAGACATTGGCTTCAGATGTGAAATCCTTTTGATCAAAATATTACGCTTTTCAACTAAATATTGTAACTGCCGTTATAGTTAAAACATCAGCCACTAAGAATGCTCTATCATGGCCAAAGGGATCACTGTTGTGTATCTATACATTCTGGTTGACTGAGGGAGGAGGAAGTCTTCTCATGTGGTTCAGTAAATACTATTCTCTGTCCTAATTAGTTATAAGTGTTCAGAGACTGTAGCTGAACAGCGCATCCTAGTGGCCAGTATGTGTATGTGCCCAAGCAACACATGCTGGGCTGAAGGTTAGTGGACCACCTGCAACACATGCTGGGCTGAAGGTTAGTGGACCACCTGCAACACATGCTGGGCTGAAGGTTAGTGGACCACCTGGCGGGAATGTGAGTGTGAGTGAATTAGCTAGGTCTGTGAAGAGGGGATGAGTTAGACGAATGGAAGAAGGAGAGAGGAAGGTTCAGCTTGTTTAGAAGCGTCTGCTGCTCTGGACCATTGAAGAGCGAGACATGGACAGGCCTCCTCCGCTGCTCATGCTGAAGCCGCCTCCTCCTCCGCTGCTCATGCCATAGCCGCCTCCTCCTCCGCCGCTCATGCTGCTCATGCCAAAGCCGCCGCCTCCACCTCCTCCTGCCAGGGACATGCCACTGCCGCCCCCGTAGCCAAAACCTCCACCTCCACCTCCTCCCATTCCAAACCCTGCTCCTGGGAGAGGGAGAGAGGGATACAAGTCAAATCTCTGACCCATGTTGCAGATGAGTTGAACATCTTCAGTTTTACTTAAACTTGATAACAACATATTGTAACTGTTTGTATAAATGCCAGAGTGTTCAGGTGAGAATCTAAACAGGCGTTCTTACCTCCACCACCGCCGCCTCCACCACCTGAGGTCTGGATGTGAATGGTGGCAGTTCCACCTCCTGATGAGATCCTGGAGAGAGAGAGAGGGAGAGAGAGGGGGAGAGAGAGGGGGAGAGAGAGAGGGAGAGGGGAGAGAGAGGGAGAGAGAGGGGGAGAGAGAGAGGGAGAGAGAGGGAGAGAGAGGGAGAGAGGGAGAGAGGGAGAGAGGGAGAGGGAGAGAGGGGAGAGAGAGGGAGAGAGAGGGAGAGAGAGGGAGAGAGGGAGAGGGGAGAGAGGGAGAGGGGAGAGAGGGAGGGAGATGGGAGAGAGAGAGGGAGAGGGGAGAGGGGAGAGGGAGAGAGGGAGAGAGAGAGGGAGAGGGAGAGGGGAGAGAGAGGGAGAGGGGAGAGAGGAGAGAGAGGGAGAGGGAGAGGGGAGAGAGGGAGAGGGAGAGGGGAGAGAGAGAGAGAGAGAAGGAGAAGGGAGAGGGGGAGAGAGGAGAGAAGAGAGGGGGAGAGAGAGAGGGAGAGGGGAGAGAGGGAGAGAGAGGGAGAGAGAGGGAGAGAGGAGAGAAGAGAAGGGGAGAGGGAGATGGAGAGAGAGATGAAGAGAGAAGGAGAGAGAGATTTGGAGTGAGGGAGGGAGGAAGCATTACTCAACCTGTCAAAAGAGCTTGATTTTTCAGTAGTTAACAAAATACATTTTTAAATGTAAAATGACAGATTGTAAAAACAATTGATAGACAAGATCCCAGGATGCATCTTGGTGGTCTTTGCTTACCTTGTCTCCTCTCCTTCCAGCAGCTTCCTGTAGGTGGCGATCTCGATGTCCAGGGCCAGCTTGACGTTCATCAGCTCCTGGTACTCTCTCACCTGACGGGCCATGTCCTGCTTGGCTCTCTGGAGGGCAGTTTCCAAGTCACTGATACGGAGTCTGGCATCCTTCACTGCAAGCTCTCCGCGCTCCTCCGCCTCAGCTATCTGGGCTTCCAGGCTAGCCCGCTGGAGGAGAGGAGGAGAAGAGATGGAGTAATGGAGTAGAAGAGAGGAGAGGAGTTGAGCAAAGGAGTTGAGCAAAGAAGATGAATGTTAGAGGGGAAGAGTTTGTGGTTTCAATCTCACTGGACGTCACACAATTTTCTCTGAATGTTCACAAATGGAGAGCTTGCAGACGTTAGCTACAGCAGGACTCACCTGTCCTTTAACTGCTTCAATCTCGTTCTGGAGCCGGCTGATCATGCGGTTGATCTCTGCGATCTCTGACTTGGTGCTGCGCAGGTCTTCTCCATACTTCCCTGCAGAGCTCTGCATCTCCTCAAACTGCAGACAATCATGAGTTAAGTCTCCTCTCAAGGAACAGACAAGCCTTATCAACATCTCACACTTTGTGCTGTTTACAATGTTCATGTTAAATGAACAGGCAGAAACCAGAAATAAAAAGTAGAGTGAAGAGCGTTACCAGCCACCCAGTTAACTAATGGCACTCTTACCTTCTGCTTGTACCAGGTCTCAGCTTCAGCCCGGCTGCGGTTAGCGATTTCCTCATACTGGGCACGGACCTCAGCCACGATGGAGTCCATGTCCAGGTTGCGGCTGTTGTCCATCTCCACCACCACTGAGGTGTCCTTGATCTGCCCCTGGAGCTCAGACAGCTCCTGCAGACGAAGAAGAGCAAGAGCAGAGGATGGTAGTGGAGAGAGAGAGAGAGAAAGAGACAGAGAGACACAGAGAGAGACAGAGAAAGAGAGAGAGAGAGAGAGAAAGAGACATAGAGAGAGACACAGAGAGAGAGACAGAGAAAGAGAGAGAAAGAGACAAAGTCAGCATCCTGTGTTTTCTAGACGCCTCTTGAGGCTGTCTTCTGTGGAGCAGCTTGTGGAGTACACACCGCCTCGTATATGGCTCTGAGGAAGTTGATCTCATCCTGGAGGGCATCCACCCGGGCCTCCAGCTCCACTTTCCCCATGTAGGCACCATCTACATCCTGTAAGCACACAGTGAGGTCTTACTGTCTCTATGGGAGGACTCTTTTATTTATTTTTTGCTATGCAAGTTACACAAACACAGAATTGATTGTGGTCGGAGGTCAGAACAAGTCAGATCTGGTCAGAACAGATTGAGGTTTGAACTCGTCTCCTTTAGTTTCAAACTCACCTTCTTGAGCAGGACAAACTCGTTCTCCACTGCGGCGCGCTTGTTGATTTCATCTTCATATCTGAACAGAGGAAGAAGGCAGTCGATGTGAAGGAGAAAGACACAACATCACAGTTCTATACAGAAGGTGCTGATGAGGTGATGAGACTCACTTGTTCTTGAAGTCCTCGACCAGCCCCTGCATGTTCTTCAGCTCTCCCTCCAGCTTGATCTTCTCGTTGCCAAGGCCGTCAAGCTGCCTGCGCAGGTTAGCGATGTAGGCCTCAAACATGCCATCGATGTTGGAGCGTGTGGTGGTCTGGTCCTGCAGGAGGCTCCACTTGGTCTCCAGCATCTTGTTCTGCTGCTCCAGGAAACGCACCTGGGACAAGAAATAGAAGAAGAGCAAGGGTCAGGTGACCTGGAAGTTGAGGGCAAGGATCAGGTGACCAGGAAGTTGAGGGCAAGGATCAGGTGACCAGGAAGTTGAGGGCAAGGATCAGGTGACCAGGAAGTTGAGGGCAAGGATCAGGTGACCAGGAAGTTGAGGGCAAGGATCAGGTGACCAGGAAGTTGAGGGCAAGGATCAGGTGACCAGGAAGTTGAGGGCAAGGATCAGGTGACCAGGAAGTTGAGGGCAAGGATCAGGTGACCAGGAAGTTGAGGGCAAGGATCAGGTGACCAGGAAGTTGAGGGCAAACCACTGTTTGCAAACCACAATGCTGCAGAAGTCTGTAATGACTCAGGTAAGTCTTAAATTACATTACTGTATGTATCATATATTATTTCCTTGTACCTGCTATATTGGTTGTCATGGGTGAGACTTTATATCAACTATGATCAGTTGGGGGAAAACATCTCCCAGAGTTGGAGAACACATTGAATGTAGTGGCACATGCTGTACGGGCTGTTGTGTGCTGTCATGTAGCTGTGGACTGAGAGGCAGCCAGGCTGAGAGGCAGCCAGGCTGAGAGGCAGCCAGGCTGAGAGGCAGCCAGGCTGAGAGGCAGCCATGCTGAGAGGCAGCCAGGCTGAGAGGCAGCCAGGCTGAGAGGCAGCCATGCTGAGAGGCAGCCAGGCTGAGAGGCAGCCAGGCTGAGAGGCAGCCAGGCTGAGAGGCAGCCAGGCTGAGAGGCAGCCAGGCTGAGAGGCAGCCAGGCTGAGAGGCAGCCAGGCTGAGAGGCAGCACTGTTGAACAGCACAGGTGTATCACTGCAGACTGTATGACAGCCTCTCATCAGGGATCATGTCAAGCTGCCACACCCTGCCTGCAGGAGAAAGAGGCAGCGTAGAACCTGCACCCTCCTTAATCACCTCTCACCTTCCTCCTCTCCATCATTCTCCTCCTTTCCCCCTCCTTCCTCTCTCATTTGTTCCCACCCCACCCACTCTCCCTCCCTTTTTCTCTTATTGTGTTCATCTTTTTAAGCTGTACATCCCCCCCACCTCCCTTACACACGCACAGAGCACTCAACTGGGAGGCTGCTGCTGCCATGGTTACTAGAAGGAACCTGATACCCCCCTCCCAGAGATCCAGGTCATCGGATCTACCTGCTCTCAGGTTTCCCTCGCTCACTAGCTCCGTCCCACAGTGACACTCAAGCGATCAGTTTGCAGCTGGTCTACGAGTAACTGGGAGGCCTGAGCCGACAAGATGAACTGTTCTGATCTTCTAGTGCTGATCATCAAGAAGCCAGGACATAATGCATTCACCACAGTATCGCTGTTCTGAGCGTTTGTTTCTGATTAAAGGGCAGCACTAACGTTCTTTACATTTCATCAGCTGTGAAATATTCATGATCTCTCCAAGATGGATGAGGGGAGACTATTCAGGCATACTTCCCCTGTTTTATATATAAACAGACAGTATAAGTGACACTCACCTTGTCGATGAAGGAGGCAAAGCGGTTGTTGAGGGTCTTGATCTGTTCCTTTTCATGGGTGCGGACAGTCTGGATGTTGGGGTCAATCTCCAGGTTCAGGGGGGCCAGCAGGCTTTGGTTGACGGTTACGGCTGTGATCGGAGCAGCAACAAAGCCACCTCCACCTCCGCCCATACCGAAACCACCTCCACCTCCACCCAAACCAAAACCTCCTCCACCTCCGCCCATACCGAAACCACCACCGCCTCCGCCCATACCGAAACCACCACCGCCTCCGCCCAAAGCAAAGCCTGCACTACCTCCGCCCATACTGAAGCCACC
Source organism: Protosalanx chinensis (assembly GCA_030340685.1). NCBI lineage: Eukaryota > Metazoa > Chordata > Actinopteri > Osmeriformes > Salangidae > Protosalanx > Protosalanx chinensis. The sequence goes on along the minus strand of CM059320.1, from coordinate 17,594,857 downwards.
ACCGCCTCCGCCCAAAGCAAATCCTCCTCCACCTCCGCCCATACTGAAGCCACCAGCGCCAGAGCGCCGGATGGACACGCTGCTCATTCGACTGGAGCCCATGGGTGCTGCTGCAGCTGAGAAGCTGGAGAACCCAGCACTCCTCCTGATGCTGCCGCCTCCAAACCCTCCAAGCCCACCGCTCAGGCTGCCCCCGCCAAAGCTGCTGGAGGATGAAGACTTGTACGTGACACTCATGACTGCTGTTCTGAGGGCTGAAGGAGAGAGAGGTGGAGCTCACTGAGAGGAGAATCAGACACCTCTGAGTGCCTCCTCTCTGGACTCACCCTGCTTATATCTGCCTTGAAGGGGGAGGAGTCTGAGCAGAGTAGCACACACCCCATGCTGGCTCCACCCACTTCACCATGGCTTGTAACTGTCCCAGGCCTGTTAAACTGTCAAGTCAAGCAGGTAGGGGTGCCTTGTAATCAGATCTGTCCAGGGTACACCCAGCTACTCACACAGGCATGGACCTTCAGGCATGAGGCCTATAGATGCCATTCATCACGTACCTGCAGGGCCTGAAGGAATCTTGCACTGAACTTTCCCATGTTGATAATGGAGTGAAAATGAGGTACATTGATCATAATCATGCAGAGATACAACCTTGTTACTCTGGGTATGAGTATCATGTAGAGGCTTCCACAGAGCTTGATAACGGCAACTATGGAATGGAAGGAATGGCAGAATCAGGTGTGCTGGAACAGGGAAACATCTAAAACTGTCAGGACAGGGGCTCTCGAGGACCAAGATAGGAAACTCCTGATGTCCACATATTACAACATAGACTTAGTCTTTGTCCTGCTGTTCGGAACACTCAGGTTGTGGAACACTCAGATTGTGGAACACTCAGATTGTGGAACACTCAGATTGTGGAACACTCAGATTGTGGAACACTCAGATTGTGGAACACTCAGATTGTGGAACACTCAGTTAAAGGAACCCTTAGATTGTGGAACACTCAGATTGTAGATAGTGGCAGTTGTCTTGATTAGAGTTGTGGACCGCAGCTACTTATAGTATCTGTGCAGACTGTTGCTGTGTTCATCTGCAGTCATAATTTACCGGTAGAGTAAGCCTGTAAGAGCATAACTGAGAGTGGTGATGTTGCAGAGGAGCAGGAGGGAGGAAAAGAAATTGATAAGTTCACTTAAAGTCAGGTTACATTAGATGATATTTAAGTCATGTTGATGTTATATGTGTTAAACTGGAGGTAGACGAGTAGAATAAAGTAGAAAGAGAGTTTCAGCATGTTCCAACAAAAGATCTGGCATCAGTGTCCTTGAGTCAGACTGTTGATGACCAACATGTCTGAGCAGCACAGAGCAGCTTGGGTCTGAAACCCTCTTCAGTACTTCATCACACAAGCTCTGTGTGTTTCAGCTAACATGACAGGGTTGAAGGGGGAACCTCAAAGGGTTCATTTGTACAAAACAATAAAAAGTTACTTTAATAAGTGTAGAAGGCAATCAAGTAGAATACATGCATAGTTACTGTGCCAAGGCAGACTATGACCAGCCACAATAATAAGAACATCTCAACTACAATTTCACATTTTCCAATCAGAGGAAGGTGCAGCAAATTCAAACTCATAAAGATCTTTGTGGAACGTTGGAGACATTCAGCAGAGATTCATGTTGAGACATAATTAAGTGAGAAGCAGCAGATACCTGTTGGGGCAAATCATGATGATACATGCCGACGCCTTCCTCTGTAAAGGACAGGTGCAGCCCCGGGTGCAGCCACGCCCCAGGAGTGCCCCCCCCCCCCCCCCCCCGTGCCTCCAGATGCTCAGCTCTCACTTTGTACCTACGTGCAGATACAATCGTGCAGGTGAAGATTTCTTCTCATAATGGACAAGGGAGGACAAAGATTTGAAACAAAATCAAAATAAATATCCAGAAGCTGATTTGGATATTTGGAACAATGCAGCAAAAAGCTGATGATGAAGCTTGTTATAATTGACATTTGATTGTCTGACACTATATCCACGAATATTAAAAATGACCTTTTTCCAATCTGATGGGAGAGCAGAGAGAGAGAGTTGTCATTAGATGTGACATTTCACACACCTTGTTGGGACATGTTCTGGAATTCTCCCAGATTCTCAGAGTGTGAGAGACATAATCCACTGATACTTGGCAGGAGATGCAGTTTGGAGATGTGAGAGTGATTATGAGGGCGAAGCAAAGCCTACAGGCTGTTCTGTTTTCACCTGATGAGCTGAGCAGCTCTGTGAATGAAACCACTCACATAGTAAAGCACTCAGAAAAGATAACAGCTTTTTTGTTGGTGAAATGTTGATCATGTTTTGTCTTATTTCTCTATATATGGAGAACAACTACCAGGTGTCTTATGACAGTATCAACCCCAGTTTGAGGACTAAAGCAGATTTAACAGCTTGAGCATCATTAACATCAAACTGCAAATCAGAATGGAGCAAAGAGAGGCTGATTAACACAGCAGTGTGGGACCTGGATCATGACCAGGACCAGGGGACATGGTAGAGGACCAGAACCAGGGGACATGGTAGAGGACCAGAACCAGGGGACATGGTAGAGGACCAGAACCAGGGGACATGGTAGAGGACCAGGACCAGGGGACATGGTAGAGGGCATAGCAGAGGACCAGGGGACATGGTAGAGGGCATAGCAGAGGACCAGGGGACATGGTAGAGGGCATAGCAGAGGACCAGGGGACATGGTAGAGGGCATAGCAGAGGACCAGGGGACATGGTAGAGGGCATAGCAGAGGACCAGGGGACATGGTAGAGGTAACAGGACTCTTGTTGTCTGGTTGAGTGTGTTTATATCTGAGTGTGTGTGTGTGTGTGTGTGTTTGTGTGTGAAAGGACAAGTCATAGCAGGATATAACCAGTGGAGGACTGGCAGGGTACAGAGTATTACACCCTGGCACACAGATGAGCCAACACACAAAATACTGTCTTAGAACCAGAGTCAGACAGACCTCACCCTGATTCTACTACTGCTGCACCAAAGCTGCACTATTTCACTCTTGTTGCAAAAGTAAAAGCAGACAATGAAACCAACTGTTAACTGTACATCTCCTGTCTCTGTATAGTATGGTACTGTACATCTCCTGTCTCTGTATAGCATGGTACTGTACATCTCCTGTCTCTGTATAGTATGGTACTGTACATCTCCTGTCTCTGTATAGCATGGTACTGTACATCTCCTGTCTCTGTATAGCATGGTACTGTACATCTCCTGTCTCTGTATAGCATGGTACTGTACATCTCCTGTCCCTGTATAGCATGGTACTGTACATCTCCTGTCTCTGTATAGCATGGTACTGTACATCTCCTGTCTCTGTATAGCATGGTACTGTACATCTCCTGTCTCTGTATAGCATGGTACTGTACATCTCCTGTCTCTGTATAGCATGGTACTGTACATCTCCTGTCTCTGTATAGCATGGTACTGTACATCTCCTGTCTCTGTATAGCATGGTACTGTACATCTCCTGTCTCTGTATAGCATGGTACTGTACATCTCCTGTCCCTGTATAGCATGGTACTGTACATCTCCTGTCTCTGTATAGCATGGTACTGTACATCTCCTGTCTCTGTATAGCATGGTACTGTACATCTCCTGTCTCTGTATAGCATGGTACTGTACATCTCCTGTCTCTGTATAGCATGGTACTGTACATCTCCTGTCTCTGTATAGCATGGTACTGTACATCTCCTGTCCCTGTATAGTATGGTACTGTACATCTCCTGTCTCTGTATAGCATGGTACTGTACATCTCCTGTCTCTGTATAGCATGGTACTGTACATCTCCTGTCCCTGTATAGCATGGTACTGTACATCTCCTGTCCCTGTATAGTATGGTACTGTACATCTCCTGTCTCTGTATAGCATGGTACTGTACATCTCCTGTCTCTGTATAGTATGGTACTGTACATCTCCTGTCTCTGTATAGCATGGTACTGTACATCTCCTGTCCCTGTATAGCATGGTACTGTACATCTCCTGTCCCTGTATAGTATGGTACTGTACATCTCCTGTCCCTGTCTACTCCATGCTCCTGAGTACATGAGAGAACTTGTTCAGCTGATGTTATGTAACCAACTTTACCAGCAGGTATGTAGGCTGTCAACTTGTTTTATGGGCCGATTGTCAAATTGTCATCTCAAAACACCCTGAAATAATTGAAGATAATTAATGACTTTCCCTGATGCATATCACTCATGGCCTCAAAGGTGATCTGGCCTGTGATTTTTGTAAATACCGCTTTAGCATTAATGGGTAGAAAAAGTTATTTTTACGAAGGATTAGAATTAGGAGCCCCCATGCAGTGAGCTTGGGGTTCAATCTCTTACTCAGAAACATTGACAATCACTCCTTCCCTCTCCCCCACTTTTATCCAAAGTGACTTCCAAGAAAGAGCTTTACAAAAGTGCATAAGTCATTGATCATAACAATGAGATAGCATTGTGGGGAGTCAGATTTTGAAGCATATATTGTGTGAAACCAAACAAGTGCCAAAGGAAAGAGCCACAAGAGCATTCAGTTAAACAAGTTACAATTGAGTAACAGGAATCATGAAAAGTGCAGGAGTGCCTGTAGAAAAGCAAGCAGCAGTAATACAACTCACAGCAAGCACAGGAATTACAAATCACTTATAACTGACCAACACGAGCACCAAGTCTCTAAATAAGAGTCATTGTGATCTTGGAAGAAACTAGCAGGTCCAGTAAACCATTCCTAAGTACCATTGTACTCCTGGAGTATGTGAGTCTTGAGCCTTTTCTTGAAGGTGGGGAGTGTCTCAGTGTCTCTGATGGAGGTGGGGAGTTGATTCCACCATTGGGAAGCCAGACAGAGGAAGAGTTTGTGTTGGGCTCTGGCGCTCTTGAAGGGTGGGACCACTAGACAGTTGTCAGAGGAGGACCAAAGGTGGAGGGTGGGGGTGTAAGGCAGGAGGAGAGACTTGATGTAGTCAGGTCCTGTTCACTGCTCGGAAGGTCAGAACCAGGGTCCTAAATCAGATCCTAACATCAAAACATCCCTCTCAAACAGCCTTGGATGATCAGGCATGTCTCTGCCACATTCATAATGTACCACAACAACTAAACATGCAACCTTTCAAAACATTATTTTCACACAGAGAGAACAGAGAAGCCTAAAGCAGGGCAGAGGACAATAGAATACAGTCGAGTTGAGTAGAGATGAGTAGAGTAATCATAAAGTACTCATCAATGAGTTTGGTTGAGAAGCCTTTTCCCCCAAACTAGCCCAGCCTCTGGCCTTCACAGCCTACCCAGGTTCACGTTGTTTCTACATGCATTAGACATTATTTGCATGTACACAGCAGAGGGATTATTGAATGAGTTCTGGGCTAACGTTTCCTGAAAAGAATCCAGTTCTTTAATGTACCTTTCCTCCTGTAGCAGATCATGTCACAGCCTGCCTGCCTTGTCAGAAAAACATTGGTGGAGGACTGGTGACCTTTCACAGTCAAACGTTTTGGATTTAAAGGGCACATTTTCATTTTTCCTTTTTTTACATGTAGATGCTTATCTGTCTTAGTCTCCCTTTCTCCCTTCCTCAGTCTCCCTCTCTGCATGCTTTCTACATGCTGGACAGTCGTGCAGGAGGTCTACATGCTGGACAGTCGTGCAGGAGGTCTACATGCTGGACAGTCATTAGATGAACCTTTATTTGTCCTCCAGGAGGTGGAAATTGCAGTGAGGTCTACATGCTGGACAGTCATTAGATGAACCTTTATTTGTCCTCCAGGAGGTGGAAATTGCAGTGAGGTCTACATGCTGGACAGTCATGCAGGAGGTCTACATGCTGGACAGTCAGGGTGGAGGTCTACATGCAAGATAGTCAGGGTGGAGGTCTACAAGTAAGACAGTCAGGGTGGAGGTCTACATGCAAGATAGTCAAGGTGGAGGTCTACATTTAAGACAGTCAGGGTTGAGGTCTGCATGTAGGACAGTCAGGATGGAGGTCTGCATGTAAGACAGTCAGGATGGAGGTCTGCATGTAAGACAGTCAGGGTGGAGGTCTACATGTAAGACAGTCAGGATGGAGGTCTGCATGTAGGACAGTCAGGGTGGAGGTCTGCATGTAAGACAGTCAGGGTGGAGGTCTACATGTAAGACAGTCAGGGTGGAGGTCTACATGTAAGACAGTCAGGATGGAGGTCTGCATGTAGGACAGTCAGGGTGGAGGTCTGCATGTAAGACAGTCAGGGTGGAGGTCTACATGTAAGACAGTCAGGGTGGAGGTCTACATGTAAGACAGTCAGGGTGGAGGTCTACATGCAGGACAGTCAAGCTGGAGGTCTGCATGTAAGACAGTCAGGGTGGAAGTCTGCATGTAAGACAGTCAGGGTGGAGGTCTACATGCAGGACAGTCAAGCTGGAGGTCTGCATGTAAGACAGTCAGGGTGGAAGTCTACATGTAAGACAGTCAGGGTGGAGGTCTGCATGTAGGACAGTCAGGGTGGAGGTCTACATGTAAGACAGTCAGGGTGGAGGTCTACATGTAAGGCAGTCAGGGTGGAGGTCTGCATGTAAGACAGTCAGGATGGAGGTCTACATGTAGGACAGTCAGGGTGGAGGTCTACATTTACATTTAAATGTATTCATTTAGCAGACGCTTTTATCCAAAGCGACTTACAAGAGAGAGCTTTTTCAAAGAGCATCAGTCATTGAGCATAGCAACGTGATAGACCCCGAACACAGTGGGTTTTTTAGATCGTGAATCATACATCATGAGAACCAATAAGTGCCAAGGGAAGAACTATAAATGCATAACACAACGATTGTGAACATAAAGCAAGACATACAAGAAACAACACTGGCAAGTCACCATATGGGGACCAACAAATAGTTCTAAAGCACATTAGATTATGTGTAGTGCCATACTATTCCTAAGTGCCATTAAATTCTCTAAATAAGTGAGTTTTAAGCCTTCTTTTGAAGGGGAGAAGGCAGTCTGTGCTTCTGATGGAGGTGGGGAGTTGATTCTACCATTGGGGAGCCAGGCAGTGGAAGAGTTTTTGTTGCGCTAGGGCGCTCTTGAGGGGGGGTACCACTAGACGGTTGTCAGCAGATGACCGTAGGTGACTGGTGGGGGTATAGGGCTGGAGGAGAGAGTTGATATAGGTCGGGGCAGTCCCGTTTACAGGGTCTTGAATCTGATGCGGGCCATGACGGGAAGCCAGTGGAGGGCGATGAGGAGTGGGGTGACATGACAGCGTCTGGGTAGGTTGAAAACCAGACGAGCGGCTGCATTCTGTATCCTCTGAAGGGGACGGATTGCATTTGCAGGAAGGCCGGCTAATAGCGAGTTGCAGTAATCCATCTTTGTGAGGACAAGGGCTTGGACTAGCAGTTGGATGGAATGTTGAGAGAGGTATTTTCTGATTTTCCTGATGTTGTAGAGGGTGAATCTACATGACTGAGAGACTGCGGCAATGTGAGCTGTGAGGGAGAACTCGTCGTCCAAGGGGACCCCCAGGTTCCTGGCAGAGGATGAAGGGGTCACTGTTGCAGATCCCATAGTGATGGAGAGATCGTGGGTGATTGAGGGTTTGGCAGGGATGATGAGGAGTTCTGTTTTGGTGAGGTTCAGCTGGAGGTGATGTCTGGTCATCCAGGCTGAGATGTCAGAGAGGCAGCGTACCAGTGATAGAAAAAGCCATGGGAGGCGATGATTGGCCCGAGTGAGGTGGTGTATAGGGAGAATAGGAGCGGACCAAGGACAGAACCCTGTGGGACCCCAGTGGAGAGCAGGCGGGTACCAGATGTTTTCCCTCCCCAGGAGACTTGATAGGATCTTCCTGTCAGGTAGGATGAGATCCATTTAAGCGCAGTGCCAGTGATGCCCATCTCTTCGAGTGTAGCGAGCAGGATCTGGTGGTTGACTGTGTCGAATGCTGCGGAGAGGTCTAGCAGTATGATAACAGAAGACCTTGAGGCAGCTCTGGCAGACTGGAGGGCAGTGCTAACCGACAGGAGGGCAGTCTCAGTGGAGTGGCCGGTCTTGAAGCCCGACTGGTTAGGGTCCAGAAGGTTGTTCTGGGAAAGAAAGCTTGATTGTTTTAGAGAAGAAGGGTAGCAGTGAGACTGGTCTGTAGTTCTGGAGAACGGCTGGGTTAAGAGAGGGTTTTTTGAGTAGGGGTTTGACTATAGCCTGTTTGTATGCTGAGGGAAAAGTGCCAGAGGTGAGTGAGGAGTTGAGGACATGGAGAAGGAATGGAGTAATAAAAGGAGAAATAGTTTGTAAAAGAGGGGAGGGGATTGGGTCAAGGCGGCAAGAGGTGGGGCGGTGGGAGAGAATGAGGTCAGACATGCCTGTTTCAGATAAGGGGGAAAAGGAGAAGAGGCAAGTAGAGGGTTCAGACAAGGTGTGGGAGCGGTTAGGCAGGGAGGGTTCAGGGAATTGGCTGCTGCTGTCTGCAATTCTATCCCCAAAGAAGCAAGAGAAGTCATCTGCTGTCAAGGTAGTAGGAAGAGGGTTGAGGAGTGAGGAAAAGGTAGAGAACCGTTTGTGGGGGATAGGAGCGTTGTTCACCTGTTTCAAGAAGTAGTCTTTTTTTGCCTCCGTTTTGTGAATGGACTGCATGTAAGACAGTCAGGGTGGAGGTCTACATGTAAGACAGTCAAGCTGGAGGTCTGCATGTAAGACAGTCAGGGTGGAGGTCTACATGCAGGACAGTCAGGGTGGAGGTCTACATGCAGGACAGTCAGGGAGGAGGTCTACATGTAAGACAGTCAAGCTGGAGGTCTGCATGTAAGACAGTCAGGGTGGAGGTCTACATGCAGGACAGTCAAGCTGGAGGTCTGCATGTAAGACAGTCAGGGTGGAGGTCTACATGTAAGACAGTCAGGGTGGAGGTCTACATGCTGGACAGTCAGGGTGCAGGTCTACATGTAGTCAGGTCTGCATGAGATGTTGGTTTCACACTGCCCCCTGGTGGTCCAAGTGAGATGTTGGTGTCACACTGCCCCCTGGTGGTCCAAGTGAGATGTTGGTGTCACACTGCCCCCTGGTGGTTCAAGTGAGATGTTGGTGTCACACTGCCCCCTGGTGGTCCAAGTGAGATGTTGGTGTCACACTGCCCCCTGGTGGTTCAAGTGAGATGTTGGTGTCACACTGCCCCCTGGTGGTCCAAGTGAGATGTTGGTGTCACACTGCCCCCTGGTGGTTCAAGTGAGATGTTGGTGTCACACTGCCCCCTGGTGGTCCAAGTGAGATGTTGGTGTCACACGGCCCCCTGGTGGTCCAAGTGAGATGTTGGTGTCACACGGCCCCCTGGTGGTCCAAGTGAGATGTTGGTGTCACACGGCCCCCTGGTGGTCCAAGTGAGATGTTGGTGTCACACGGCCCCCTGGTGGTCCAAGTGAGATGTTGGTGTCACACTGCCCCCTGGTGGTCCAAGTGAGATGTTGGTGTCACACGGCCCCCTGGTGGTCCAAGTGAGATGTTGGTGTCACACTGCCCCCTGGTGGTCCAAGTGAGATGTTGGTGTCACACTGCCCCCTGGTGGTCCAAGTGAGATGTTGGTGTCACACTGCCCCCTGGTGGTCCAAGTGAGATGTTGGTGTCACACTGCCCCCTGGTGGTCCAAGTGAGATGTTGGTGTCACACTGCCCCCTGGTGGTCCAAGTGAGATGTTGGTGTCACACTGCCCCCTGGTGGTCCCATGCTATATACCGACATACTGTACATACTCCTTTATGAGCCCAGCCTGGTTCTAGAACATATCAAGGTTCATATGTAGCAGAGTTTTCCCAGCGTTGACTTTTAATTTATAGCAACAGAACTCGGAGTAATCTAACAGTTGTTAGCCGTCCATCTGTGAAACAAGCAACATTTGCTAAATATTGTGAAACCAAGTTTCAACACAATTCATCATCAAATCTCTTTAATGTAGGGAGAATGCATGCAAAAACAACCAACTCTGAATACAGAAATCCACTCAGAGATTGAATGTGGTTAATCCTGACATCCACTGTTGTGTATTAAACACATCAGCAGTTTGAAGATCTGAGATCTGAAGATTTGCCGTGAAATCCGGCTTCTTATGATCTCATGATCTGTCAATTTCAATTTCGTTTTTAAATGCATCTTCTTCTATTATGCTGAATATCTAAAACAATTGCTAGTTCCTATTACTTCAATTTATTCGGTCAAAAGCACTCACCATCTCACTTTTTCTGCTCCACGAATCTACAAAGTTGGACATAATTCATTCCAGTATAAAGCCCATCAAACTGGAATAGTTTACCTACTGTATATCCATAAGATCTTTAATGTTTTGTTATTGTAATATCTTTCAGTTTAAGTCCGCTCTGTTACATTATTTAATTTAAAACTTCTTGTTTATGCTCTTAGTTTTCTTATTTATTATAAAAGTCTGTATAAAGTTTTAAATTATATTCTGGCATAGGGGTGGAGAGGGAATATGGGAGTAAGTTTGTCCTGTCTTTATGTTGTATATTGTAAACTGTGTATGTCTTGTATATTGTATATAGTATTATATGTGTCGCTATTATTATATTTACAATACATTACATGTGTTTATTTAGCAGACGCTTTTATCCAAAGTGACTTACAAGAGAAAGCTTTACAGAAGAGCATCGGCCACTGATCAATGACCCCGTCATCCTCTGCCAGGAATCTGGGGGTGACCTTGGATGACAAGCTCTCCCTCACAGTGCACAGGTGACCTTGGATGACAAGCTCTCCCTCACAGTGCACAGGTGACCTTGGATGACAAGCTCTCCCTCACAGTGCACAGGTGACCTTGGATGACAAGCTCTCCCTGACAGTGCACAGGTGACCTTGGATGACAAGCTCTCCCTCACAGTGCACAGGTGACCTTGGATGACAAGCTCTCCCTCACAGTGCACAGGTGACCTTGGATGACAAGCTCTCCCTCACAGTGCACAGGTGACCTTGGATGACAAGCTCTCCCTCACAGTGCACAGGTGACCTTGGATGACAAGCTCTCCCTCACAGTGCACAGGTGACCTTGGATGACAAGCTCTCCCTCACAGTGCACAGGTGACCTTGGATGACAAGCTCTCCCTCACAGTGCACAGGTGACCTTGGATGACAAGCTCTCCCTCACAGTGCACAGGTGACCTTGGATGACAAGCTCTCCCTGACAGTGCACAGGTGACCTTGGATGACAAGCTCTCCCTCACAGTGCACAGGTGACCTTGGATGACAAGCTCTCCCTGACAGTGCACAGGTGACCTTGGATGACAAGCTCTCCCTCACAGTGCACAGGTGACCTTGGATGACAAGCTCTCCCTGACAGTGCACAGGTGACCTTGGATGACAAGCTCTCCCTGACAGTGCACAGGTGACCTTGGATGACAAGCTCTCCCTCACAGTGCACAGGTGACCTTGGATGACAAGCTCTCCCTGACAGTGCACAGGTGACCTTGGATGACAAGCTCTCCCTCACAGTGCACAGGTGACCTTGGATGACAAGCTCTCCCTCACAGTGCACAGGTGACCTTGGATGACAAGCTCTCCCTCACAGTGCACAGGTGACCTTGGATGACAAGCTCTCCCTCACAGTGCACATTGCTGCAGTCTCCGGCAGTGAAATGCAGTAGTCCAGCTTCGAGAGGACAAGAGATTTGACTAGCAGCCGTGTGGAATGTTCAGATCTTCTGATCTTCCAAATGTTATAGAGGGTGAATCTATATGACCGGGAGTTTGTTATTTGTGTTATGGACCCCCTTGAAAATGAGATGGTGCATTTGTAGGGTTAGGTCAGGTGGCTGATTGGTTAGGGAATCGGATTAATGATCAGAAGGATGTCAGTTTAGTTCCCGGCTGTGTCAACATGACACTGTATTCTTGGGCGAGGTACTTCACCCTACTTGCCTCAGGGAGATTGTCCCTGTACTTACTTTAAGTTGCTCTGCATAAGAGTGTCTGATAAATGACTACATGTAAATCTCAAGGGACGATTAAAGAGTAAATGATCTGATGAGATCACTGGTTTCTAGTCTGTTATTGCGAAAGGACTGTAAACCAGAAAAGTAAAAACAAGACACTTGCTTTGTCAGTAAACAGGTTTTTTAATTGTTTGGTGTAGCAGTTACAGTGTGTTGGCTTTAGCCAGGGCTAAGAAGAGGACTCAGGAGACCATCTGCTAACCAGATGTCTGGCCAGGCAACACACACACTCCCTCCCTGGTCTCAGGATGATCAGAGGTCATACGTTGGTAAAGGAATGTTGAGAAAGGCACACAGGAATTTATTCGTTTTAATACACAATAAAAAAGGCACAAGGCGGTATTCAGTATCATTAAGGAATCTTTGGTCCATTTTCTATATCTTTGGTCGGATTAGAATGCGTGTTAACCCTAAATCAGCTCCTGACAGTGTTATGCTTAACTGTGACAGTGCCTTTGAGGCTAGTTGCTTCAGGATAGTTTCACCCTTCAGTCTTCCACAACCTCGGAGGACTCGGACACCACCTTGCCGTCCTTGGTCTCTATCATCTTGATGACAACACTTTTCTTGTTCTGAGTGGTGACACTGCTGCCCCCATGCCCACCACTGCTGCCCCCATGCCCACCACTGCTGCTGTAGGCACTGCCAGAGCTGTAGCTGCCTGAACCGAACCCAGAGCCATAGCCGTAACCTCCTCCATAACCGCTGGACACACCACTGCTGTAGCTGCTGCTCACACTCTCCATGGGGAAGGAGTTGTAGCTCACTGTGAGGAAGATGGGGAATAGGAGTTAGGAGATAGGAGACAGGGTGTGGGAGGAGCTGGGTGTGGGAGGAGCTGGGTGTGGGAGGAGCTGGGTGTGGGAGGAGCTGGGTGTGGGAGGAGCTGGGTGTGGGAGGAGCTGGGTGTGGGAGGAGCTGGGTGTGGGAGGAGCTGGGTGTGGGAGGAGCTGGGTGTGGGAGGAGCTGGGTGTGGGAGGAGCTGGGTGTGGGAGGAGCTGGGTGTGAGTGGTGCTGGGTGTGGGAGGAGCTGGGTGTGGGAGGAGCTGGGTGTGGGAGGAGCTGGGTGTGAGTGGTGCTGGGTGTGGGAGGAGCTGGGTGTGGGAGGAGCTGGGTGTGGGAGGAGCTGGGTGTGGGAGGAGCTGTGTGTGGGAGGAGCTGGGTGTGGGAGGAGCTGGGTGTGGGACTCACTGCTCTGTTTGGAGATGTTGATGGACTTGATCCCGCTTACTAGCCTGGAAATATAACAAGACATATGGAAGAGTTGAGACAGGTGGGTTCCCAGGCTTCTTATGCTGATAATCCTGAACCCCAGCAGAGCATGTAGAGAACAGGAAACTGAAGCAGCTTTGTTAAGTTTCTCAGAAGCCTCACCTGTCCTCCTCTCCTTCCAGCAGCTTCCTGTAGGTGGCGATCTCGATGTCCAGGGCCAGCTTGACGTTCATCAGGTCCTGGTACTCTCGGATCTGCCTGGCCATGTCCTGCTTGGCTCTCTGGAGGGCAGCTTCCAAGTCACTGATGCGCCCCTTGGCGTCTCTCACGGCCATCTCGCCACGCTCCTCTGCCTCGGCTATCTGGGCCTCCAGGTTAGCCCGCTGGAGGAGAGGAGGAGGAGGAGGAGAGGAGGAGAGGAGGGTCAGGGCAGTAGTTCAGGGGTGAGTTATATACACTCTGTGATGGTGATTAAAGCTTAGTGGTCATGAACACATTGTCATTAGTTATTTTTCCATTAGGTCTGTTGTAATGGTATATTATTTCTGTAGCTTTTCTATCTGCAGCTTTCTGTTGTTAATTGGATGTAATTGGAGTGAACATGTGAACACCACTGTTACAGTGTCTGCTGATTTAATTGGATGAGTTAACCTGTCCAGGTGGATTGTGGGTAATGTAGTGATCAGTACCTGTCCCTTAACAGAGTCAATCTCAGACGTCAGCCTCTGGATCATGCGGTTCAGGTCTGAGATCTCTGTCTTGGTGGCTCGCAGGTCATCCCCATACCTGGTAGCTGATGTCTGCATCTCCTCATACTGAACAAAAACATCATCTACATGAGTCAGGATTTAGGATTCAGAAGAGCGAGGCAGTCAGATTTAAGGAGTCAGGATTCAGGGAGCCATGAAAGCAATGATTCAGGTCAGGAGTCAGATAAGGAGTCAGAATCCTACCTTGGACTTGTACCAGGTCTCAGCTTCAGCCCGGCTGCGGTTAGCGATGTCCTCATACTGGGCACGGACCTCAGCCACGATGGAGTCCATGTCCAGGTTGCGGCTGTTGTCCATCTCCACCACCACTGAGGTGTCCTTGATCTGCCCCTGGAGCTCCCTCAACTCCTGCAGGGGGGAGATAGGGGGGACACAGGGGAGATAGGGGGAGATAGGGGTGGAGGGATAGTAGAGGGTGAGAGGGCAGATAGGGGTGGAGGGATAGTAGAGGGTGAGAGGGTAGTAAGAGAGGGGGTGGAGGGATAGTAGAGGGTGAGAGGGTAGTAAGAGAGGGGGTGGAGAGATAGTAGAGGGTGAGAGGGTAGTAAGAGAGGGGGTGGAGGGATAGTAGAGGGTGAGAGGGTAGTAAGAGAGGGGGTGGAGAGATAGTAGAGGGTGAGAGGGCAGAAAGAGAGGGGGTGGAGAGATAGTAGAGAGTGAGAGGGTAGTAAGAGAGGGGGTGGAGGGATAGTAGAGGGTGAGAGGGTAGTAAGAGAGGGGGTGGAGGGATAGTAGAGGGTGAGAGGGCAGTAAGAGAGGGGGTGGAGGGATAGTAGAGGGTGAGAGGGTAGTAAGAGAGGGGGTGGAGGGATAGTAGAGGGTGAGAGGGAAGTAAGAGAGGGGGTGGAGAGATAGTAGAGAGTGAGAGGGTAGTAAGAGAGGGGGTGGAGGGATAGTAGAGGGTGAGAGGGTAGTAAGAGAGGGGGTGGAGGGATAGTAGAGGGTGAGAGGGAAGTAAGAGAGGGGGTGGAGAGATAGTAGAGGGTGAGAGGGTAGTAAGAGAGGGGGTGGAGGGATAGTAGAGGGTGAGAGGGAAGTAAGAGAGGGGGTGGAGAGATAGTAGAGAGTGAGAGGGTAGTAAGAGAGGGGGTGGAGGGATAGTAGAGGGTGAGAGGGTAGTAAGAGAGGGGTTGGAGAGATAGTAAAGGGTGAGAGGGTAGTAAGAGAGGGGTGGAGGGATAGTAGAGGGTGAGAGGGTAGTAAGAGAGGGGGTGGAGAGATAGTAGAGGGTGAGAGGGTAGTAAGAGAGGGGGTGGAGGGATAGTAGAGGGTGAGATGGTAGTAAGAGAGGGGGTGGAGGGATAGTAGAGGGTGAGAGGGTAGTAAGAGAGGGGGTGGAGAGATAGTAGAGAGTGAGAGGGTAGTAAGAGAGGGGGTGGAGAGATAGTAGAGGGTGAGAGGGTAGTAAGAGAGGGGGTGGAGGGATAGTAGAGGGTGAGAGGGTAGTAAGAGAGGGGTTGGAGAGATAGTAAAGGGTGAGAGGGTAGTAAGAGAGGGGTGGAGGGATAGTAGAGGGTGAGAGGGTAGTAAGAGAGGGGGTGGAGGGATAGTAGAGGGTGAGAGGGTAGTAAGAGAGGGGGTGGAGAGATAGTAGAGGGTGAGAGGGTAGTAAGAGAGGGGGTGGAGAGATAGTAGAGAGTGAGAGGGTAGTAAGAGAGGGGGTGGAGGGATAGTAGAGGGTGAGAGGGTAGTAAGAGAGGGGGTGGAGAGATAGTAGAGGGTGAGAGGGTAGTAAGAGAGGGGGTGGAGGGATAGTAGAGGGTGAGAGGGTAGTAAGAGAGGGGGTGGAGGGATAGTAGAGGGTGAGAGGGTAGTAAGAGAGGAGGTGGAGAGATAGTAGAGAGTGAGAGGGTAGTAAGAGAGGGTTATCAGATGTTGGGCAGAGAGACAGGGGTGGTTTTGTACTTCAGTTATACGTATATTCAGTCAAATTTAAATGTTGTTTTAACCCCAAACCAGGAAATGATGTAATGTGCCCACCTCCTCATAGATCTGGCGCAGGAAGTTGATCTCATCTGTCAAACTCTCCAGCTTGGCCTCCAACTCCACCTTGTTCATGTAGGCCTCATCCACATCCTGACACCCACAAACAAAAAGATAGTGTGAGTTGTACAGGGATAAAACTGGCCGATGATGTGAGCTGATAGGAACCTTTATTCTGTACCACTGCTAGATTGCAGGTGAGGAGAAGCAGGCATACCTTCTTGATTAGAACAAAGTCATTCTCACATTCGGTGCGTTTGTTAATTTCATCCTCGTACCTGAAGAGCAGAAAAGAGCAATTAGTGAGCAAATACAGAACATGGCCACTAGAGGGGGCAATACACAACATGACCACTAGGGGACATATCTTACTCCGTCTTTCTCTCTCCACCCCCCTCTCCCTCTCTCCTTCTATTTATCCCTCTCTCTCTTTCTATTCCTCTCTCTCTCTCTTTTCCTGTCTCCAACTATCTGAGGCGGGAGGAGAGGCAGATATGCTGACTTGAAGAGTCTCTGCTGGACCAGAACCAGATGCTCTTTTGGGTGTGTTCCATAGAAGAGGTGTTAAGTTACTGCACACGTCTGTCCCTGTGACCAGAGTCAAGTAACCCTAACACTGGTGGTGTTCCAGGGCTAACACTGGTGCTAATCCTAACACTGGTGCTGTTCCAGGGCTAACACTGGTGCTGTTCCAGGGCTAACCCTAACACTGGTGCTGTTCCAGGGCTAATCCTAACACTGGTGCTGTTCCAGGGCTAACCCTAACACTGTTCCAGGGCTAATCCTAACACTGTTCCTGGGCTAACCTTAACACTGTTCCAGGGCTAATCCTAACCCTGTTCCAGGGCTAATCCTAACACTGTTCCAGGGCTAATCCTAACACTGGTGCTGTTCCAGGGCTAACCCTAACACTGTTCCAGGGCTAATCCTAACACTGTTCCAGGGTTAATCCTAACACTGTTCCAGGGCTAATCCTAACACTGGTGCTGTTCCAGGGCTAACACTGGTGCTGTTCCAGGGCTAACCCTAACACTGGTGCTGTTCCAGGGCTAACACTGGTGCTGTTCCAGGGCTAACCCTAACACTGGTGCTGTTCCAGGGCTAACCCTAACACTGTTCCAGGGCTAACCCTAACACTGGTGCTGTTCCAGGGCTAATCCTAACACTGGTGCTGTTCCTGGGCTAACCCTAACACTGTTCCAGGGCTAATCCTAACACTGTTCCAGGGCTAATCCTAACACTGTTCCAGGGCTAATCCTAACACTGGTGCTGTTCCTGGGCTAACCGTAACACTGTTCCAGGGCTAATCCTAACACTGTTCCAGGGCTAATCCTAACACTGTTCCAGGGCTAATCCTAACACTGGTGCTGTTCCTGGGCTAACCGTAACACTGTTCCAGGGCTAATCCTAACACTGTTCCAGGGCTAATCCTAACACTGTTCCAGGGCTAATCCTAACACTGTTCCAGGGCTAATCCTAACACTGTTCCTGGGCTAATCCTAACACTGTTCCTGGGCTAACCCTAACACTGTTCCAGGGCTAATCCTAACACTGTTCCAGGGCTAATCCTAACACTGTTCCAGGGCTAATCCTAACACTGGTGCTGTTCCTGGGCTAACCGTAACACTGTTCCAGGGCTAATCCTAACACTGTTCCAGGGCTAATCCTAACACTGTTCCAGGGCTAATCCTAACACTGGTGCTGTTCCTGGGCTAACCGTAACACTGTTCCAGGGCTAATCCTAACACTGTTCCAGGGCTAATCCTAACACTGTTCCAGGGCTAATCCTAACACTGTTCCAGGGCTAATCCTAACACTGTTCCTGGGCTAATCCTAACACTGTTCCTGGGCTAACCCTAACACTGTTCCAGGGCTAATCCTAACACTGTTCCAGGGCTAATCCTAACACTGTTCCAGGGCTAATCCTAACACTGTTCCAGGGCTAATCCCAACACTGGTGCTGTTCCTGGGCTAACCCTAACACTGTTCCAGGGCTAATTCTAACACTGTTCCAGGGCTAATCCTAACACTGTTCCAGGGCTAATCCTAACACTGTTCCAGGGCTAATCCTAACACTGGTGCTGTTCCTGGGCTAACCCTAACACTGTTCCAGGGCTAATTCTAACACTGTTCCAGGGCTAATCCTAACACTGTTCCAGGGCTAATCCTAACACTGTTCCAGGGCTAATCCTAACACTGTTCCAGGGTTAATCCTCACACTGTTCCAGGGCTAATCCTAACACTGTTCCAGGGCTAATCCTAACACTGTTCCAGGGCTAATCCTAACACTGGTGCTGTTCCTGGGCTAACCCTAACACTGTTCCAGGGCTAATCCTAACACTGTTCCAGGGCTAATCCTAACACTGTTCCTGGTCCTTGACTCACTTGTTCTTGAAGTCCTCGACCAGCCCCTGCATGTTGTGCAGGTCAGCCTCCAGCCTCATCTTGTCGTTGCCAAGGCCGTCAAGCTGCCTGCGCAGGTTAGCGATGTAGGCCTCAAACATGCCATCGATGTTGGAGCGTGTGGTGGTCTGGTCCTGCAGGAGGCTCCACTTGGTCTCCAGCATCTTGTTCTGCTGCTCCAGGAAACGCACCTGGGACAAGAAAGAGAAGAAGAGCAAGGATCAGGTGACCTGGAAGGTAACGCCCAGGAAGACTAACTTGACTACAGTCAGGTGGGCAGGAAGTACAGCTAAGTGGGGGCAGAAGATGAGAGACTTGTGAGGAGGGGGGGGATGGGTGTGTTATGGATAAGGGCGTCTGCTAAATGACTGTTCTGGTTCTCTGGACACTGCTGAGGTCTTAGCCTGCACCTCTCAAGAGAAACAATAGTGTTTGACAGGATGGAAGTCTGTTAGAGTTTGTTGTTGAGGAAACTCTGATGACTCAGCATCCTGATGGAGGGGGGGGGGGTGCTAGCAGGGGGAAGGGTTAGCAGGGGGAGGGGTTAGTGGGAAAGAGGGTGGAGGGGTGGAGGAAGAGTTGGGAGGGTTGGAGGGCTGGGGGGGTGGAGGAAGAGTTGGGAGGGTTGGAGGGGTGGAGGGGTGGGGGATGGGGGGGTGGAGGGGTTTTCTAGTCGCAGGATGATGGAAACCCAGTTGCATGTTTTCCTGTTTTTTGAGGTTAGAAGTTAATCAGGCTGAGAGAAGAGAATAAGAGAGAGACAGAGAGAGACAGAGAGGGAGAGAGAGAGAGAGAGAGACATTAACAGAGAGACAGAGAGAGGGAGAGAGTGATAAGTAATGGGTGTGAGAAACTAGGTGTGGTTGTGCTCACAGCCTGTGAAGGTAAATATTTAACCACAGTGTAGGTGTGAGAGGGGGAGTGAGAGGGGGAAGGGGAGTGAGAGGAGGTGGAGCAGTAAAGCTGGAATGTTGCCTCTGATAACTGTGACAGCAGATATATGACTGTGGACTTTGCTCAGGTGAAATAGTCCTAAAAAGGGTCCTCTTGTCTCCCATTGGCTCTCCTGGTCATGAGACCTGGCCACTGGCAGGAGTTGAGGAGGGAGCGGGAGGGCTTTTCTCTCTGCATGATCACATACATGTAGGAAAGTTTACGTAATCTAGAGGGCCAGAACACAGCCTCCCCAATATCCCTCCAAAGGAGAAATGGGGCTGATACACACACACACATACACACACACACACACACACACATACACAGCCTACAGAACACAGCAACTATCTCACCCTCTGAAATGATCAAACTGATGTTCTATAAAATGTGTTTTTCCATTCAACCACCATTTGCTGGAGCGTGTATGGGTGTATGAGAGAGTGTGTGTCTCTGTGTGTGTGTCTCTGTGTGTGTGTGTCTCTGTGTGTGTGTGTGTGTGTGTGTGTGTGTGTTTGTGTGTGTCCAGCCCTGAGCCACACCCTAACTCAGGGCTGGACCAGTCCCAAGGTAACACAGAGAGAGATCTGAGAAACAACAGGCCCTCCCACCCTCGCTTTTCCTCCCCATTTTTCTCCCTCCCTCCCTCCCCCGCCCAGCAAGTCTGCTTTTCATCACTATAAAAGGATTCCTGCCAAACCATTAGATGTCGCCTCAGATAACCCAGGAAAAACATTCATATCAGCTCTGCTGTTTTGTCTTGAAATTGTTTCACATATTCTCATTGTCTTCACTCTAGGCTGGGACAGAGCAAGGCTGAACCTCTCATATCTTAAAGCTCAAACATTGAATTCTTTCTAGATACAATCATCACCACACAAAGTGGAAAACCAGACAGGCACACAGAAAGACAGGCAGACAGACAGGCAGACAGACAGGCAGACAGGCAGGCAGGCAGGCAGGCAGGCAGGCAGACAGGCAGGCAGGCAGACAGATCCCTCCAGTACTCACCTTGTCGATGAAGGAGGCAAAGCGGTTGTTGAGGGTCTTGATCTGATCCTTTTCATGGGTGCGGACAGCCTGGATGTTGGGGTCAATCTCCAGGTTCAGGGGGGCCAGCAGGCTCTTGTTCACAGACACAGCTGTGATGGGAGCCATGTTCCCCCCGCCCATGCCCATGCCCATGCCCAGGCCCATGCCTCCTCCGTAGGCAGAGGAGCTGGAGATGAAGCCCCCAGCACTTCCATAGCCGGCCCCCGCACCTCCATAGCCAGCCCCCGCACCTCCATAGCCGGCCCCCGCACCTCCATAGCCTGCCCCCGCCCCTCGGCTGGCCCCACCGTAGGAGCTCCTCACGCTGTAGCTCTGTCGTGCCGTGGCTGGCCCAGAGTACGACATGCTGCTGAAGCTCCGGGGAGCTGCAGATGACTTGACGGTGTAGCTGGTGGTCTTCCTGACTGACATCCTGAATCTGAAACACTGATGAAGAGAGTAGGCAGGCTGGCAGAGTGGAGGGACTGATCTGGGTAGAGAGATCTGTCGCTTAACATACAGTTTTAAGTAACTGGCTCAGGGGAGGGGCCAGGGGCCTGCTCTGATTGGACTGGGCTCTGACTGAAAAGAAGAAGGGGGTGTGTCTGTAACAGGACTCTCTGCTGTGTGAGGGAGAGGCTGCATGCTGGACTGAACTCTGCTGTGTGAGGGAGAGGCTGCATGCTGGACTAAACTCTGCTGTGTGAGGGAGAGGCTGCAGGCTGGACTGAACTCTGCTGTGTGAGGGAGAGGCTGCATGCTGGACTGAACTCTGCTGTGTGAGGGAGAGGCTGCAGGCTGGACTGAACTCTGCTGTGTGAGGGAGAGGCTGCATGCTGGACTGAACTCTGCTGTGTGAGGGAGAGGCTGCATGCTGGACTGAACTCTGCTGTGTGAGGGAGAGGCTGCATGCTGGACTGAACTCTGCTGTGTGAGGGAGAGGCTGCATGCTGGACTGAACTCTGCTGTGTGAGGGAGAGGCTGCAGGCTGGACTGAACTCTGCTGTGTGGGGGAGAGGCTGCAGGCTGGACTGAGTTCTGCTTTGTGAGGGAGAGGCTGCATGCTGGACTGAGTTCTGCTTTGTGAGGGAGAGGCTGCATGCTGGACTGAGTTCTGCTTTGTGAGGGAGAGGCTGCAGGCTGGACTGAGTTCTGCTGTACAGGTTCTTCCAGGGGTGCTGGGTGAGACCTGCAGGAATGTGAAAGTCACTAGAGAATGTGATAATTACAGGTATTCTGCAGGGTGGAGGACAGAAACTCGTTATCCAAACCACAGCAAGTTCAAAGAGAGAGAGTCACTCATTTCCATACTTAAATATCCCCCTTTATTTAGGTGCCATCATAGCAGAGAGGAGAGGAGGGGAGGGGAGTGAAGAGGGGTCGAAAGGGGAGGGAGAGGAGGGTGGAGAGGGTGAGAAAAGTGGAGGGAGAGGAGGGTGGAGAAGGTGAGGAGAGGGGAGGATAGGGGAGGGAGAGGAGGGTGGAGAGGGTGAGAGGGGAGGATGGGGAGGATGGGGAGGGAGAGGAGGGTGGAGAGGGTGAGGAGACAGGAGGATAGGGGAGGGAGAGGAGGGTGGAGAGGGTGAGAGGGGAGGATGGGGAGGGAGAGGAGGGTAGAGAGGGTGAGAGGGGAGGATGGGGAGGGAGAGGAGGGTAGAGAGGGTGAGAGGGGAGGATGGGGAGGGAGAGGAGGGAGGATGGGGAGGGAGAGGAGGGTAGAGAGGGTGAGAGGGGAGGATGGGGAGGGAGAGGAGGGTGGAGAGGGTGAGAGAGGAGGATGGGGAGGGAGAGGAGGGTGGAGAGGGTGAGAGAGGAGGATGGGGAGGGAGAGGAGGGTAGAGAGGGTGAGAGGGGAGGATGGGGAGGGAGAGGAGGGAGGATGGGGAGGGAGAGGAGGGTGGATGGGGAGGGAGAGGAGGGTAGAGAGGGTGAGAGAGGAGGATGGGGAGGGAGAGGAGGGAGGATGGGGAGGGAGAGGAGGGTAGAGAGGGTGAGAAGAGCGCAGCTCTCTGACTCAGCCCTGAAACCGGCTGAACATGAATCTCTTCCCCTCCTCTTCCTTCTTCCTGTTTGGTGAAGAACACTGAGTTTTTTTAATATTAAGATTAGAAGATTCTTAATATGAATATGATGCTCCTTTACTCTCCAAAACACACACAGAGACACACACCTATTATTTTTTGAATATGCACCCCCTTCTGGTTACCACACCCACTGTTACCCTGGAAACAGAGTTACTCCAGAACATTACTTTTCCAGAGAGTCTCGTTACAAAGGCGGTTTGTGGTCGTTGCCATGGGCAATAGGATAAATTTAGGCCGGCTGTAATCACCAGGGAGTGGAGCTGCGGTTAGGATGATGCATCATGGGTAATCTGCGACCGTAAATTAGTTTCATTTCCTGACAAAAGACCAGCAGTGTTCTGGAACCTTCTGAACTGGATCCAATGTCTTTCCAGGTTCCATGGGCACAGTTTCCAGGGGCAACTGTAACACAGCAACCCTGCAGAACAGCCCAGTGTTGTTGTAGCTGTGAGAGACTGTAAACACACAGTTTAATGACTTCAAACCAGTCCAGTAACTTAACTCAGAGCTGTTTCTGCAGAACAACATCATGTATTCATTAAACAGTTACAGTTCAGATCCAAAGTAACTAAGAGTCCTGGAGGAGGATCTGACCACTGAGTTTTACTGTCCTCCATCCAGCTCACCTACTGTTATCTATAGCATGTAGATATGATACTGAGTCCCTAAAACTGAACTGAATACTTAAACACATACTCATACTGTGTGTGTTTGTGTGTGTTCTTGTGTGCATGTGTGTGTGTGTGTGTGTGTGTGTGTGTTGATGCATCAACAGCCTTGCCAGTGTGATTGGATGGTTACCTGTCTCACCTGTCTCACCTGTCTCACCTGTCTCGCCTGTCTCACCTGTCTCACCTGTCTCACCTGTCTCACCTGTCTCACCTGTGTTACCTGAACAACAGGTGTCACACAGCAGGAGCTTGTGTGTGTTCAGATCTCAGGTCTAAGGGAAGTTCATGTATTTCCTCTCACCATCTCTTTCTCTCTCTCTTTCTGTCTCCATCCCTCCCTCTTTCCTCCTCTCTTTTTCTCTCTGCTAAAAAGAAGTATTGAGATCCCACCTTTCTTTGCTTTGTTCTCTCCTGATCTCCTGATCTGAACAGGAAAAACAACATAATTGAAATGAGCCCCATCAGTCAGTCATGGCTGCAGTTCCTCATCAGAAGAGGTACCAGCTCATTTTTCAATACAACCTGCATCTCCGCTTTAGCCTTCTGCTGTGTTGACATTGTGAGAACTCTAATGTTAAGCTGCTGAGTGAACCTGTCACCATACAGCTAGTCTGCGTACACAACAAAACCATCAGGGAACAGTCCCATGTTCACAGTCCCATGTTCACAGTCCCATGTTCACAGTCCCATGTTCACAGTCCCATGTTCACAGTCCCATGTTCACAGTCCCATGTTCACAGTCCCATGTTCACAGTCCCATGTTCACAGTCCCATGTTCACTGTCCCATGTTCACAGTCCCATGTTCACAGTCCCATGTTCACAGTCCCATGTTCACTGTCCCATGTTCACTGTCCCATGTTCACAGTCCCATGTTCACAGTCCCATGTTCACAGTCCCATGTTCACTGTCCCATGTTCACTGTCCCATGTTCACAGTCCCATGTTCACAGTCCCATGTTCACAGTCCCATGTTCACTGTCCCATGTTCACTGTCCCATGTTCACAGTCCCATGTTCACAGTCCCATGTTCACAGTCCCATGTTCACTGTCCCATGTTCACAGTCCCATGTTCACAGTCCCATGTTCACAGTCCCATGTTCACTGTCCCATGTTCACTGTCCCATGTTCACAGTCCCATGTTCACAGTCCCATGTTCACAGTCCCATGTTCACTGTCCCATGTTCACAGTCCCATGTTCACTGTCCCATGTTCACTGTCCCATGTTCACAGTCCCATGTTCACTGTCCCATGTTCACTGTCCCATGTTCACAGTCCCATGTTCACTGTCCCATGTTCACTGTCCCATGTTCACAGTCCCATGTTCACTGTCCCATGTTCACTGTCCCATGTTCACAGTCCCATGTTCACTGTCCCATGTTCACTGTCCCATGTTCACAGTCCCATGTTCACTGTCCCATGTTCACTGTCCCATGTTCACTGTCCCATGTTCACTGTCCCATGTTCACAGTCCCATGTTCACAGTCCCATGTTCACAGTCCCATGTTCACAGTCCCATGTTCACTGTCCCATGTTCACTGTCCCATGTTCACAGTCCCATGTTCACAGTCCCATGTTCACTGTCCCATGTTCACTGTCCCATGTTCACAGTTTAGATGTTCTCCTGTAGGAACAAATATAAACCACAAACTCAACTAGAAGAAGGAACACAAACTAATACAAATGGTTTGGAGTTTTTAGGAGTTTTTGAGCTACTTTTGGTCGGAGAGTTGGAGGTTGGTGAGCTGCTATTGGTTGAAAGGGTGAGGATGGTGAGCTACTATTGGCTGAGAGGGTGAGGATGGTGAGCTACTATTGGCTGAGAGGGTGAGGATGGTGAGCTACTATTGGCTGAGAGGGTGAGGATGGTGAGCTACTATTGGCTGAGAGGGTGAGGATGGTGAGCTACTATTGGCTGAGAGGGTGAGGATGGTGAGCTACTATTGGCTGAGATGGTGAGGATGGTGAGCTACTATTGGCCGGTTGACATTTTCCAGCATTGCAAGATAAGGGTGAGTTAGATGGTGGCATTTGATCATGATGAAGGTTTTAAATGAAAATTCTTGGTCTAATATTTGTGAGAGAATACATTTCCCATATACAAGTAATAAAATCAAAGAAGCTAATTGGAAGTTCATTCACAAATTCTACCTCACACCAATAAAAATGCATACAATCTTAAAGGATAACTCATCAAAATGTCCTAGATGCAAAAAGGAAGAGGGATCTTTCCTACACATGTTTTGGGAATCTCAGTTCTTGAGTGATTTTTGGAATTGTATTCATAATTTTACAAAATCTGTTTTGAAATTGGAATTTAATTTAAACCCCTGTTTTTATTTATTAAATGAGTCCCTAGACTTTCATTTAGATAGGAAAAAATCCAGAATACTGATACTCATAACATATTTTGCAAAGAAATGTATTTTATTATTTTGGAAAAATGATTCACCACCAACCTTTAAGATGTTTTTGGAACAAATGTCCACCTTTTTACCTTTAGAGAAATTAACCCTGGAAAAATGCGATCGCGGCCATATCTTCCATGAAATTTGGATTCCATTACTTAGTTTCTTAGAGGAATTTTCTACAGGAGGTTGTCAACAATGACAAGGAAAATATGTTATGATTTATATCTATATTTTGTTTTGTTTTGTTGTTGTTTTTTTGATTTTTATTATTGTTGTTATTGTTGTTGTTGTTGGTGTAGGGAAGGGTTGCATGGACATTGGCATTGTGTGATAATAAAAAAAAGAAGGGAAAAAAAAAATGATGAAGGTCACAGGTGTTATCTGGTGCTACAGAGACCTGCTACTGCTGTGACATCTTTGTTATGTTCAGGAGTGGCATGACAGTATTACTGTAAGATCAGCACCTTGATTAAACTGCTGGAGAACAGGTTTATACATCTGGTTAGGTGTCATGTTATGACCGGACCTGATAGTGTTAATGCTGGGTTAGGAGTTAATGCTGGGCTGGGTTAGGAGTTGGTTAATGCTGGGCTGGGTTAGGAGTTAATGCTGGGCTGTGTTAGGAGATGGTTAATGCTGGGCTGGGTTAGGAGCTGGTTAATGCTGGACTGGGTTAGGAGTTAATGCTGGGCTGTGTTAGGAGATGGTTAATGCTGGGCTGGGTTAGGAGCTGGTTAATGCTGGACTGGGTTAGGAGTTAATGATGGGCTGGGTTAGGAGTTGGTTAATGCTGGGCTGGGTTAGGAGTTAATGCTGGGCTGTGTTAGGAGATGGTTAATGCTGGGCTGGGTTAGGAGCTGGTTAATGCTGGACTGGGTTAGGAGTTAATGATGGGCTGGGTTAGGAGTTGGTTAATGCTGGGCTGGGTTAGGAGTTAATGCTGGGCTGGGTTAGGAGTTAATGCTGGGCTGGGTTAAGAGATGGTTAATGCTGGGCTGGGTTAGGAGTTAATGCTGGGCTGGGTTAAGAGATGGTTAATGCTGGGCTGGGTTAAGAGATGGTTAATGCTGGGCTGGGTTAAGACATGGTTAATGCTGGGCTGGGTTAAGAGATGGTTAATGCTGGGCTGGGTTAAGACATGGTTAATGCTGGGCTGGGTTGTGGTGGATCACTGGAAAGAATGACGGCTGTGGACTGGAATGCAGTAAAATGGGCAGAAAGAGAGTCGGGGGTGAGGAGGAGAAACGAGTGAGGAGATAGATGGGATAGAGAGAAGAAAGGAGAGAGAGATGACAAGGCTGAGAGAGAGAAAGTGATAAAGGAGGAGACGTGACATGTGATCTGACCTGCAGAGAAGAAAGATGGTTTTAGGAGAGTGGAATGTGAGGCCTCACTACCCAGAATGACCTTTGACCTACAAAGCAGCCTGAAGCAGGGGAGGGGACCAGGACAGGGGTGTACACGAGGACCAGGGGCGTGCACAAGTTCCAGGGGTGTGCACGAGGACCAGGACAGGGGTGTGCACGAGGACGGATTCAGGCATTTTGCTGCATAGTTGACAGGAATGATAGTGTGATTTCATCACTCTGATTTCATCACTGTGAGTTTGGCTCCAAGATTATGACAGAACCACACCTCTCTTGCTGTCAAATAAGATTGATGTCATGGTCAACATGGTTAAGGTTGTGTGTTTTGAATGTGTTTGTGTTTTGGAAATAAATGACTCTGACAGTTGTCAAAGTTTCAAACTTCCCAACAGCCCAAAGGTCATTTCTGTCATAATGGTGGAACATTGTTTCAATGGTTAAGCACAAATGTACAGTTTTTTGTCTCTAGTCTGCTGAATTGTCAACTTAAGCTCTCATGATGTGTGTGTGTGTTGCTCTCTGACTCTGAGCAGTGTGTGTGTGGGTGTTTGTGTAGGGTGCAGTGTGGGGTCAACATATTTTGTTGTTACCTAACTCAGATCTTATCAGACACAGCTACTCCAAACAACTAGTGCTACTCACTGAAAATGCATCACTGATGTCTCGCTCTCTCTCTCTCTCTCTCCCTATCCCTCCCCCCTCTCTCTCTCTCTCTCCCTCTCCCCCCATCTCTCTCTCTCCCTCCCCCCTCTCTTTCTCTCTCCCTCTCCCCCTCTCCCCTCTCTTTCTCTCCCCCTCTCCCCTCTCCCCCCTCTCCCCCTCTCCCCCTCTCCCCCCTCTCCCCCTCTCCCCCTCTCCCCATCTCCCCCTCTCTCCCCCTCTCCCCCTCTCCCCCCTCTCCCCTCTCCCCCTCTCCCCCTCTCCCCCCTCTCTCTGTCTAACCTCATCTCTCCCCCTCTCCCCCTCTCCCCCTCTCCCCCTCTCCCTCATCTCTCTGTCTAACCTCATCTCTCCCCCTCTCCCCCTCCCCCTCATCTCTCTTGTTATCTGAACTGGTTTTTATCTCACCTCTCTCCCTCCATCTCAGTCTGTATTTGGTGAAGAGGAGGTGATGTTGTTGTGAATACCAGAGATAAACCCTGTACACACACACACACACACACACACACACACTGAGTACACACTCATACTAAGTGCACATAAGCTTGTGTTGTACATGCAGGTTAGGCTGCATACTATTTAAACAGGAACCACATAAATCTACAGGACTTAAATGTCAGTGCATCATGCTCACCTTTCTCCTCCACACCTGTAGAGGCAGCACTCCCCATACACATACACACAAACACGCATCCATACATACATACATACAAACAGACACACCCACACACATATGAACACACACTTCTATACTTAAAACCACCAACCAAACTCTGACACACACACATGTTCTGGTATGTTCTGTTAACTCTGTGACTGAATGTTATCAGGAGGATAAAGGAGGAAGTTCTTATCTCATGATGTTGTGTGTGCGTGAGTGTGTGCGTGTGCTTGTTTCTGTGTGTGTATGTGTGCGTGCGTGTGTGTGTGTGCTTGTCTCTGTGTGTGTGTGTTTCACACAGCTGTCTTCCTCTGTCTCCCTCATCTGTTTCATACTCACATGCTGCTCTCAGCAAACACATGAGGAATGTCTGTGAGACCAGGAGGGGGGAGGGAGGGGGAGACAGAGAGGGGAGGAGGGAGGGGGAGACAGAGAGGGGAGGAGGGAGGGGGAGACAGAGAGGGGAGGAGGGAGGGGGAGACAGAGAGGGGAGGAGCTAGAAATAATTGATGTAAAAAAATAAAAAATAAATGGGAAGTGGAGCGAAAAGAAGAGAGGGAGGATAGGAGGAGAGGCGAAAGGGGAGGGAGGATAAATAAATACTCATTTAGCAGAAATTTTTATCCAGAGCGACTTACAGCAAGTACAGGGACATTCTCCCTGAGGCAAGTAGGGTTGAAGTGCCTTGCCCAAGGACACAACATCACATAGCCACAGCCGGGGTTCGAACTCGCAACATTCTGATCATGAGGCCAATGCCTTAACCCACTGAGCCACCAGACTGCCCAATAGGATAGGAGAAGAGAGGTGAAAGCGAGGAGGAGAAAGTAAGAGAAGGAAAGAGAAGGGAGGATTCTAATTCTGTTAGAGGGGAAAGTTATATAACTGTGTGGGTAACGTGTCATGGAAACAGAAGGAGACCACCTGGCCCTGCTACAGAGGAGGGGGGTGATCCTCGTTGGAAGGGCGTGGTAAGGTGGGGAGTTCCCAGAACAGCCCCTCTGTGATCTGCTTCATGTGTTCTAACTACAGGCTGGGAGACTGAGTCACTTCAGGGATCATTACAGGAACATTAAAAAGAGCAACGTACCACCAAACCCTGAACTGCCAATAAGAATTTAGATGTATAGAATCAAATGCAGATAAAGGGTTAGATATTGACACATTAAAATAAGATTAAGAAGAGAGGGAAAGAGAGGGAAAGAGAAATAAAGGATGAGAGAGAAAGAGAGAGATAAATAAAGAGATTAAGAGAGACAGAGAGCAGGGTCTGTTGTGACTGGACAGTCCATGTGTACAGAGCAGATCTCATAGCTTTGGGGAATGCAGTGATTCACCAGCAGCAGGGTCTCACCCTGACTTCTCAGACACATGGGAAAACAACACAGATTTTCCTGTTGTCATGGTTACAGGCATAAAGGGTACTGTCAGTGGTTCCTGTTATGAAACTTGGCAACATCTTCTTGGCTGTGCCTGAAAGAGAGAACTTAAGAAAAAAAGGCAAGAGTGTGGCTGGGTGGGGTGTGGCTGGGATGTGGCAGGGGTGTGGCAGGGGTGTGGCAGGGGTGTGGCAGGGGTGTGGCAGGGGTGTGGCTGGGATGTGGCAGGGGTGTGGCTGGGGTGTGGCAGGGGTGTGGCTGGGGTGTGGCTGGGGTGTGGCTGGGGTGTGGCTGGGGGTGTGGCTGGGGTGTGGCAGGGATGTGGCAGGGGTGTGGCAGGGATGTGGCAGGGGTGTGGCAGAGGTGAGGCAGGGATGTGGCAGGGGTGTGGCAGGGGTGTGGCAGGGATGTGGCAGGGGTGTGGCAGAGGTGAGGCAGGGATGTGGCAGGGGTGTGGCAGGGGTGTGGCTGGGATGTGGCTGGGATGTGGCAGGGGTGTGGCAGGGATGTGGCAGGGGTGTGGCAGGGATGTGGCAGGGGTGTGGCAGAGGTGTGGCAGGGATGTGGCAGAGGTGTGGCAGAGGTGTGGCAGGGGTGTGGCTGGGATGTGGCAGAGGTGTGGCAGAGGTGTGGCTGGGGTGTGGCAGGGATGTGGCAGAGGTGTGGCAGAGGTGTGGCAGGGGTGTGGCAGAGGTGTGGCAGAGGTGTGGCAGAGGTCCCAGACTATGACTCAAACAGAAGAGAAAAAACAGAAAAATGTGCTCCTCTGATGTTTGTGTGATTTAAGGGTGTTTTCTGACCCAGGGTCAGAATGGAACAATATCAGCCTCTCTACCAGCCTCTTCCTGGAAGACCATTATGTTGCTTTCAGTGGGGAAGTACCATACTGCTAGGACTGTACCATACTGCTAGGACTGTACCATTCTGCTAGGACTGTTACCCATTCTGCTAGGACTGTACCATACTGCTAGGACTGTACCATTCTGCTAGGACTGTACCATTCTGCTAGGACTGTACCATACTGCTAGGACTGTACCCATTCTGCTAGGACTGTACCATACTGCTAGGACTGTACCATTCTGCTAGGACTGTACCATTCTGCTAGGACTGTACCATTCTGCTAGGACTGTACCATACTGCTAGACTGTACCATTCTGCTAGGACTGTACCATTCTGCTAGGACTGTACCATTCTGCTAGGACTGTACTGTTCTGCTAGGATTGTACCATTCTGCTAGGACTGTACCACTCTGCTAGGACTGTACTGTTCTGCTAGGACTGTACCATTCTGCTAGGACTGTACCATACTGCTAGGACTGTACCATTCTGCTAGGACTGTACCATTCTGCTAGGACTGTACTGTTCTGCTAGGATTGTACCATTCTGCTAGGACTGTACCACTCTGCTAGGACTGTACCATTCTGCTAGGACTGTACTGTTCTGCTAAGACTGTACCATTCTGCAAGGACTGTACCATTCTGCTAGGGGACTGTACCATGACTGCTAGGACTGTACCATTCTGCTAGGACTGTACCATTCTGCTAGGACTGTACTGTTCTGCTAAGGACTGTACCATTTCTGCTAGGACTGTACTGTTCTGCTAAGACTGTACCATTCTGCAAGGACTGTACCATTCTGCTAGGACTGTACTGTTTGCTAGGACTGTACCGTTCTGCTAGGACTGTACCGTTCTGCTAGGACTGTACTGTTCTGCTAGGACTGTACCATTCTGCTAGGACTGTACCATTCTGCTAGGACTGTACTGTTCTGCTAGGACTGTACCATTCTGCTAGGACTGTGTACCATTCTGCTAGGACTGTACCGTTCTGCTAGGACTGTACTGTTCTGCTAGGACTGTACCATTCTGCTAGGACTGTACTGTTCTGCTAGGACTGTACCGTTCTGCTAGGACTGTACCATTCTGCTAGGACTGTACCGTTCTGCTAGGACTGTACTGTTCTGCTAGGACTGTACCATACTGCTAGGACTGTACCGTTCTGCTAGGACTGTACCATTCTGCTAGGACTGTACCATACTGCTAGGACTGTACCATTCTGCTAGGACTGTACCATTCTGCTAGGACTGTACCGTTCTGCTAGGACTGTACTGTTCTGCTAGGACTGTACCATTCTGCTAGGACTGTACTGTTCTGCTAGGACTGTACTGTTCTGCTAGGACTGTACTGTTCTGCTAGGACTGTACTGTTCTGCTAGGACTGTACTGTTCTGCTAGGACTGTACCATTCTGCTAGGACTGTACCATACTGCTAGGACTGTACCGTTCTGCTAGGACTGTACCGTTCTGCTAGGACTGTACTGTTCTGCTAGGACTGTACCGTTCTGCTGTACTAACTGTCTAACCTGTGTAACCCCGCCTCATGCACACAGACCCAGCGGTGGAACATGAAAGTGTTCATTGTTTCACTTTGTTTGGAATTTATTTTAATTTCCTTCCTGCTTCTTCAGGCACAAAATACACAACAATGTCCAAAAGGAGGGAGCAGAAACACACACACATAAACACACACAAACACACATAAACACACAAAAACGTACATGAACACATACATGAAAACACACATGAACACACCAAAAGCAGGTCCAGGACTGTTGAAAGATGGAGCACTTTGCACCTTTGGCTTTGTGAGCCAGTCTTTGTTTGTTAGGTGGAGTGTGTGTATGAGTGTGTGTGTGTGTGTGTGTGTGTGTGTGTGAGTCTGTAAAAGAGTGTGTGTATATGAGTCGGTAAGAGAGTGTGTGTGTATGAGTGTGTAAGAGAGTGTGTTTGTATGAGTTTGTAAGAGTGTGTAAATATGTATGAGACTGTAAGAGAGTGTGTGTGTGTGTGTGTGTTTGTGTGTATGTGTGTGTAAGAGTGTGCATATGTGTGTGGGTGGGGTATGTACTGTATGCTCATAATGGCTCAATTAAAACAATGTTGACAATAGGAGGGTTGGTTGACAGCTTACACACACACACACTGTACATACACATGCTGTACACACACACACACACACACTCACACACACACTGTACATACACACACACAGTGTTTACATGCAGATGTATATACTGACAAAGCTGTGTTACAACCTTGATCCACATGTCTAGAAGGGAGGCGGGGAGTGGAGGGGCAGTGAGACCGTGGCTGTGATAATGGATGTTGGGATCATGGATGCTATTCTGTCATTGTGTCTAAACTCAGCTGACATGGAAACAAGCACATCCATCCTACATCAGAATACTGACAGCACATCCATCCTACCTCAGAATACTGACAGCACATCCATCCTACCTCAGAATACTGACAGCACATCCATCCTACCTCAGAATACTGACAGCACATCCATCCTACCTCAGAATACTGACAGCACATCCATCCTACCTCAGAATACTGACAGCACATCCATCCTACCTCAGAATACTGACAGCACATCCATCCTACCTCAGAATACTGACAGCACATCCATCCTACCTCAGAATACTGACAGCACATCCTCCCTACCTCAGAATACTGACAGCACATCCTCCCTACCTCAGAATACTGACAGCACATCCTCTCTACCTCAGAATACTGACAGCACATCCTCTCTACCTCAGAATACTGACAGCACATCCTCCCTACCTCAGAATACTTACACCACATCCTCTCTACCTCAGAATACTGACAGCACGTCCTCTCTACCTCAGAATACTGACAGCACATCCATCCTACCTCAGAACACTGACAGCACATCCTCTGTACCTCAGAATACTGACACCACATCCTCTGTACCTCAGAATACTGACACCACATCCTCTGTACCTCAGAATACTGACACCACATCCTCTCTACCTCAGAATACTGACGGCACATCCATCCTACATCAGAATACTGACAGCACATCCATCCTACCTCAGAATACTGACAGCACATCCATCCTACCTCAGAACACTGACAGCACATCCATCCTACCTCAGAATACTGACAGCACATCCTCCCTACCTCATAATACTTACACCACATCCTCTCTACCTCAGAATACGGACAGCACGTCCTCTCTACCTCAGAATACTGACAGCACATCCATCGTACCTCAGAATACTTACACCACATCCTCTCTACCTCAGAATACTTACACCACATCCTCTCTACCTCAGAACACTGACAGCACATCCATCATACCTCAGAATACTGACAGCACATCCATCCTACCTCAGAATACTTACACCACATCATCTCTACCTCAGAATACTTACAGCACATCCTCCCTACCTCAAAATACTGACAGCACATCCTCCCTACCTCAGAATATTACACCACATCCTCCCTACCTCAGAATACTTACAGCACATCCTCCCTACCTCAAAATACTGACACCACATCCTCCCTACCTCAGAATACTGACAGCACATCTTCCCTACCTCAGAATACTTACACCACATCCTCCCTACCTCAGAATAATTACAACACATCCTCCCTACCTCAGAATACTTACAGCACATCCTCCTTACCTCAAAATACTGACACCACATCCTCCCTACCTCAAAATACTGACAGCACATCCTCCCTACCTCAGAATACTTACACAACATCCTCCCTACCTCAGAATACTTACAGCACATCCTCCCTACCTCAAAATACTGACACCACATCCTCCCTACCTCAGAATACTGACAGCACATCTTCCCTACCTCAGAATACTTACAGCACATCCTCCCTACCTCAGAATAATTACAGCACATCCTCCCTACCTCAGAATACTTACAGCACATCCTCCTTACCTCAAAATACTGACACCACATCCTCCCTACCTCAGAATACTGGCAGCACATCCTCTTTACCTCAGAATACTTACACCACATCCTCCCTACCTCAAAATACTGACAGCACATCCTCCCTACCTCAGAATATTACACCACATCCTCCCTACCTCAGAATACTTACAGCACATCCTCCCTACCTCAGAATACTTACAGCACATCCTCCCTACCTCAAAATACTGACACCACATCCTCCCTACCTCAGAATACTGACAGCACATCTTCCCTACCTCAGAATACTTACACCACATCCTCCCTACCTCAGAATAATTACAACACATCCTCCCTACCTCAGAATACTTACAGCACATCCTCCTTACCTCAAAATACTGACACCACATCCTCCCTACCTCAAAATACTGACAGCACATCCTCCCTACCTCAGAATACTGACAGCACATCTTCCCTACCTCAGAATACTTACACCACATCCTCCCTACCTCAGAATAATTACAACACATCCTCCCTACCTCAGAATACTTACAGCACATCCTCCTTACCTCAAAATACTGACACCACATCCTCCCTACCTCAAAATACTTACACCACATCCTCCCTACCTCAGAATACTTACACAACATCCTCCCTACCTCAGAATACTTACAGCACATCCTCCCTACCTCAAAATACTGACACCACATCCTCCCTACCTCAGAATACTGACAGCACATCTTCCCTACCTCAGAATACTTACAGCACATCCTCCCTACCTCAGAATAATTACAGCACATCCTCCCTACCTCAGAATACTTACAGCACATCCTCCTTACCTCAAAATACTGACACCACATCCTCTCTACCTCAGAATACTTACACCACATCCTCCCTACCTCAGAATACTGACAACACATCCTCCCTACCTCAGAATACTGACAGCACATCCTCTCTACCTCAGAATACTGACACCACATCCTCTCTACCTCAGAATACTGACAGCACATCCATCCTACCTCAGAATACTTACACCACATCCTCTCTACCTCAGAATACTTACACCACATCCTCCCTACCTCAGAATACTGACAACACATCCTCCCTACCTCAGATTACTGACAGCACATCCTCCCTACCTCAGAATACTGACAGCACATCCTCCCTACCTCAGAATACTTACAGGACTAGTAGTTTTTCAAAAAATGTATCAACTCTGCATTTCCATTAGATGTAAAATATACTTATACTGAGTGTTTAAATGTAGTTATGGTGCTTAACAGTATATCTAACAAGGTTCTAATAAGTGTTTATATTGAACCATTATTTACTCTGTAAATGTGCAGTTCAGTTGTATGATGCTTGGATATTTTTGTGATGCTTGGATATTTATATTTGAAAAGATTAATCAATCGTGTTTCATTTTTTCCTGTAGTGAAAGGGCACTTTCATAACATGGAATGTAACATAATTGTCATGAATACAGTTTACGAAGTTACATTTAAATTAACTCTTAAAGAGAAAGAGAGAAAAACTATTAAGAGTTCAATCTTATTAGGGAATATACTTACAGTTAACCATATACTTTTACTCTGTGACTAGCTGGCCCCAGTCCAGGGTGTACCCTGCCTACGCCCGGAACTAACTGGGATAGGCTCCACTCACCCGTGACCCCTAACGGGAATAAGCGGAAGAAAATGAATGAATGAAGGATGAACATATACTTTTATCGTTTTTATATATTCTTATCCTTAGGTATAGTAATTGCATACTTATGATTTTTAAGTATTTAAGTATTTAAGGCAAGGACATTTTGTTTGTTTGCTCCATCCTGCCACAGTAAATTACATGTTTGTGTAACTTCCATAGTGAATAACAACTTCTGTCTGATCACAGGTAGACAGGCACACAGGTAGACAGGCACACAGGTAGACAGGCACACAGGTAGACAGGCACACAGGTAGACAGGCACACAGGTAGACAGGCACACAGGTAGACAGGCACACAGGTAGACAGGCACACATGTAGACAGGTAAATAGATAGACAGGCACACAGGTAGACACACCCTATCTTCCTACCACCATCCCTCATCCCTCTCTTTCATTTCTCCCTATCCTTCTCTCCTTCACACTCAAATACTGAAGCATATTTTCTTTATTCCTTTTCATGTTCTGTTTATTTTGGGCTGTTATTTCATTGGACAGTTTAAGAGTGGCAGGAAAGGCAAGCAGCCTGCAAGAAGAAGACATAAAGAGAGTTTTTGTAATGAATCTATAAAGTTTATAAAAGTACACACCATAGACACAGATATGTGTGTGGTGTTGTAAAGAACACATATTTTGACTTGTATTTTGAAATACACACCTTGGATTTTGCTTGTGTGAATCATCAGGGAATGAACTTCCAGTAAACTACTTCATGCAGTAGTTTGAAAGTTTGAAATGGAATTCCTGTGGGTGTAAAGAAGTGGGAGTGGGGGTGTGGCCAGGGCTGGGGGAGGGCCAGGGGGCGGAGTCTGTGGGGCCAGCAGGTTTATAAAAGTGCAGCTGCTTACTCCCTCCCTCCCCTGTTACTGAGGTCTGCCCTCCTTCAGTTCTGATCACTCTCACTTTCTCTAACTATCTCAGTGTCTCTCTCTCCAGTCTCCCTCTCTAGTCAGTGTCTCTCTCTCTCCAGTCTCCCTCTCTAGTCAGTGTCTCTCTCTCTCCAGTCTCCCTCTCTAGTCAGTGTCTCTCTCTCTCCAGTCTCCCTCTCTTGTCAGTGTCTCTCTCTCTCCAGTCTCCCTCTCTCTTCAGCACCATGAGCTATAGAAGCAGCTCTTACTCTGTGCGCACCTCCCAGGTGCCGTCTGCTCATGTGTCTCTCACCCGCTCCTCAGCCGCCCCCTCCTACCGTGCTGCCAGCATTTATGGGGGGGCCGGTGGCCAGGGGGCCCGCATCTCCTCCTCCTCCTACTCTGGGGTCCGCAGCTCCTTGGGGGTGCAGGGGGGATCCATCTCCTCTTCCATGCAGGTGGGAGGCGACACGGCCAACATCACGGGAAACGAGAAGTTTGCCATGCAGAACCTGAACGAGCGTCTGGCCTCCTACCTGGAGACTGTGAGGAACCTGGAGCAGGCCAACAGTAAGCTGGAGCTGAAGATCAGAGAGGCTCTGGAGAAGAGAGGACCAGAACTCCATGACTACAGCCGCTACCAGGCCACCCTGGACGACCTGCGCAAGAAGGTGAGGGGGAGACGAGGGAGAGGGGAGAAAAGGACTTGTGTGTTGTTAGGGCCTGAAAAGGAGGGAGGCAGGAGGGAAGGAGGGAGGGAGGCAGAGACAGGGGGAGAGACAGGGGGAGAGGGTGATGATTGGATACTAAAAGCACACAGTCAAGTGGAAATAGAAATTGAGAGAGACTAAGGAAATATGAGGTGTTGACGTGGCCCAGAGAGACTCATTAAAGCTGTCTGCTGATTAAACAAATTCGTTTTGTAGTTCATTAATTCTTTCTGCTGTGTAGAGGTCATTCATTTGAAGCTTGTTAAAGATGTCTGCTGATTAGAGCAGATTAGTTTGTAGTTCGTTAAATCAGTGTGTTTACTTGGGCATATTGCTGCAGGGTGATAAGTAAAGAATGATGGTGTGCGGTGGACAGGACATTACAGGGTGGGACAGGAAGCAGAATAGGATGGACAGGAAGCAGTTTGTGGGGGCTTCTGATGATCTGTGGTTAGACTAGTTCCTGGCGGGGTGGGAGAGGAGCTTTGTGTAAACAAAGATAAGAGTGCCGTGGGCGTATAGTGCATTACAAAATACAGACACTGACACATACACAAGGCATCTAAATGCTTTGGGATCAGCAGTTTGTGTGAGTTTGGAAAGTAGTTTGACCGCTTCTGAAACTGATGAGTGTGTAAAACAGAAGCAGATGAGTGTGTAAAACAGAAGCAGATGAGTGTGTAAAACAGAAGCAGATGAGTGTGTAAAACAGAAGCAGATGAGTGTGTAAAACGCTAGCTGAAGCAGGACTGTGTCACCTGGGCTGATAAGACTGGTCTCACCTGTACTGCACTGCTCAGATGACCGTTATTACAGGAGGGAGTTTGGATTAATTAGTTTAAAGCTTTAAACAACAGTTTTTTCTTCTCTTGATGAAGTCCATTGAGTGTGTGTGTGTGTGTGTGTGTGTGTGTGTGTGAGAGTGAGTGTGTGAGTGTGTGTTTCCAACAATGAGTAACAACACACCCCACTCACCATCACACTCAGCTTCCTGCTCTTAGAACTCCAGAACTCACAAAGCAAAACACTGAACAATAAGTTACTGATCCCAAGACTCAGTTAGAACAAGGTGTAAACCTGCTGTGATCCAGTGTGGGAGGAACATGAGGAACATGAGGAACATGAGGAACATGAGGAACATGAGGAACATGAGGAACATGAGGAACATGAGGAACATGTTTCCATGGAGAACATTCCAGTCACGCCGTCTGGGTTTGGAGCTCAGATGAAATCTCAAGAACCGAGTGATCAGTGTGCGGCATGATCAGTGTGCGGCATGATCAGTGTGCGGCATGATCAGTGTGCGGCATGATCAGTGTGCGGCATGATCAGTGTGCGGCATGATCAGTGTGCGGCATGTAGAAGTATAAACATCCAGATCCATCAACATTATTTATAATCAGTAGAACTGCTGGATCAGTTCTCTTCAAACTCAGTTCCCAGAAGTGAAACTAACTTGGGGACAAGGTCAGTCAAGTTTGCCTTGCAAATGAGAATGTTTGCAAATGGGAACAAACAAAATGTTTAACCTGGAGGGAAGGAGAGGAGAGAGAGAAGAGAGGAGAGGAGAGAGAAGAGAGGAGAGGAGAGAGAGTAGAGAGGAGAGGAGAGAGAGAAGAGGAGAGGAGAGAGAAGAGGAGAGGAGAGAGAGAAGAGAGGAGAGGAGAGAGAAGAGAGGAGAGGAGAGAGAGAAGAGAGGAGAGGAGAGAGAGAAGAGAGGAGAGGAGAGAGAGAAGAGAGGAGAGAGAGAAGAGAGGAGTTCTAGTTTGACTGGTTAAGGTCATTGTTAGGGACAGCAGTTATGGTTAGGGGTTAGGGTAGGGTCATTAGTTAGGGTTTAGGGTAGGGACAGTAGTTAGGGGTTAGGGTTAGGGTAGGGACATTAGTTAGGGTTAGGGTTAGGGTAGGGACATTAGTTAGGGATAGGGGTTTCTATGTATTTGGATTGTTTGAATTTGTATTTGAATTTTGTCATCCTGCTGACCATTGACCGCCCACCTTAACAGACCGGTTCAATCTAGTTTAATCTAATGTCACGACTCAGCGCCACAACTACTTCCTGCTAGCAGGAAGTGACCCGCACCCTGTCCATGACACAAACAAGTCTGATAGCAACAGGAAACCCTACCCAGAGTACACCCATCCACACACACCCTTACACACACACACTCTTACACTCACACACTCTTACACACACTCTTACACACACACACACTCTTACACACACAGCAGATGTTCTGTTAGGAGTGCTGGACCAATCACCAGCTGTGTCTACAGGTTAATCATTGGCTCCATCTTCACTCTGTAACTAAACAAACAGTGAGATGGCTTCAACAGTCCACACACATACATACATACACACATCCATACACACACATCCATACACACACATACACACAGACACACACATCCATGGGCACTCATGTGCAGGTCCCTGACTAGCTGTAGAAGTTGAACAGGGTTCTGGTTAGACTTGGACATTGTTTCCATCTGTGTTCTTCTTCTGTGTTTCAGGTGTTTGATGCAACTGCGGACAACGCTCGTCTGATACTGCAGATTGACAATGCCCGTCTTGCTGCTGACGACTTTAGAGTGAAGTAAGATGAACTCTGTGTGTTTACACTGATCACTGAGCCCAGTGTGTTTACACTGATCACTGAGCCCAGTGTGTTTACACTGATGAACAGTTAGAGACACACCCTAAACACACACAGCTGGAGGGTCATTACTGAAGGATGTGTGTGCTTGTGTGTAGGTACGAGTCTGAGTTGTCCATTCGCCAGTCGGTGGAGGCGGATATCGTGGGACTGAGGAAGGTGATTGATGACACCAACTTGGGTCGCATGAACCTGGAGAGTGAGATTGAGGGCTTGAAAGAAGAGCTCATCTTCCTCAAGAAGAACCATGACAATGTAAGTTGTCACATAACTTCAGCCTCTTACCTAGCCTCTAACCTCAGCCTTTTATCCTGCCTCTGAACCAGCCTCCAACACACTTCCCCCAACCATGCACTCTCATATGAACCAACCCACCCACTCAACACAGTACGTCTATCCTGACCTCACATCCTGCCCTTAACAGGAAGTGATGGAGCTGCGTGCTCAGGTGTCCCAGTGTGGAGTCCAGGTGGATGTGGACGCCCCTAAAGGTCAGGACCTGGCTCAGATCATGTCTGAGATCAGAGCCAAGTATGAGAAGATGACCCTGAAGAACCAGGAGGAACTGAAAGCTTGGCATGAATCTCAGGTGAGCAGGGGCCAACATGGAGGCCTGACCTGAGAGGAGGAATGTTTATCACATCCATCTGACACCTCCACAGTATAACATGCTGACATCAGTTAACTGGTGTGGATCTACGTGTTTGTGTGCATGTGTATGCGGGTGTGTCTGTATGTGTGTTTTTGCATGTGTGGTGTGTGTGTGTGAGTGCTGTGCTGAGCGCTGTGCTGAGCGTTGTGCTGAGTGCTGTGCTGAGTGCTGTGTTCTGTGCTGAGCGCTGTGCTGAGTGCTGTGTTCTGTGCTGAGTGCTGTGCTGAGTGCTGTGTTCTGTGCTGAGCGCTGTGCTGAGTGCTGTGTTCTGTGCTGAGTGCTGTGCTGAGTGCTGTGCTGAGCTCTGTGCTGAGTGCTGTGCTGAGTGCTGTGCTGAGCTCTGTGCTGAGTGCTGTACTGAGTGCTGTGCTGAGCTCTGTGCTGAGTGCTGTGCTGAGTGCTGTGCTGAGTGCTGTGCTGAGCTCTGTGCTGAGTGCTGTTCTGAGTGCTGAGCTCTGCTGAGCGCTGTGCTGAGTGCTGTGCTGAGCCCTGCTGAGCGCTGTGCTGAGCGCTGTGCTGAGCACTGTGCTGAGTGCTGAGCACTGTGCTGAGTGCTGTGCTGAGTGCTGTGCTGAGCTCTGTGCTGAGTGCTGTGCTGAGTGCTGTGTTCTGTGCTGTGTTCTGCAGATCACTGAGGTTCAGAGCCAGGTAGCACACAACACAGAGGCCCTCCAGAGCTCTCGCTCAGAGCTGAACGACCTCCGCAGACAGCTGCAGACTCTGGAGATAGAACTGGAGTCCCAGAAGAGCCTGGTTAGTCTGCACACACACACATATACACACTTGAACACTTAACACTCATTCAAATACATTCTGACATTAGTACAGATTAACACCTCTTTCTCTCTCTCCTCCCTCCCTCTCCTCTCTCCCCCTCTCTCCTCTCCTCTCTCCCTCTCTCTCCTCTCCTCTCTCTCCTCTCCTCTCTCCCTCTCTCTGCTCTCCTCTCTCCCTCTCTCTCCTCTCCTCTCTCCCCCTCTCTCCTCTCCTCTCTCCCCCTCTCTCCTCTCCTCTCTCCCTCTCTCTCCTCTCCTCTCTCTCCTCTCCTCTCTCCCTCTCTCTGCTCTCCTCTCTCCCCCTCTCTCCTCTCCTCTCTCCCCCTCTCTCCTCTCCTCTCTCCCTCTCCTCTCCTCTCTCCCCCTCTCTCCTCTCCTCTCTCCCCCTCTCTCCTCTCCTCTCTCCCCCTCTCTCCTCTCCTCTCTCCCCCTCTCTCCTCTCCTCTCTCCCTCTCTCTCCTCTCCTCTCTCCCCCTCTCTCCTCTCCCTCCTCTCCTCTCTCCCCCTCTCTCCTCTCCTCTCTCCCTCTCTCTCCTCTCCTCTCTCCCCCTCTCTCCTCTCCTCTCTCCCCCTCTCTCCTCTCCTCTCTTCCCCTCTCTCCTCTCCTCTCTCCCCCTCTCTCCTCTCCTCTCTCCCTCTCTCTCCTCTCCTCTCTCTCCTCTCCTCTCTCCCCCTCTCTCCTCTCCTCTCTCCCTCTCTCTCCTCTCCTCTCTCTCCTCTCCTCTCTCCCCCTCTCTCCTCTCCTCTCTCCCTCTCTCTCCTCTCCTCTCTCCCCCTCTCTCCTCTCCTCTCTCCCTCTCTCTCCTCTCCTCTCTCCCCCTCTCTCCTCTCCTCTCTCCCTCTCTCTCCTCTCCTCTCTCCCCCTCTCTCCTCTCCCTCCTCTCCTCTCTCCCCCTCTCTCCTCTCCTCTCTCCCTCTCTCTCCTCTCTCCCTCTCTCTCCTCTCCTCTCTCCCTCTCTCTCCTCTCCTCTCTCCCCCTCTCTCCTCTCCTCTCTCCCCCTCTCCCCCCTCCAG
Organism: Protosalanx chinensis; assembly: GCA_030340685.1. NCBI lineage: Eukaryota > Metazoa > Chordata > Actinopteri > Osmeriformes > Salangidae > Protosalanx > Protosalanx chinensis. The sequence continues at coordinate 17,552,197 of CM059320.1, read as the reverse complement.
AAGTCCTCCCTGGAAGGCACTCTGAGGGATGTGGAGATGCGCTACAACCTGGAGATGGAGAGTCTGAATGGTGTTCTCCTGGGCGTGGAGGCGGAGCTAACACAGCTGCGTGCCAACATCCAGCAGCAGACGCAGGAGTACGAGACGCTGCTCAACATCAAGATGAAGCTGGAGGCTGAGATCGCCACCTACAGGAGGCTGCTGGACGGGGAGGACTTCCAGTGAGTCACCATGACGATCAGACATCAGGAGAGATGAGGGTCATGACAACTGTTCTACAATGTGGACAGATTGTTCATGACAACTGTTTGGGAACCCTCAGGAACGGTTCTGGAACCAGAACCTGTTCTTAAGGGCTTCTACGTTACTGTTTCCATTTTGGGAGACATTTGACTTTAATTCAGCTACATGATGTGAACCTTATGCTGCCTGTTCTGTAACATCTGTTTAACAGTTCTAGAACACATCCTGACCCTTCTGGATGTTTCAGGCTGCAAGATGCCCTGGAGGACCAGCGAACAGTAAAGACCAAGGTGATGACCGTCACACAGACACTGGTGGACGGCAAGGTGGTCTCCTCCAGCACGGAGACCAAGGAGAGGAACCTCTAACCTGCTGATCTCTGGCTCATACTGCTGACTGACTCATATTGTTAATGTCTGCTTACCAGCTCTAAAACATCACATGACCTCCTGTAGGGTCACATGACCTCCTGTAGTGCCAACTGGACCAGATTAATGCTAACTCATCCTTTATTTATTCCATTACTGCCTTATGTGTCCTAGTTTTCAGTGTTTTGATACAGACGTTCACAAAAACAATTAACTTAAGAAAGATGTCAAATCATTATGATTTTAGACAAACCACAAATACAGCACTAAAGAAAATTATCTGCTTTTTATGTTGAACTTTGCATCATCATAGTTTTCAGTCTCTCCAGTTGTGCCTGAAGGATTGGGGTTGGGTAACTAGGCAACCACTCTGTCCAGACATTTCAATAAAGACATTCCAGCAATCAGCCAAATGTCTAAATGTTATGCTGTGTTTGACCATCCTATCATGACCTAGAGAGGGAACTATTTCTGGGGATATTGCAATAGTTGCAGATGGGTTTGTGTTTTTACTGACATTTTACAATTGATATTTCTGTAAATATATATATAAGAATGTGGAATAGTTATTACTTATGAAGTTGGCATAGATTAAAAAGCAGACATTTGTTGCTGTTCATGTGCACCTCCAAATAATACTATAAGAGTGAAGCGTAGAATGAAACAGCTTCTCTTGTCATCTCCCTCATTGCAAGATGAATGGTGATGAACTGTGGCAGCATCACACAGTTCACAAGTTGCATCAAAAGGAAAGACTTGGGCATTCCTGGTAAATATTTTCCTAACCTACATCTAGCATTCTTGTTACTGGGAGCGTCTCTTAACTGAATCACGGTGCCAACTGAAAGAAAGCCCCCAAAAATCTTAATACATTTTGCATTTCTGGAAAACTATGTTAATGCAATGTAATTGTATATTCATCCCATGTAAATATGTCCCTGAGCTGGACTGGTGTGTGGTGTGTGGTGTTAGGGTTAGGGTTAGACTAGATCTAGACTGTGTGGGTTAGGGTTAGACTAGGTCTAGACAGTGTGGGTTAGGGTTAGGATTAGACTAGGTCTAGACAGTGTGGGTTAGGGTTAGGGTTAGACTAGGTCTAGACTGTGTGGGTTAGGGTTAGGGTTAGACTAGGTCTAGACTGTGTGGGTTAGGGTTAGGGTTAGACTAGGTCTAGACTGTGTGGGTTAGGGTTAGGGTTAGACTAGGTCTAGACTGTGTGGGTTAGGGTTAGACTAGGTCTAGACAGTGTGGGACTTTGTGTTCAGCTCAACAGGCAGCAGAGGAGTTCTACTGTTGAGATAAATCAGCAAATCACATGCAAACTAGACCCATGCAAAAAGGGGAGTTCGGCTTTCGTATGGAAATCATATAACAAGTGATAATATGTATTTCCTCACTTCCATTCAATCAGTCTGCTGGCAGTCTGTCCCATCAGTCTGCTGGCAGTCTGTCTCATCAGTCTGCTGGTAGTCTGTCTCATCAGTCTGCTGGCAGTCTGTCTCATCAGTCTGCTGGTAGTCTGTCTCATCAGTCTGCTGGTAGTCTGTCTCATCAGTCTGCTGGTAGTCTATCTCATTAGTCTGCTGGCAGTCTGTCTCATCAGTCTGCTGGTAGTCTGTCTCATCAGTCTGCTGGTAGTCTGTCTCATCAGTCTGCTGGTAGTCTGTCTCATCAGTCTGCTGGTAGTCTGTCCCATTAGTCTGCCGGTAGTCTGTCTTATCAGTCTGCTGGTAGTCTGTCTCATCAGTCTGCTGGTAGTCTGTCCCATTAGTCTGCCTGTAGTCTGTCTTATCAGTCTGCTGGTAGTCTGTCTCATCAGTCTGCTGGTAGTCTGTCTCATCAGTCTGCTGGTAGTCTGTCTCATCAGTCTGCTGGTAGTCTGTCCCATTAGTCTGCCGGTAGTCTGTCTTATCAGTCTGCTGGTAGTCTGTCTCATCAGTCTGCTGGTAGTCTGTCCCATTAGTCTGCTGGCAGTCTGTCTCATCAGTCTACTGGTAGTCTGTCTCATTAGTCTGCTGGCAGTCTGTCTCATCAGTCTGCTGGTAGTCTGTCTCATTAGTCTGCTGGCAGTCTGTCTCATCAGTCTGCTGGTAGTCTGTCTAATCAGTCTGCTGGTAGTCTGTCCCATTAGTCTGCTGGCAGTCTGTCTCATTAGTCTGCTGGTAGTCTGTCTCATTAGTCTGCTGGTAGTCTGTCTCATTAGTCTGCTGGTAGTCTGTCCCATTAGTCTGCTGGTAGTCTGTCTCGTCAGTCTGCTGGTAAAAAACACCATAGCCAAGGTTATGTGCTGTTGATGATCAATGCCAAACGAGACTGGAGATTCATTTATCTCTGGGCCCTCTGTCTCATTGATTCAGGGGCTGAGAGCCTCCCTCCCTCCCCCCCTCCTCCTCCCTCCCTCCCTCTCCCTCCCTCCCCCCCTCCCCCTCCCTCCCTCCCTCTCCCTCCCTCCCTCCCTCCCTCCCTGTCCCTCCCTCCTTCCCTCTCTCTCCCTCCCTCACTGGACACACTTGTCTATTGTTCTTGCCTTCTGCCTTCACGCCTTCATGAAACCAGATCCAGAACTCTGGAGAGAACACAGCATTCCACAAAACAGAGACGGGAAATGAAGAAAGGGTGTGTGTATGTGTCTGTGTATGTGTGTGTGTGTGTGTGTGTCTGTGAATGTATGTGTGTTTGGAGGGAGGGAGGGAAACTTGAGGCCTGTCCCAAAAGAGTTTGCCTGCTTTCTTCTGAGGGTGAGTAACTGGTCTGGTCTCCATGGAAACAGTCTATAAGGAGAAACCTCTATGTCAGACCACAAACACTCCACCCCTAAAACCCTCCATCTCTCTATCTCTCTCCCTTTCTCTCTCTCTCTCACTCTTCTTTTTCAGACTTCCATGCTCCCATTCTGCCCTCCATCTCTGCACCCTCCATCCCTCCACCCCTCAATAGCTCCACACTGAATGTAGTTGGATAGTTGGAATGGTTATTTATGACATACAGCAGCAATTTGCTAAATTCCAGCCTCTGTCCTCAACCCACACAACTACTGGTCTATTTTCTCACGGTTTAGTGTCTGTATGGGCTTGTGTGTGTGTGTGTGGTTTGGTCAAAGATGTATCCTGGAAGGAGACGATGTACGGTAGAACAGGGAGGAAAAGAACAGGCAGGAACAGCTGAGGTAGAACAGGGAGGAAGAGAACAGGCAGGAACAGCTAAGGTAGAACAGGGAGAAAAAGAACAGGCAGGAACAGCTGAGGTAGAACATAGAGGAAGGGAACAGGCAGGAACAGCTGAGGTAGAACAGGGCAGGAAGGGAACAGGCAGGAACAGCTAAGGTAGAACAGAGAGGAAGAGAACAGGCAGGAACAGCTAAGGAAGAACAGGGAGGAAGAGAACAGGCAGGAACAGCTGAGGTAGAACAGGGAGAAAAAGAACAGGCAGGAACAGCTGAGGTAGAACAGGGAGGAAGAGAACAGGCAGGAACAGCTGAGGTAGAACAGGGAGAAAAAGAACAGGCAGGAACAGCTGAGGTAGAACAGGGAGGAAGAGAACAGGCAGGAACAGCTGAGGTAGAACAGAGAGGAAGAGAACAGGCAGGAACAGCTGAGGTAGAACAGAGAGGAAGAGAACAGGCAGGAACAGCTGAGGTAGAACAGAGAGGAAGGGAACAGGCAGGAACAGCTGAGGTAGAACAGGGAGGAAGGGAACAGGCAGGAACAGCTGAGGTAGAACAGGGCAGGAAGGGAACAGGCAGGAACAGCTGAGGTAGAACAGAGAGGAAGAGAACAGGCAGGAACAGCTGAGGTAGAACAGAGAGGAAGGGAACAGGCAGGAACAGCTGAGGTAGAACAGGGAGGAAGGGAACAGGCAGGAACAGCTGAGGTAGAACAGGGCAGGAAGGGAACAGGCAGGAACAGCTGAGGTAGAACAGAGAGGAAGAGAACAGGCAGGAACAGCTGAGGAAGAACAGAGAGGAAGGGAACAGGCAGGAACAGCTGAGGAAGAACAGAGAGGAAGAGAACAGGCAGGAACAGCTAAGGTAGAACAGAGAGGAAGAGAACAGGCAGGAACAGCTGAGGTAGAACAGGGAGGAAGAGGAACAGGCAGGAACAGCTGAGGTAGAACAGGGAGGAAGAGGAACAGGCAGGGTGGAGGAGGAGGACAGGGGAACAATAGAGAAGGAAAAGGGGGAAATAAGATAATCATTCATTGGTCCTACAGAAGGGAAGTTGCAGGAACAAGAGAGGAGGAGGAGAAGGGAGGCTACAGTTCATCTGATGCATCACCTTAATGACACCATCTTAAGCCTTAACACTTCTGGATGAATGAGGGTTAGTGTTAGCCTTAACACCTGGATGAATGAGGGTTAGTGTTAGCCTTAACACCTGGATGAATGAGGGTTAGTGTTAGCCTTAACACCTGGATGAATGAGGGTTAGTGTTAGCCTTAACACCTGGATGAATGAGGGTTAGTGTTAGCCTTAACACCTGGATGAATGAGGGTTAGTGTAACTACTACTAGTCGTCCACACCAATACACATGCACATGTTCATACAGTGAAGACTTTGTAAATAAAAGTTGTTTAAAAGCAACAGAATAAAATGAATTTGTCTGATGAAAATCAGAACCATGTTTATAAGTTATCTTGGGCTGTAATTTATACACAACAAAACACACATACACACACAAAAACACACGTACACTCACACCAACGCACAAACATTCCTGCAGACACACATGCACATTCTCTCACACACACACACACACACACAAACACTCACACTCAGCCTTAGGACACTAATTTCCTGTTGAGCAAAATTCTGACGTCCGGAGGTGCTTCTCAGTGTTTCCATGACATTCCAGACCAGGGTTACACAACACTGTGGGAGGGTTGTGTTGGGTTAGGGTTACACAACACTGTGGGAGGGTTGTGTTGGGTTATGTTTACACAACACTGTGGGAGGGTTGTGTTGGGTTATGGTTACACAACACTGTGAGAGGGTTGTGTTGGGTTAGGGTTACACAACACTGTGAGAGGGTTGTGTTGGGTTATGGTTACACAACACTGTGGGAGGGTTGTGTTGGGTTAGGGTTACACAACACTGTGAGAAGGTTGTGTTGGGTTATGGTTACACAACACTGTGGGAGGGTTGTGTTGGGTTAGGGTTACACAACACTGTGAGAGGGTTGTGTTGGGTTAGGGTTACACAACACTGTGAGAGGGTTGTGTTGGGTTATGGTTACACAACACTGTGGGAGGGTTGTGTTGGGTTATGGTTACACAACACTGTGGGAGGGTTGTGTTGGGTTAGGGTTACACAACACTGTGAGAGGGTTGTGTTGGGTTATGGTTACACAACACTGTGGGAGGGTTGTGTTGGGTTAGGGTTACACAACACTGTGGGAGGGTTGTGTTGGGTTAGGGTTACACAACACTGTGAGAGGGTTGTGTTGGGTTAGGGTTACACAACACTGTGAGAGGGTTGTGTTGGGTTATGGTTACACAACACTGTGAGAGGGTTGTGTTGGGTTATGGTTACACAACACTGTGGGAGGGTTGTGTTGGGTTAGGGTTACACAACACTGTGAGAAGGTTGTGTTGGGTTAGGGTTACACAACACTGTGGGAGGGTTGTGTTGATCTCCTCTCTTCCTTTTCCTTCATTCAAATGAGGAACATTTATCTTCCAACACATCCAGACATATAGCCAGACTGCCCTGTTACACACACACCACACTCTCACACACACACCCACAGTCACTCATTCACACTCACACCTCACACACACATCTCACACACACACACAGAGTTGTCTCAGGGAGAAATCGTTAGTCTGTCGTCGCTGTGCTGCAGTCTGAGGGCCTCAGGAATGTGCAGGGGCGTTGGTTACTGTTGTCAAAACAATGATTGAGCAGTTGGGGAGTTGCCGTGGTTACGGTGACCATTGAGGAAATGTGTGAGGGAGCAGGGAGGCAACTAAAACCACCAATATGGTATTTCTTGCTTTCTCTCTGTGTCTCTCTCCCTTTCTTTCTATCTCTCTCTATCTATCTCCCTTTCCCGCTACCTCCCTCTCTCTCTCTCCCTCTCTCCCTCTCTATCTCTTCCTCCCTCTCTCTCTCTCTCTCCCCCTTTCTATCTCTCTTCCTCCCTCTCTCTCTCCCTCTCTGCCTCTCTCTCCCTCTCTCCCTCTCTATCTCTCTTCCTCCCTCTCTCTCTTCCTCCCTCTCTCCCTCTCTGCCTCTCTCTCCCTCTCTCTATCTCTCTTCCTCCCTCTCTCTCTCTCTCCCTCTCTATCTCTCTTCCTCCCTCTCTCTCTTCCTCCCTCTCTCTCTTCCTCCCTCTCTCTCTTTCTCCCTCTCTCTCTTCCTCCCTCTCTCTCTTCCTCCCTCTCTCTCCCTCTCTGCCTCTCTCTCCCTCTCTCTCTATCTCTCTTCCTCCCTCTCTCTCTCTCTCTCTCTCCCTCTCTATCTCTCTTCCTCCCTCTCTCTCCCTCTCTCTCTCTGCCCTTATGGAAATAAGTTCTTGAACAATGAATTAAAGCCCTAGTCTAACTGTTTCTGGTTGTTCCTGTGACTCTGCTGCCCTCTAGTGTGGAACACTTTGTGTTTGCACCATCTAATACTGTTAAACAGACTGTTGCACTATAATTGTCATATTTTCAAAGGTTTTCTTATCTTTTACTGTTCACTGTGTCTGCTAGCTGAGATGTTACTTTACATTGTGTCTGCTAGCTGAGATGTTACTTTACACTGTGTCTGCTAGCTGAGATGTTACTTTACACTGTGTCTGCTAGCTGAGATGTTACTTTACATTGTGTCTGCTAGCTGAGATGTTACTTTACACTGTGTCTGGTAGCTGAGATGTTACTTTACACTGTGTCTGCTAGCTGAGATGTTACTTTACATTGTGTCTGCTAGCTGAGATGTTACTTTACACTGTGTCTGCTAGCTGAGATGTTACTTTACACTGTGTCTGCTAGCTGAGATGTTACTTTACACTGTGTCTGGTAGCTGAGATGTTACTTTACACTGTGTCTGCTAGCTGAGATGTTACTTTACATTGTGTCTGCTAGCTGAGATGTTACTTTACACTGTGTCTGCTAGCTGAGATGTTACTTTACATTGTGTCTGCTAGCTAAGATGTAACTTTACACTGTGTCTGCTAGCTGAGATGTTACTTTACATTGTGTCTGCTAGCTAAGATGTAACTTTACACTGTGTCTGCTAGCTGAGATGTTAATTTACACTGTGTCTGCTAGCTGAGATGTTACTTTACACTGTGTCTTCTAGCTGAGATGTTACTTTACACTGTGTCTGCTAGCTGAGATGTTACTTAAAACTCTGTGTCTGCTAGCTGAGATGTTACTTTACACTGTGTCTGCTAGCTGAGATGTTACTTAAAACTCTGTGTCTGCTAGCTGAGATGTTACTTTACACTGTGTCTGCTAGCTGAGATGTTACTGAACACTGTGTCTGCTAGCTGAGATGTTACTGAACACTGTGTCTGCTAGCTGAGATGTTACTTTACACTGTGTCTGCTAGCTGAGATGTTACTTAAAACTCTGTGTCTGCTAGCTGAGATGTTACTTTACACTGTGTCTGCTAGCTGAGATGTTACTGAACACTGTGTCTGCTAGCTGAGATGTTACTTTACACTGTGTCTGCTAGCTGAGATGTTACTTTACACTGTGTCTGTTAGCTGAGATGTTACTTTACACTGTGTCTGTTAGCTGAGATGTTACTTTACACTGTGTCTGCTAGCTGAGATGTTACTTTAAACTGTGTCTGCTAGCTGAGATGTTACTTTACACTGTGTCTGCTAGCTGAGATGTTACTTTACACTGTGTCTGCTAGCTGAGATGTTACTTTACACTGTGTCTGCTAGCTGAGATGTTACTTTACACTGTGTCTGTTAGCTGAGATGTTACTTTACACGGTGTCTGCTAGCTGAGATGTTACTTTACACTGTGTCTGTTAGCTGAGATGTTACTTTACACTGTGTCTGCTAGCTGAGATGTTACTTTACATTGTGTCTGCTAGCTGAGATGTTACTTTACACTGTGTCTGCTAGCTGAGATGTTACTTTACACTGTGTCTGCTAGCTGAGATGTTACTTTACACTGTGTCTGGTAGCTGAGATGTTACTTTACACTGTGTCTGCTAGCTGAGATGTTACTTTACATTGTGTCTGCTAGCTGAGATGTTACTTTACACTGTGTCTGCTAGCTGAGATGTTACTTTACATTGTGTCTGCTAGCTAAGATGTAACTTTACACTGTGTCTGCTAGCTGAGATGTTACTTTACATTGTGTCTGCTAGCTAAGATGTAACTTTACACTGTGTCTGCTAGCTGAGATGTTAATTTACACTGTGTCTGCTAGCTGAGATGTTACTTTACACTGTGTCTTCTAGCTGAGATGTTACTTTACACTGTGTCTGCTAGCTGAGATGTTACTTAAAACTCTGTGTCTGCTAGCTGAGATGTTACTTTACACTGTGTCTGCTAGCTGAGATGTTACTTAAAACTCTGTGTCTGCTAGCTGAGATGTTACTTTACACTGTGTCTGCTAGCTGAGATGTTACTGAACACTGTGTCTGCTAGCTGAGATGTTACTGAACACTGTGTCTGCTAGCTGAGATGTTACTTTACACTGTGTCTGCTAGCTGAGATGTTACTTAAAACTCTGTGTCTGCTAGCTGAGATGTTACTTTACACTGTGTCTGCTAGCTGAGATGTTACTGAACACTGTGTCTGCTAGCTGAGATGTTACTTTACACTGTGTCTGCTAGCTGAGATGTTACTTTACACTGTGTCTGTTAGCTGAGATGTTACTTTACACTGTGTCTGTTAGCTGAGATGTTACTTTACACTGTGTCTGCTAGCTGAGATGTTACTTTACACTGTGTCTGCTAGCTGAGATGTTACTTTACACTGTGTCTGCTAGCTGAGATGTTACTTTACACTGTGTCTGGTAGCTGAGATGTTACTTTACACTGTGTCTTCTAGCTGAGATGTTACTTTACACTGTGTCTTCTAGCTGAGATGTTACTTTACACTGTGTCTTCTAGCTGAGATGTTACTTTACACTGTGTCTTCTAGCTGAGATGTTACTGAACACTGTGTCTGCTAGCTGAGATGTTACTTTACACTGTGTCTGCTAGCTGAGATGTTACTTTACACTGTGTCTGCTAGCTGAGATGTTACTTAAAACTCTGTGTCTGCTAGCTGAGATGTTACTTTACACTGTGTCTGCTAGCTGAGATGTTACTTTACACTGTGTCTGTTAGCTGAGATGTTACTTTACACGGTGTCTGCTAGCTGAGATGTTACTTTACACTGTGTCTGTTAGCTGAGATGTTACTTTACACTGTGTCTGCTAGCTGAGATGTTACTTTACATTGTGTCTGCTAGCTGAGATGTTACTGAACACTGTGTCTGCTAGCTGAGATGTTACTGAACACTGTGTCTGCTAGCTGAGATGTTACTTTACACTGTGTCTGCTAGCTGAGATGTTACTTTACACTGTGTCTGCCAGCTGAGATGTTACTTTACACTGTGTCTGCTAGCTGAGATGTTACTTTACACTGTGTCTGCTAGCTGAGATGTTACTTTACACTGTGTCTGCTAGCTGAGATGTTACTTTACACTGTGTCTGGTAGCTGAGATGTTACTTTACACTGTGTCTTCTAGCTGAGATGTTACTGAACACTGTGTCTTCTAGCTGAGATGTTACTTTACACTGTGTCTGCTAGCTGAGATGTTACTTTACACTGTGTCTGCTAGCTGAGATGTTACTTTACACTGTGTCTGTTAGCTGAGATGTTACTTTACACTGTGTCTGTTAGCTGAGATGTTACTTTACACTGTGTCTGCTAGCTGAGATGTTACTTTACATTGTGTCTGCTAGCTGAGATGTTACTGAACACTGTGTCTGCTAGCTGAGATGTTACTGAACACTGTGTCTGCTAGCTGAGATGTTACTTTACACTGTGTCTGTTAGCTGAGATGTTACTTTACACTGTGTCTGCTAGCTGAGATGTTACTTTACAATTTACCAAACACCAAACTACTGTAAGAACCATGCAGTTCCGGATCCAAGATCTTGTTCTGCACTTTCTACATGCAGTATTTGTGATCTATCTGCTGTAGTGTTGCTGTCTATCTGCTGTAGTGTTACTGTCTATCTGCTGTAGTGTTACTGTCTATCTGCTGTAGTGTTACTGTCTATCTGCTGTAGTGTTGCTGCAGCTGTTGCTAAGCACCCACACAATGACTGGCACAGTTCTCTAAACCTCACTGCTGTAGCAAGGCCCTTGGTTTAGCTTAGTGGTCAGAGTGTTGGACTGCACATCTTGTTGGTGTAACGAAAGGTTCAATCACTACTTTTAGTGAGAACTTCTTGCCCCTAGAGGGAGCCATGGCCTCTGTTAGGGGAGCTCTGGTGCTGTGGGAATGGATAGATCCAGACCATATTAAGGCTGAGGTTAATCCAGACGGATGGCAGGAATGCACAACATTACTAGTCTTTATATCACTTATTACCACAATCTCACATTTTGTACTGGTCACAACTGACACATACGCAAGAAATTTGCCAGTAAATTTCTTTTTTCATCTCTTTCTAGAGGAATACATTCCTCCTCTCCCCCTCTTCCTCCCCTTCTCTGGGATCAGGCTCTCACCTCTGACCTCTGTCTTGGTATGAGGAAGGAAGGAGCTTCCCACGTTCCTGATGGAAAAAGAGAGAGAAGGGAGAGAGAGAGAGAGAGAAAGGAGAGAGAGAGCAAGAGATAAAGGAGAGAGAAAGGAGAGAGAGAGCAAGAGAGAAGGGAGAGAGAGAGCAAGAGAGAAGGGAGAGACAGAGAGAGAGGGAGAAAGAGAGGGAGAGACTTATTGTGGTTCAGTCAACTTTTGTCTGGACGTTGCATGTGGTCACAGTTAATACTCAACCTTGACATTTTCCCATGAAACATCTCTTCCTCCTCCTCCTCTTCCTCCTCCTCCTCTTCCTCCTCCTCCTCTTCCTCTCCTCCTCTTGCTACTTGTCCTTACTCGTAGAGCGGGTCAAATCTGTTTGATCCTGAGTGATCTGGGACCAGGAAGTGACTCAGAGAAACAGGAAATGACAAGTCATCCTCTGTATCTTCTCTGCATAGTTGAGCTCAGGGTCCCTCTGTGACATGGTCAGGGCCCTGCTGACAACAACAGCAGTGGTAGGTATGTATGGTTTGGTACAAGTGTGTGTAATTGTGTGTGCATCATGTATGTGCAGTGTGAGTGTGTGTGTAGGGTTCCTGCTGTGTGTGAGTGTGTGTGTAGGGTTCCTGCTGTGTGTGAATGTGTGTGTAGGGTTCCTGCTGTGTGTGAGTGTGTGTGTAGGGTTCCTGCTGTGTGTGAGTGTGTGTGTAGGGTTCCTGCTGTGTGTGAGTGTGTGTGTAGGGTTCCTGCTGTGTGTGAGTGTGTGTGTAGGGTTCCTGCTGTGTGTGAATGTGTGTGTAGGGTTCCTGCTGTGTGTGAGTGTGTGTGTAGGGTTCCTGCTGTGTGTGAGTGTGTGTGTAGGGTTCCTGCTGTGTGTGAGTGTGTGTGCAGTGTTCCTGCCTGAGGGAGGGGGGGAGGGGGGGGAGGGGGGGGAGGGGGGTGCTGGAGGCACGTCAAGAATGTTTATTTTAAAAGGAAAGTTCTAGCAGGCTGTCTTTTCCAAACAGGGTAGGTTCTCTAAGCAGGGTGGGTTCTCTAAGCAGGGTGGGTTCTCTAAGCAGGGTGGGTTCTCTAAGCAGGGTGGGTTCTCTAAGCAGGGTGGGTTCTCTAAGCAGGGTGGGTTCTCTAAGCAGGGTGGGTTCTCTAAGCAGGGTGGGTTCTCTAAGCAGGGTGGGTTCTCTAAGCAGGGTAGGTTCTCTAAGCAGGGTGGGTTCTCTAAGCAGGGTGGGTTCTCTAAAAGGAGATGTGTAGGTATCGCAACACAATAAGAACATCTCATAATTTATGTGTGGTGTGTATGATGTGTGTAATGTGTGTGTGGTGCATTTTAGTGTATGTCTGAAAATGGTGGTGTGTGTAGTGTGTGTGTGATGTGTGTGGTGTGTGTGTGTATATATATGTGCAAGAGCGGGAAAACAGTGGGGCTTTAAGATGGATTGAGAAACTAAGAAACAGAAAGGTATTGTGTGTGTGTGTATGTATGTGTGTGCGTGTGTCTGAGTGTGTGTGTGTGTGTGTCTGAGTGTGTGTATGTATGTGTGCGTGTGTGTGTGTCTGAGTGTGTGTATGTATGTGTGCGTGTGTGTGTGTCTGAGTGTGTATGTGTGTGTGTGTGTGTGTGTCAGACACACAGTGGCCGAGGTGAAGAGGAAGATGGAGATCTGGAGACTGAGAATAGTTGGATTAAACAAGAAATTCCGAAAGTGGTAAAGAAGAGAGAGGATAGTATGAGAGGGAAGTTCTTAACATGTGAAGTGTTGAGAGACTGTTTACATCTGTGACTCGTGACAGGGAGGGAACTGCACATGTGTTTGAGATAGGGAGGGAAAGAGAGGAAGAGAGAGAAAGTAGCAAGTCAGTAGTGAGAGGGAGGACAGTGAAAGAGAATGCCAAGACGGGGGGAAGGGCCTCCCTCTCTCCTCCCTCTCTCCTCCCTCTCTCCTCCCTCTTTCCTCCCTCTCTCTTCCCTCTCTTCACTCTTCTCCTTGCTGACATAAACAGCTGCCTGATTGCCTGGGCTGAAGAACAGAACCAGAGAGGGGAGACAGAGAGAGAGAGAGAGAGACACAGAGAGAGAGAGAGAGAGACACACACAGAGAGAGAGAGAGAGAGAGAGAGAGACAAAGACAGAGAGACAGAGAGAGAGGGAAAGAGAGAGAGGGAGAGAGAGACAGAGAGAGAGAGAGGGAGAGACAGAGAGGGAGAGACAGAGAGAGAGAGAGAGAGAGAGACAGAGAGAGGGAAAGGAGAGAGACAGAGAGAGAGAGAGGGAAAGAGAGAGGGAGAGAGAGAGAGAGAGAGAGAGAGAGAGAGAGAGAGAGAGAGAGAGAGAGGGGGAGAGAGAGAGAGAGAGAGACAGAGAGAGGGAGAGACAGAAAGAGGGAGGACGTGAAAGAGAGCAGGGGCCAGATGTAAACAGAGAGAGATCAGCAGTGTCTCTATGGGTTGTGCTCTGAGTGTGGACTGGTGTGCTGAGGACCAGACAGCCCTGGAGCTGAGGCCAGGGGCCCCAAGACACGGCCCCCAGAGCAGGGCTCCAAGACACGGCCCCCAGGGTGGGGGCACCATGAGGCAGATGAAGGTGAGACCATGGGGTGGTTGGGTGGGGGAGTCAGGGATAGGCTGTGCCTGGATGACATCACTGGAGGCAGCAACAGACAAACAATAGATCAGCTGTGGAGAGCATCATTATGTTAGCATCTGGACAGCATCACTGAGATGTGCTGTTAGTATACTAGTTACTTTATGTGTTTGGGGAGTCACAGAGTGTTGGGCTAGTGATCGGAAGGTTCCGAGTTCAGTTCCTGGTTGTGGCTACATGATGTTGTGTCCTTGGTCAAGGCACTTCAGCCTGCTGTCCTCAGGGGGAATGTCCCTGTACCTGCTGTAAGTTACTCTGGATAAGAATGTCTGCTAAATCTGTGTGCTGGTTTTGGCTCTGTATGAGTCTGGGGGTGTGAACATAACATATGACACAGAATGTCATTTTTGCAGTGCATTGTGGGAACTTGAGTCTTGAGCAGCCGTTCCTTTCTTCCTCTCTCTCTCTCCCCCCCCTCTTCTTCATCCCTCTCTCTCTCCCCCCACCTGCAACTCTTTATTGCTTTAGTGCTGTTATTCACAATCATTCCTCCACAATACAGCCCTCAATTCACTCTCCTCCCCCTTCCTCTCCTCCCTCTCCTCCTTCTTCCTCTCCTCCCTCTCCTCTCCTCCCTGTCCTCTCCTCCTCTCCTCCCTCTCCTCCCCCTTCCTCTCCTCCCTCTCCTCCCCTCCCTCTCCTCCCCTCCCTCTCCTCCCCCCTTCCTCTCCTCCCTCTCCTCCCCTCCCTCTCCTCCCCTCCCCCTCCTCCCCTTTATCTCCTCCCTCTCTCCCCCTTCCTCTCCTCCCTCTCCTCCTTCTTCCTCTCCTCCCTCTCCTCTCCTCCCTGTCCTCTCCTCCCTCTCCTCCTCTCCTCCCTCTCCTCCCTCTCCTCCCCCCTCTCTCCCCCTTCCTCTCCTCCCTCTCCTCCCATCCCTCTCCTCCCCCTTTATCTCCTCCCTCTCTCCCCCTTCCTCTCCTCCCTCTCCTCCCCTCCCTCTCCTCCCCCTTCCTCTCCTCCCTCTCCTCCCCTCCCTCTCCTCCCCCTTTATCTCCTCCCTCTCTCCCCCTTCCTCTCCTCCCCCTCCCTCTCCTCCCTCTCCTCCCTCCCTCTCCTCCCCCTTTATCTCCTCCCTCTCCTCCCCTCCCTCTCCTCCCCCTTCCTCTCCTCCCTCTCCTCCCCTCCCTCTCCTCCCCCTTTATCTCCTCCTCTCTCCCCTTCCTCTCTCCCCTCCGTCTCCTCCCTCTCCTCCCCTCCCTCTCCTCCCCCTTTATTCTCCCTCTCCTCCCCTCCCTCTCCTCCCCCTTCCTCTCCTCCCTCTCCTCCCCTCCCTCTCCTCCCCCTTTATCTCCTCCCTCTCCTCCCTCCCTCTCCTCCCCCTTCCTCTCCTCCCTCTCCTCCCCTCCCTCTCCTCCCCTTTATCTCCTCCCTCTCTCCCCCTTCCTCTCCTCCCTCTCCTCCCTCTCCTCCCCCTAGCACTCTCTACCTCTATATCCGTTTCTAACTCTGTCTCTATCTGTATAACTGTCTCTACCTCCCTGTCTCTGCCTCCCTGTCTCTGCATACTCCATATGCTGTCTGTCTGTCTGTCACTTTATCTTTATCTTCTTGTCTCTATTCCAATCTCGATCTCTGTTTTTATTCTTCTTTTCTCCTGACATCAATCTGCTTCTCTTCTTCTTCTCGTTGAGTTTGTAACCCAGAATTTGGTTCCCAGGCCAGCAGCTGTAGCCCCTCCCACTTCCTGCCCCCAGCTTCCTGAGTGCCTCTGTTTTTCCCTGTACTAACCTCTCCTCCATACTGCCTCTGTCTTTCCCTGTACTAACCTCTCCTCCATACTGCCTCTGTCTTTCCCTGTACTAACCTCTCCTCCATACTACCTCTGTCTTTCCCTGTACTAACCTCTCCTCCATACTGCCTCTGTCTTTCCCTGTACTAACCTCTCCTCCATACTGCCTCTGTCTTTCCCTGTACTAACCTCTCCTCCATACTGCCTCTGTCTTTCCCTGTACTAACCTCTCCTCCATACTGCCTCTGTCTTTCCCTGTACTAACCTCTCCTCCATACTGCCTCTGTCTTTCCCTGTACTAACCTCTCCTCCATACTGCCTCTGTCTTTCCCTGTACTAACCTCTCCTCCATACTGCCTCTGTCTTTCCCTGTACTAACCTCTCCTCCATACTGCCTCTGTCTTTCCCTGTACTAACCTCTCCTCCATACTGCCTCTGTCTTTCCCTGTACTAACCTCTCCTCCATACTGCCTCTGTCTTTCCCTGTACTAACCTCTCCTCCATACTGCCTCTGTCTTTCCCTGTACTAACCTCTCCTCCATACTGCCTCTGTCTTTCCCTGTACTAACCTCTCCTCCATACTGCCTCTGTCTTTCCCTGTACTAACCTCTCCTCCATACTGCCTCTGTCTTTCCCTGTACTAACCTCTCCTCCATACTGCCTCTGTTTTTCCCTGTACTAACCTCTCCTCCATACTGCCTCTGTCTTTCCCTGTACTAACCTCTCCTCCATACTGCCTCTGTCTTTCCCTGTACTAACCTCTCCTCCATACTGCCTCTGTCTTTCCCTGTACTAACCTCTCCTCCATACTGCCTCTGTTTTTCCCTGTACTAACCTCTCCTCCATACTGCCTGTTTTTCGCCCCCTTCTCTTTCCCTGTTCTCCCCTCCATCCCTCCATCCCTCCATCCCTCCATCCCTCCATCCCTCCATCCCTCCATCACTTCATCACTTCATCCTCTCTTAATCACCATGGTTCAGCGGACAAGTTGCTACAAACATGTTCATGTTGTTACAGAGAAGATGAGCAAATACCTTCTCCTCTTCTCCTCTCCTTCTCCTCTCCCCTCCTTCCTCTTCACCTCTCCTTCTCCCCTCCTCTCTCCTCTCCTTCTCCTTATCCCCTCCTCCCTCCTCTCCTTCTCCCCTCCCATCCTCTCTCCTCACCTCTCTTTCTACTCTCTTCACCTCTCCTTCACCTCTCCTTCTCCTCTCCTTCTCCTCTCCCCTCCTCTCCTCTCCTTCACCTCTCCCCTCCCTCCTCACCTCTCCTTCTCCTCTCCTCTCCTCTCCTTCACCTCTCCCCTCCCTCCTCACCTCTCCTTCTCCTCTCCCCTCCTCTCCTCTCCTTCACCTCTCCTTCACCTCTCCTTCACCTCTCCTTCTCCTCTCCCCTCCTCTCCTCTCCTTCACCTCTCCCCTCCCTCCTCACCTCTCCTTCTCCTCTCCTCTCCTCTCCTTCACCTCTCCCCTCCCTCCTCACCTCTCCTTCTCCAGTCCTCCTCCTCCCGCAGATTAGAATCATTTAACTGTTTTGTTGTGTAAATGTGGATAGTTCTGCGTCAGAGCAGTTTCTGCTGCAGTTCTATATTTACACCAGCAGATGTCACTATCAAGCTAAATGGGACATTTATTCACGCCTCTTCTAGTCCCTGTGCAAATAGTAATGGAGTGGGAGAAGCGCGTGCTGGGCAGTCTCTGCGCGGTCCCGTGTCTAATTGAGGATCTCCTGCTCCTCTGGCCAGAGGAGGCAGCTGACGTCATTCTGCCGCTGGGGTGACAAGAACTGCCAGTCTGGTTTGAGCTGCTGACCAGATACATTTAGTCCTTTGAGCAGATTTCATACGCTTGATACGCTTTAAAACCATGATGGTCCTCATGCTTTTTAAAGTGCGTGGCTGGAATAATTGGACTTGCCCCAGAAATCACATACCTAATTCTCACTTTTAGCCAATCATAATTAAATTATTCTGTTTGCCCCGCCTTATTTGACCAATCCAAGTCCAGAATTGCAGTGACATAATGTGCGCTCGCCTTTCCTCTCTAACTCCGCCCCTCCCTGCAGCCCGGAGGGAGGATCACGACAACAACTCCTAGTCTCGCTCTATGTTCTGAACACTTTTACTGTAGAATGTGAGACTTTTCCAGAATAAAAAGTCGACAAAAGTCTGTAACTTGGACTGAAGACAGAATGAGTACTAAGGTAAGAACGGATCCGCCTATAGTTTTACTATCAGGTTAATGATACTGATGTAACTTTAACTGTAAATGTGTAGTTGCGCAACGGAGTAAGGGTCCCAGGACAGCACGAGCTCAGACCCGCACGCGCGCTTGACCTGTCTCTTACAGGATGGCGTGTCTTTGCAGCACGCACGCGCACTGTAAATCTCTTTTCTGAATGATTTCTGACCAATATGATGTTTCTGTTGCATAGGAGCGGGAGGATGGGAGAGTTTGGGATTCTGTTTCGGGTTTGTTAGTTTGTTTATGAAAGGGTTGTGAGTTTTTACCAAATTGCCGCTGCATGGAGCTCGAGCCCAGCCCTCTTGGAGAAGTTAGAGCCGGTCATATGACGCACCCTCCCCTCTTCCCCTCTTCCCCTTCTCCCCTCTTCCCCTCCTCCCCTCCTCCCCTCCTCCCTCTTCCCCTCCTCCCCTCCTCCCCTCTTCCCCTCTTCCCCTCCTCCCCTCTTCCCCTCCTCCCCTCTTCCCCTCTTCCCCTCCTCCCCTCTTCCCCTCCTCCCCTCTTCCCCTCTTCCCCTCCTCCCCTCTTCCCTTCTTCCCCTCCTCCCCTCTTTCCCTCCTCCCCTCCTCCCCTCTTCCCCTCTTCCCCTCCTCCCCTCTTCCCCTCCTCCCCTCCTCCCCTCTTCCCCTCTTCCCCTCTTCCCCTCTTCCCCTCCTCCCCTCTTCCCCTCCTCCCCTCCTCCCCTCCTCAGTCTACAGTTCAGTTAGTTAGTTTCCTCCAAATCGGTCAGTTAGTTAGTCTAACCCAGAGTGTGTGGTTAATAGACACATGTGTGTGTGTGTGTGTGTGTGTGTGTGTGTCTGTGTGTGTGTGTGTGTCTGTGTGTGTGTGTGTCTGTGTGTGTGTGTGTCTGTGTGTGTGTGTGTCTGTGTGTGTGTGTGTCTGTGTGTGTGTGTGTCTGTGTGTGTGTCTGTGTGTGTGTGTGTCTGTGTGTGTGTGTGTGTCTGTGTGTGTGTGTGTCTGTGTGTGTGTGTGTCTGTGTGTGTGTGTGTCTGTGTGTGTGTGTGTCTGTGTGTGTGTGTGTCTGTGTGTGTGTCTGTGTGTGTGTGTGTCTGTGTGTGTGTGTGTCTGTGTGTGTGTGTGTGTCTGTGTGTGTGTGTGTCTGTGTGTGTGTGTGTCTGTGTGTGTGTGTGTCTGTGTGTGTGTGTGTCTGTGTGTGTGTGTGTCTGTGTGTGTGTCTGTGTGTGTGTGTGTCTGTGTGTGTGTGTGTTCCCTGTCAGTGTTTTCAGCCAGGCTGAGGAGCTGCAGGCAGCAGAGACATGATAACCTGGTCCAGTCTGCTGGCCTCTAACCCTCCCTGGCCTCCTCTCCAGCCTCTAACCCTCCCTGGCCTCCTCTCTAGCCTCTAACCCTCCCTGGCCTCCTCTCTAGCCTCTAACCCTCCCTGGCCTCCTCTCCAGCCTCTAACCCTCCCTGGCCTCCTCTCTAGCCTCTAACCCTCCCTGGCCTCCTCTCTAGCCTCTAACCCTCCCTGGCCTCTCCAGCCTCTAACCCTCCCTGGCCTCCTCTCTAGCCTCTAACCCTCCCTGGCCTCTCCAGCCTCTAACCCTCCCTGGCCTCTCCAGCCTCTAACCCTCCCTGGCCTCCTCTCCAGCCTCTAACCCTCCCTGGCCTCTCCAGCCTCTAACCCTCCCTGGCCTCCTCTCTAGCCTCTAACCCTCCCTGGCCCAGCCTCCTGGTGCCTCAGGGCAGAGGGAGGAGTTTAGCCAGAGAGGAAGGACTGCCGGACCACAGGAACAGGAAATGTGTCACAGCACTGACCTCACCTCTGAACAAGCTGTCTCTGTTCCACTGCTGCCTGTCCCACCCTCCGGACACACACACACACACTCACACACACTCACACACACACACACACACACACACACACTCACACACACACTCACACACACATACACTCACACGCACAGGCACACGTGCACACACTCACTCTCACATTCACTCTCACACCAGAACCAGAAAGTAGAACCAGACAGTAGAACCAGACAGTAGAACCAGACAGTAGAACCAGACAGTAGAACCAGACACCAGAACCAGACAGTAGAACCAGACAGTAGAACCAGACAGTAGAACCAGACAGTGGAACCAGACAGTGGAACAAGACAGTAGAACCAGACAGTAGAACCAGACAGTAGAACCAGACAGTAGAACCTGACAGTAGAACCAGACACCAGAACCAGACAGTAGAACCAGACAGTAGAACCAGACAGTGGAACCAGACAGTGGAACCAGACAGTGGAACCAGACAGTAGAACCAGACAGTAGAACCAGATAGTAGAACCAGACAGTAGAACCAGACAGTAGAACCAGACAGTAGAACCAGACAGATCAGGACTGTCCTCATGTAATGTTCCTGATGAATCAGAATCAGAGTCGGTTGTTATTCACCATGTAAGTTGCACAGAATTGACTGTGGCAGGATGGTGCAAACAATAAACATACACAGGACTCGGTGTGTCACTCAGACCCAAGCATCAATAACCATGCAATCAACACACACACACACACACACACTATCAAACGGCCTGTTGGAAGTTTGTGATTATTGATACTTGTTTCCTGTGGTGATGAAGCACTGCTGTTGTGATCTGTTGCTGCTGTTGTGATCTGTTGCTAGCTGTTGTGATCTGTTGCTGCTGTTGTGATCTGTTGCTGCTGTTGTGATCTGTTGCTGCTGTTGTGATCTGTTGCTGATGTCTCCCTGGAGGACAAATGAAGGTTTATCTAATCACATAACCGTAACCATGTCCCATTTCTTCACTCGGTTTTTAAGGGCTGAGACTAAGGGTAAGATTAAGGGGCAGGGGTAACACAGAGTATTGAGATTGGGCCTTACACTTAAAGCATGTGTAGGTGTACAGATGTCTGACCTGTTTCTACCCCTCTTCCTTTCCCCTCTCTCCCTCCCTCTCTTCCTTATCCTCTCATCCCTCCTCCCTCTCTTCCCTATCCTCTCATCCCTCATCCCTCCCTCCCTCTCTTCCTTATCCTCTCATCCCTCATCCCTCCCTCCCTCTCTTCCCTATCCTCTCCTCCCTCATCCCTCCCTCCCTCTCTTCCCTATCCTCTCCTCCTCATCCTCCCTCCTCTCTTCCCTATCCTCTCCTCCCTCATCCCTCCCTCCCTTACACCATCTCATCCCTCCCTCCCTCTCATCCCCCTCCCTCCCTCTCCTCCCTCCCTCCTCCCCTCTCTCTCCTTCCTCCCCTCTCACTATCTGGCAGGTGGGAAAAGGGGAGGCTCATGTCTTTAAGGAGAAGACCTTTAAGAAGAGGCGTCAGTGTTGTGTGTGTCGGCAGAGTGTTGATGATGTGGGCTCCTTCTGCAGAGGTGATCTCTCTCTTTCTGTCTTCAATACCTTTGTCTCCTTCTCTGTCTCCTTCTCTGTCTCCTTCTCTGTCTCCTTCTCTGTCTCCTTCTCTGTCTCCTTCTCTGTCTCCTTCTCTGTCTCCTTCTCTGTCTCCTTCTCTGTCTCTCTGTCTGTCTCTCTGTCTCCCTCTCCCCCTCTGTATCTGTCTCATTGTGTCTCTCTCCCTCTATATATGTCTCTGTCTCCCTCTCTCTATCCCTCTATCATTTTCTTACATTAGCAAATGTTTTTTTTCTGAACACTGTTCTTACCCTCTCGTTTTCTCTCCTTTTCATCTCAGTGTGTAAAACAGCAACCCACAAAAAATGTGAAGCTAAGGTAAGACACACACGCACACACCAGCTAAAACACTGCCTGTTTTATTTCAGTGTGTTCTGCCCCTGAGAGAACAGTCCCTCCTTATCTAGCACTGGAAAATATGGGCTGCTGAGAGGGAGGGAGGGAGGGAGGGAGGAAAGGGATGGGAGCAGGAAGAGGGAGGGAGAACAAGAGGGAGGGAGGCCGGAGCCGGGGGGGGGGGGGGAGTGTTAGGAGGGAGGGGACTGGGTTTCAGTGATGCTAATTATGTTTATTTGGGTTTATTTTTGTCCACAATCTGTGTTGTTTTGAAGGAGGGAGTCTTGGTGAATTCCTGTGTGTTTATGTGTTTGTGTTTATATCTGTGTGTATATGTGTGTTTATATCTGTGTGTGTATATGTGTGTGTTGTTGTGGGTACTTTGCCATGCAGTCCGAAAAGACTGGTAAAGTCTAGTCTGGCCTGGTGTAGTCTAGTCTGGTCTGGTGTAGTCTGGTCTGGCCTGGTGTAGTCTGGTCTGGCCTGGTGTAGTCTAGTCTGGCCTGGTGTAGTCTAGTCTGGCCTGGTGTAGTCTAGTCTGGCCTGGTGTAGTCTGGTCTGGCCTGGTGTATTCTAGTCTAGTCTGGTGTAGTCTAGTCTGGCCTGGTGTAGTCTGGTCTGGCCTGGTGTAGTCTGGTCTGGCCTGGTGTAGTTTAGTCTGGCCTGGTATAGTCTAGTCTGGCCTGGTGTAGTCTAGTCTAGTCTGGTGTAGTCTAGTCTGGCCTGGTGTAGTCTAGTCTGGCCTGGTGTAGTCCAGTCTGGCCTGGTGTAGTCTAGTCTGGCCTGGTGTAGTCTAGTCTGGCCTGGTGTAGTCTAGTCTAGTCTGGTATAGTCTGGCCTGGCCTGGTCAGTGTTAGAGCAGAGTAGAGAGGCAGAGAGAGAGGCAGAGAGAGGCAGAGAGAGGAAGAGAGAGGCAGAGAGAGAGGAAGAGAGGCAGAGAGAGAGAGAGAGAGGCAGAGAGAGAGGCAGAGAGAGGCAGAGAGAGAGGAAGAGAGAGGCAGAGAGAGAGGCAGAGAGAGAGGCAGAGAGAGAGGCAGAGAGAGGCAGAGAGAGAGGAAGAGAGAGGCAAAGAGAGAGCAGAGAGAGGAAGAGAGAGGCAGAGAGAGACAGAGAGAGGAAGAGAGAGGCCGTGTGTAAGGTGTGGGTAAGGGTGGAGATGTGTCTGTAAGGGAGCTGTATGTGTGTGTGTGTAAGGGTAGTGTGTGTGTAAGGGAGCTATGTGTGTGTAAGGGTGGTGTGTGTGTGTGTAAGGGTAGTGTGTGTGTGTAAGGGAGTTATGTGTGTGTAAGGGTGGTGTGTGTGTGTGTGTGTGTGTGTGTGTAAGGGTGTAAGGGTTGGCCCAAGAGATGGAATCTCCTGTGTTTGTTCGCAAGTAAATTTCCCCTGCTGCAGGCCCCTAACATACCCACACACTGGATTGGCGGGAAAATGAGGAGAGAAGGAGAGATAGAATAAGAGAAAGAGTGAGGGAAAGAGAATGAGAGAGACATATATAGAGAGACAGATAAGAGGTGGGAATATAAAGAAAAGGGGGCTGATGAGAAAGATAATCTCTAAATCATGGAAATATTTGGGAGAGGAGAGGAGGTATATAATTGATGCTGTCCAGAGAAGAGAAAGAGGTAGGTGGGAGAGAGAGAGTTGGGGGAGAAAGAGAGAGGTGAGAGAGAGACAGAGGGAGGGATAGAGAGCGGGAGGGAGAGGGGGGGTAGAGAGAGAGGGAGGGAGGAGAGCAATAGAGAGAGAGAGCGAGAGAGAGAGAGAGGAGAGCGGGAGGAGAGAGAGAGAGGAAAGAGAAATAGAGCGAGAGAGGGAGAGAGAGAGAGGGATAAGAGTAAGAAAGAGAGAGAGGAGGGTTCCTACTTATTCCCATGTTGTGGTTGTTCAGGAATAGTTTGATGTTTGCACTGTTCCTCTACATCCTGTCTGCTGTGTCATATCCTGTCATATCGTGTTGTATGCTGTGTTGCTGTGGCTCACATCATGAGACTGAAAACAAAACCCTCCATATCACCGTCTCACCTATCCATATCACCCTCCATATCACCCCTCCATCTCTCCTACATCTCTCTCCTACATCTCTCTCCTCCATCTCTCCTCCATCTCTCTCCTCCATCTCTCCTCCATCTCTCCTCCATCTCTCTCCTACATCTCTCTCCTCCATCTCTCTCCTCCATCTCTCCTCCATATCTCTCCTCCATCTCTCCTCCATCTCTCTCCTCCATCTCTCTCCTCCATCTCTCCTCCATCTCTCTCCTCCATCTCTCCTCCATCTCTCTCCTCCATCTCTCTCCTCCATCTCTCTCCTCCATCTCTCCTCCACCTCTCTCCTCCATCTCTCTCCTCCATCTCTCTCCTCCATCTCTCCTCCATCTCTCTCCTCGCCATTCAAGGCTTGGGTCACATCCTGAAGAGCACAATAAAACATTCAGATAAGGAGTTCTGCTTCTAGCCCAGCCTCTAACACACACCACTACACACCACTACACACACACCACTACAACACCACTACACACCATACACACCACTACACACACCACTACACACACCACTACACACACCACTACACACACCACTACACACACCACTACACACCACTACACACACCACTACACACCACTACACACACCACTACACACACCACTACACACACCACTACACACACCACTACACACACCACTACACACCACCACTACACACCACTACACACACCACTACACACACCACTACACACACCACTACACACACCACTACACACACCACTACACACACCACTACACACCACTACACACACCACTACACACACCACTACACACACCACTACACACACTACACACCACTACACACCACTACACACACCACTACACACACCACTACACACACCACTACACACACCACTACACACACCACTACACACACCACTACACACACCACTACACACACCACTACACACCACTACACACACCACTACACACACCACTACACACACACTACACACACCACTACACACCACTACACACACCACTACACACACCACTACACACACCACTACACACCACTACACACACCACTACACACACCACTACACACACACTACACACACACTACACACACCACTACACACACCACTACACACCACTACACACACCACTACACACACCACTACACACACCACTACACACACCACTACACACACCACTACACACCACTACACACACCACTACACACACCACTACACACACCACTACACACCACTACACACACCACTACACACACACACACACACCACTACACACACCACTACACACCACTACACACACCACTACACACCACTACACACCACTACACACACCACTACACACACCACTACACACACCACTACACACACCACTACACACACCACTACACACACCACTACACACACCACTACACACACCACTACACACACCACTACACACACCACTACACACACACCACTACACACACCACTACACACACCACTACACACACCACTACACACACCACTACACACCACTACACACACCACTACACACACCACTACACACACCACTACACACACCACTACACACTACTATCCTACCAGACGGGAAGATCCTATCAGGTCTCCTGGGGAGGAAAAATGTTACGTCCTCCCAAGCTCTCCACTGGTGTCCCACAGGGTTCTGTCCTTGGTCCGCTCCTATTCTCCTGTACACCACCTCACTTGGGCCAATCATCTCCTCCCATGGCTTCTCCAATCACTGCTATGGGTTCCCCCGACCGATCCAGTGATCTCAACTAGAATCGAGCCCGCCTCACCGACATCTCGGCCTGGATGACCAGACACCACCTCCAGCTGAACCTCGCCAAAACAGAACTTCTTATCATTCCCTCAAACCCTCAATCACACACAATCTCTCTCACTATGGGCTCTGCAACAGCGACCCCTTCATCTTCTGCCAGTAACCTGGGGGTCAGCTTGGACAACGAGCTCTCCCTCACAGGACACATTACCGCAGTCTCTCAGTCATGTAGATTCACCCTCTACAACATCCGTAAATCAGGAAATACCTGTCTGAACATTCCACCTAGCTGCTAGTCAAAGCTCTTGTCCTCACAAAGCTGGACTACTGCAACTCGCTACTAGCCGGCCTTCCTGCAAGTGCAATCCGCCCCCTTCAGAGGATCCAAAATGCTGCAGCTCGCCTGGTTCTCAATCTACCCAGACGCTGTCATGTCACCCCCAATCCTCATCATTCTCCACTGGCTTCCCATCACGACCCTGGTGCTGACCTTCCGAGCAGTAAACGGGACTGCCCTGAGCTATATCAACTCTCTCCTCCAACCTTATACCCCTGCCCCGCCACCTATGGTCGTCTGCTGACAACCGTCTAGTGGTCCCCCCCTGAAGAAAAGTGTCTGCTAAATGAATACATGTAAATGTAATGATATATAGAGAGAGATATATAGAGAGAGATATATAGAGAGAGATATATAGAGAGACCAGAGGTGTAGATGTAATATTGTGTTTCTGTTCCAGGTGACCACAACATGTATCCCTCCTTCTTCCGACCTGGTAAGAACTGCTTGTCTGTCTGTCTGTCTCTCTATGTCTGTGTGTCTGTCTGTCTCTCTGTGTGTCTGTGTGTTTGTCTGTCTCTCTGGATGTCTCTGTCTGTGTGTGTGTGTCTGCGTGTCTGTCTGTCTGTCTGTGTCTGCCTGTCTGTCTCTGTCTGTGTGTATGTCTGTGTGTCTGTCTGCGTGTCTGGCTGTCTGTCTGTGGGTCTGTCTTTGTGGGTCTGTCTCTCTGTCTGCCTGTCTGTCTCTCTGTCTGTGTGTCTGTCTCTCTGTCTGTGTGTCTGCCTGTCTGTCTCTCTGTCTGTGTGTCTGCCTGTCTGTCTATCTGTCTGTGTGTTATGGGATAGGGTGGGAAGCTTCTCCAGGTGGAAGTGATGTAATGTTGTGTTGTCCCTCACAGCAGCGTAAAGGCAGTAAAGGCACTGCTACATCTAGACACATCCAGCACCTGGTGAGCAAAACTCCTCTCGCCTCTTCTCCTCTCCTCTTCTCCCTTCCTCTTCTCCTCTCCTCCTCTCCTCTCCTCCTCTCCTTCATCTTCTCCTCTCCTCCTCTCCTCCTCTCCCTTCATCTTCTCCTCCTTCTCCTTCTACTCCCCTTCTCTCGCGTCCTCTCCCTTCTACTCTTCTCCTCCCGTCCTCTCCCCCTCCTCTCTCTCCTCTCCTCCACTCTTCTACTCCCCTTTTCTCTCCTCTTTTCTCCTCCTCTCTTCTCCTCCTCTCCTCCTCTCTTCTCTCCCTCTGACTGTGTTGTCTTCTCAGGGTTCCACAAATCTTTGACCTACACCAAGCAGAGGAGCACGCTACCAGGTAACACTACCTCCACCTCTCACCATGCACCTCTCCCCCTCTCACCCTCTCACCTCTCACCTCTCCCCCTCTCCCCTGCTCCCCCTCTCACCCTGCTCCCCCTCTCACCTCTCACCTGCTCCCCCTCTCACCTCTCACCTCTCCCCCTGCTCCCCCTCTCACCTCTCCCCCTCTCACCCTGCTCCCCCTCTCACCTCTCACCTCTCACCCTGCTCCCCCTCTCACCTCTCACCTCTCCCCCTGCTCCCCCTCTCACCTCTCCCCCTCTCACCCTGCTCCCCTCTCACCTCTCACCCTGCTCCCCCTCTCACCTCTCACCTCTCACCCTGCTCCCCCTCTCAACCTCTCCCCCTCTCACCCTGCTCCCCCTCTCACCTCTCACCTCTCACCCTGCTCCCCCTCTCACCTCTCACCTCTCCCCCTGCTCCCCCTCTCACCTCTCCCCCTCTCACCCTGCTCCCCCTCTCACCTCTCACCTCTCACCCTGCTCCCCCTCTCACCTCTCCCCCTGCTCCCCCTCTCCCTCTCCCCCTCTCACCCTGCTCCCCCTCTCACCTCTCACCTCTCACCTCTCACCCAGGAGCTTCAGTCTGGACAGGGTGATGGATCGTGTGATGGAGAGACACTATGACTTTGACCTGACCTACATCACAGAGAGGATCATCTCTGTGTTCTTCCCCCCCCTGCTGGAGGAGCAGCGTTACCGTGCCAACCTCAAGGAGGTCGCAGCCATGCTCAAGTCCAAACACCAGGAGAAGTTCCTGGTGAGAACCCACAACTGGAGAACTAATTCTCTCCTAGAGCATAGAAAATATATTGAGGAACATACAATATACACCTCATCAGAGTCATGTGGCTGAGCAGTTGGGAGGTGGGCTTGTAATTAGAAGATTGCAGGTTCTAACTCCGGCTGTGCCAACATGACATTGTGTCCTTGGGAAAGGTAACTTCACCCTACTTGCTTTACTTGTAGTAAGTCATCATTCTGCCTGTGTCATCTGCAGCTCCTCAACCTGTCTGAGAGGAGACATGACATCACACGCCTCTACCCTAAGGTACCCCCACCCTGCCCCCCCACCCTGCTCCCCCACCCTGCTCCCCCACCCTGCCCCCACCCTGCCCCCCCACCCTGCTCCCCCACCCTGCTCCCACCCTGCTCCCCCACCACCCTGCCCCCACCCTGCCCCCCCACCCTGCTCCCACCCTGCTCCCCCACCCTGCTCCCCCACCCTGCCCCCACCCTGCTCCCCCACCCTGCTCCCCCACCCTGCTCCCCCACCACCCTGCCCCCCGCCGCTCGTGTGTCTGTCAGTCTTTCTTTTATCCATGGTGACATACTGATCCCTCCAGGTGCGAGACTTCGGCTGGCCTGACCTGCACGCACCCCCTCTGGATAAGATCTGTGCCATGTGCAAGGCCATGGAGGGCTGGATGGCCTCCGACGCACAGAGAGTGGTGGTCCTTCACTGCAAGGTCAGGGGTCAGCTCCTTATCAGGTTTAATGGAAACATAATAGAGAGGAGGAGCAAGAGAGGAGTAGGAAGGAGAGAGAGAGTAGAGGAGAGGCAGGAAAGAAGAGGAGGGGAGGAGGGGAGGAGGAGGATAAGGAGGAGGGGATAGAAAGCAGAGGTGCACAAAAATGCTGGAACAACAACAGATGGTTTATACATCACTTCCCTTAGGGGATAAAGACTTCCCTGGCACAGTTATGTGTATTTATGTCTGTCCTTCTCTCTCTCCCTCTCTCTCTCTCTCTCCCTCTCTCTCTCTCTCTCCCTCTCTCTCTCTCCCTCTCCCTCTCTCCCTCTCTCTCTCCCCCCCTCTCTCCCTCTCTCTCTCTCTCTCCCTCTCTCTCTCTCCCTCTCCCTCTCTCTCTCTCCCTCTCTCTCTCCCCCCCTCTCTCCCTCTCTCTCTCTCTCTCTCCCTCTCTCTCCCCCCTCTCTCTTTGTCTCTCCCTCCCTCTCTCTCTCTCTCTCTCTCTCTCTCTCCCTCTCTCTCCCCCCTCTCTCTTTGTCTCCCCCTCTCTCTTTCTCCCCCCTCTCTCTGTCAGGGTAACAAGGGGAAAACAGGAGTGATCGTTGCTGCCTACATGCACTACAGCAAGATCTCAGCAGGGTGGGTACAGTACAGCCTCCTCTGGCCCCATCATGGCCCCATCATGGCCCCATCATGGCCCCATCATGGCCCCATCATGGCCCCATCATGGCCCCATCATGGCCAGTTTCCACCCTGTCAATGGCTCCGGCTGTGGGACTACGGAAACAATTTCTATTTCTGTATTGAAGAGCAGCCTGTATCTCTAGAGAGGTCTGCTAATCGTACCTGGGATGACCAATCCACCTGCAGACCTGAAGAGATAGAGCTGTGTAGACCTGAGGACATGCAGACCTGAAGAGATAGAGCTGTGTAGACCTGAGGACATGCAGACCTGAAGAGATAGAGCTGTGTAGACCTGAGGACATGCAGACCTGAAGAGATAGAGCTGTGTAGACCTGAGGACGTACACCTGAAGAGATAGAGCTGTGTAGACCTGAGGACATGCAGACCTGAAGAGATAGAGCTGTGTAGACCTGAGGACATGCAGACCTGAAGAGATAGAGCTGTGTAGACCTGAGGACATGCAGACCTGAAGAGATAGAGCTGTGTAGACCTGAGGACATGCAGACCTGAAGAGATAGAGCCGTGTAGACCTGAGGACATGCAGACCTGAAGAGATAGAGCTGTGTAGACCTGAGGACATGCAGACCTGAAGCGATAGAGCTGTGTAGACCTGAGGACGTAGACCTAAAGAGATAGAGCTGTGTAGACCTGAGGACATGCAGACCTGAAGAGATAGAGCTGTGTAGACCTGAGGACGTAGACCTAAAGAGATAGAGCTGTGTAGATCTGAGGACGTAGACCTAAAGAGATAGAGCTGTGTAGATCTGAGGACATGCAGACCTGAAGAGATAGAGCTGTGTAGACCTGAGGACATGCAGACCTGAAGAGATAGAGCTGTGTAGACCTGAGGACGTAGACCTAAAGAGATAGAGCTGTGTAGACCTGAGGACGTAGACCTAAAGAGATAGAGCTGTGTAGACCCGAGGACGTAGACCTAAAGAGATAGAGCTGTGTAGATCTGAGGACATGTAGACCTGTGCAGTCCTTCAAATGGTTTATCTATAAATAGTATGTGTGTGTGTGCTGCGTGTGTGTGCCTGTGTGTGTGTGCCTGTGTGTGTGTGTGCATGTGTGTGCATGTGTGTGTGTGTGTGTGTGAGAACAGTGCAGACCAGGCCCTCAGTACTTTAGCCATGAGGAAGTTCTGTGAAGACAAGATTTCTTATTCCCTCCAGCCCTCCCAGAACAGGTGAGACTATACTGACTAATCAGAACACAGCAACTACACTGACCAATGGCATGTTGCCAATCCTAATGTCTTATGAATAGGTGAAAAGCAAATGAACCCTGTTGTTGTACCCCTCCCCCTGCAGGTATATCTACTACTTTGGGGGTCTGCTGTCTGGAGCCATCAAGATGAACAGCAGTCCTCTATTCCTGCACCAAGTACTCATACCAACCCTGCTCAACTACCAAGCACACACAGGTGTGTGTGAGAGAGAGAGAGAGAGAGCGTGAGTGCATGAGTGTGTGTGTGTGTTGGTGTGTGAGTGTGTGTGTGTGTCAGAATCATGATTCTCTTCCTTTCTCCTCTCTCAGGCTTCTTCCTCTTCATGAAGATATACCAGGCCATGCAGCTGGTGTACACCTCTGAAATCTAGTCAGTACACTCACACATACACACACTCACACTCCCTCACACACACACACTCACACACATTCACACTCACTCACACTCACACACACACACACACTCACACACTCACTAACATACACTTATACACTCCCTCTTATGTGTGTCCAGTGATCTACAGGGTTCTGCGGGAAGGAGGTTGTGTGTGACCATTGAGCCAGCTCTGCTGTTGAAGGGTGACATTATGGTGAGTGACCCCTGACCCTTGGTGTCTGACCCTGTAACCCCTGACCTCCATTAACCCCTGACCTCTGTTAACCCCTGACCTCTGTTAACCCCTGACCCCTGTTAACCCCTGACCCCCGTTAATCCATGACCTCCATTAACCCCTGACCCCTGTTAACCCGTGCTTCCTGTGGCGCCCTCTGCAGGTGAAGTGTTACCAGCGTGTGCCTCAGCGGGCCGAGAGAGAGACGCTGTTCCGGCTGCAGTTCCACACCTGCACTGTCCACGGAGCCCAACTGTGGTTCGGAAAGGGGGAGCTGGACCTAGCGTGCTCAGGTACCTGCACACCTGCTGAACACACCTGCTGCACACACCTGCTGCACACACCTGCTGCACACACCTGCTGCACACACCTGCTGAACTGCTGCACACACCTGCTGCACACACCTGCTGAACACACCTGCTGCACACACCTGCTGCACACACCTGCTGAACACACCTGCTGCACACACCTGCTGCACACACCTGCTGCACACACCTGCTGAACTGCTGCACACACCTGCTGCACACACCTGCTGCACACACCTGCTGAACTGCTGCACACACCTGCTGCACACACCTGCTGAACACACCTGCTGCACACACCTGCTGAACACACCTGCTGAACACACCTGCTGAACACACCTGCTGCACACACCTGCTGCACACACCTGCTGCACACACCTGCTGCACACACCTGCTGCACACACCTGCTGAACACACCTGCTGCACACACCTGCTGAACACACCTGCTGCACACACCTGCTGCACACACCTGCTGCACACACCTGCTGCACACACCTGCTGAACTGCTGAACACACCTGCTGCACACACCTGCTGAACACACCTGCTGCACACACCTGCTGAACTGCTGCACACACCTGCTGCACACACCTGCTGAACACACCTGCTGCACACACCTGCTGAACACACCTGCTGCACACACCTGCTGAACACACCTGCTGCACACACCTGCTGCACACACCTGCTGCACACACCTGCTGAACACACCTGCTGCACACAACTGCTGCACACACCTGCTGAACACACCTGCTGCACACAACTGCTGCACACACCTGCTGAACACACCTGCTGCACACACCTGCTGCACACACCTGCTGCACACACTGCAGTCACATGTTATTACACAGTGTTACAGTGTTACAGTGTTACAGTATCGTCACATATGAATCTTCTCTCTTCAGATGAGCGATTTCCGTCTGACGCCAACGTAGAGTTTGTCTTCTCATCTGGCCCAGAGAAGATCAAAGGTTTCTGTATGCTTGTACTTCCTGTTTTAACATCTACTTCCTGTTTCATCTACAGAACTCATGTAGAGAACTTCCTGTCCAATCAAGTGTATTTGTCTTCTGTCCCCCAACAGGTCGGGAGTACATGAGTAATGACCCTGCTGTGACAGTGGACTATAACACTGCAGACCCTGTAGTTCGCTGGGACTCCTACGAGAACTTAAATCAACGCTACCAGGACAGCTTAGAGGGTGACACACACACACACACACACACTACCAGGGCAGCTTTGAGGGTGACACACACACACACACACACACTACCAGGGTAGCTTAGAGGGTGACACACACACACACACACTACCAGGGCAGCTTAGAGGGTGACACACACACACACACTACCAGGGTAGCTTAGAGGGTGACACACACACACACACACACACTACCAGGGTAGCTTAGAGGGTGACACACACACACACACACTACCAGGGCAGCTTAGAGGGTGACACACACACACACACACTACCAGGGCAGCTTAGAGGGTGACACACACACACACACACACACTACCAGGGTAGCTTAGAGGGTGACACACACACACACACACTACCAGGGCAGCTTTGAGGGTGACACACACACACACACACTACCAGGGCAGCTTTGAGGGTGACACACACACACACACACACTACCAGGACAGCTTAGAGGGTGACACACACACACACTACCAGGACAGGTTAGATGGTGACACACACACACACACACACTACCAGGGCAGCTTTGAGGGTGACACACACACACACACACACACACACACTACCAGGACAGCTTAGAGGGTGACACACACACACACACACTACCAGGACAGGTTAGATGGTGACACACACACACACTACCAGGGCAGCTTTGAGGGTGACACACACACACACACACTACCTGGGCAGGTTAGAGGGTGACACACACACACACACACACTACCTGGGCAGCGTAGAGGGTGACACACACACACACTACCTGGGCAGCTTTGAGGGTGACACACACACACACACACTACCTGGGCAGCGTAGAGGATGACACACACACACACACTACCTGGGCAGCGTAGAGGGTGACACACACACACACACACTACCTGGGCAGCGTAGAGGATGACCCACACATTAGAAGCAGCATTGACATGATGGCCTGTTTCGCCCTACAGACATCGCCCACACCAGGGGTCCTGTGGATGGGAGTCTTTACGCCCAGATCAAGAAGAGGCGTGGCCAAGCGGCTCTCTCCTCTACCAATGGCAGCCCAGAAGGCTCTGGCAACGAACGGTCAAGTCACTTCGTCCCTCTCAGCTCTGACTCCACCCACTCTGCTCACTCCAACCAATCATTTGGTCCATCCGAGCATCGGGAAGAGCCGATTGGTCCTCCGCCTCCCACCCCTCAGGAGAGGGAGGAGCTAGATCGTCTTCTAGGGGGCATGGAGGGCCAGGGCGGGGAGAGGGAGACAGCCATCTTGGATGATGGTGACTCCTCCCCCTCTGAGCTGGAGAGGGGGGGCAGGGGGTTGGGCCGATCATGCTCCTGTCGCCACGACTACCGTTCCCAGCGCTGTGACCACTCCGTGCCCCCTGGCCCCACCAGCCCCGCCCCCTCACACCTGGACCTGTGTCAGCACTACCCCTCCGCCCAGGCCCCCCCCGACCTGCTGTGGGGACGCCAGACCCCACATCACTTCCTGCCCTGCCCCTTGTCTTCACCCTCTCGACCGCTCGCCCCCCCCCATGAGAGCAGCCCTCAGGACTGCCCCCCCCAGCCTCCCCCTGGCCCCTCCTCAGACCTGCAGCTGGATGGCACTCCCTCTAGCTGCATCTGCCGGGATTGCCTTCTGCGGCGTCAAGATTTGGCCTATCATGGTTTGCGGCGGGAAGATTCGGCCTATCGCGGTTTGCGACGGGAAGATTTGGCCTATCATGGCCTCCGTCGTGAAGATTCGGGCTATAACAACCTTCGGCAGGAGGATTCAGCCTATCATGGTTTGCGGCGGGAAGATTCAGCCTATCACGGCCTCCGGCGGGAAGATTCGGCCTATCACGGCCTCCGGCGTGAAGATTCAGCCTATCACGGCCTCCGGCGG
This sequence comes from Protosalanx chinensis, assembly GCA_030340685.1. Taxonomy (NCBI): domain Eukaryota; kingdom Metazoa; phylum Chordata; class Actinopteri; order Osmeriformes; family Salangidae; genus Protosalanx; species Protosalanx chinensis. The sequence goes on along the minus strand of CM059320.1, from coordinate 17,517,817 downwards.
GAAGATTCAGCCTATCACGGCCTCCGGGGGGAAGATTCAGCCTATCTCAGCTTGCGTCGAGGAGATCCGGCCTATCACGACGTGCATCTGGACCGGGGGGAGGGCTTCCATTGGGACCGGACAGCGGAGCGTGATGGAGGCCTGCGCCGGGCCCGGGGGGAGGAGCTACACTGGCATAGGCGAGGTCGGGACATGACCCTCCAATGGGAGCGAGAGGCGGAGCTACAGTGGGAAAGGGAAGCAGATTTCTGGCACCGTAGGGCTACCCTCTCTTCATACACGCCCCAAGTTCCTGACCTCCCAGCCTTCACCTTTGACCCCTTGCCCTCGGGACACCCAGCCTATCCGGAGGGCAGTCGCTCCCATGGCCACGCCCCCTTGGAGGGGAGGTACCATCCCCGCCCCCCCTGCCACTGCTCTGCCTATCAGCCGTCTCCCTCTGAGAGCCGTGGGTACGGGTCTGGCTGCCAGTCAGAAAACCCCTCCCCCCTGCCCCCCCCCGGAGCGTGCACACACACAGGTTAGACACACACACTAGTGAGACACACACACACACTGGTGAGACACACTAGTGAGACACACACACACTGAATACAAAACTCTTCTCTCCTCCGTCTCAGAGGTGTGTAGTCCAGGAGAGGGATGGCAGGACCACATCTCCCAGAGTTCCATACGGCAGCTGCAGAGACACACCCACCAGCCGCCGTGCTCCACCCCCTCTGACCTCTCCGGCCCGCCCACTCCAGTCCACACCAGCAGCCCACAACACACACTGGAGAGGTGGGACCTCACCTCAATATCACAGGAAGGGGAGGGGTTATGTGAGGAGGGTTTTTTGTTAAGCTTTAATTTATCATGGATTACATCATGGGACCAGTAGTAACTCACCAAACACTATCAGCAACATTTCATGCAGTTATTCAGACTGAAAATACTGTATGTAGAATTCTGTTAATATAGCTTTAAAGAAATTACACCTTTTGGATATATTGTTTGCAACATTTCTCATAAGGATCCTGTGTTTGCTGTTGCCAACAATGCAACAACAAATAAATCAAAAAATCCTTTCATCTAACAACCGCTTACAAGCCACATTCATCTAATCAAACCATTCAGTTAGCTGTAGCTGTTCTCCTGTTAGCTGTAGCTGTTCTCCTGTTAGCTGTAGCTGTTCTCCTGTTAGCTGTAGCTGTTCTCCTGTTAGCTGTAGCTGTTCTGTTAGCTGTAGCTGTTCTCCTGTTAGCTGTAGCTGTTCTCCTGTTAGCTGTAGCTGTTCTCCTGTTAGCTGTAGCTGTTCTGTTAGCTGTAGCTGTTCTCCTGTTAGCTGTAGCTGTTCTCCTGTTAGCTGTAGCTGTTCTGTTAGCTGTAGCTGTTCTCCTGTTAGCTGTAGCTGTTCTCCTGTTAGCTGTAGCTGTTCTCCTGTTAGCTGTATCTGTTCTCCTGTTAGCTGTAGCTGTTCTCCTGTTAGCTGTAGCTGTTCTGTTAGCTGTAGCTGTTCTCCTGTTAGCTGTAGCTGTTCTGTTAGCTGTAGCTGTTCTCCTGTTAGCTGTAGCTGTTCTGTTAGCTGTAGCTGTTCTCCTGTTAGCTGTAGCTGTTCTCCTGTTAGCTGTAGCTGTTCTGTTAGCTGTAGCTGTTCTCCTGTTAGCTGTAGCTGTTCTGTTAGCTGTAGCTGTTCTCCTGTTAGCTGTAGCTGTTCTCCTGTTAGCTGTAGCTGTTCTCCTGTTAGCTGTAGCTGTTCTCCTGTTAGGTGTAGCTGTTCTGTTAGCTGTAGCTGTTCTCCTGTTAGCTGTAGCTGTTCTCCTGTTAGTTGTAGCTGTTCTCCTGTTAGCTGTAGCTGTTCTCCTGATCCATAATCAGTGCTTCTACTGCAAGGCTAATCAGCTAAGCTAACAAGCCTTCTAACTTCCTGTCTGCTGTGTGTGACATCATCATCTCTCTGTGTTCCAGTGGCAGAACCACCAACATCAACAGCGACTATGAGTCTGGCCAAACACAGGACAGAGCTTACCCCAATGTGTCAGACACACACTCTAGAACCCCCACCCCTTCACACACACACTCCCCCACCTCACATCCCCCCCCAGCCACCCCCCATGCCGAGAACCACTGGTGTCCTCCTGCTCAAACCCCGACCCTGAACTCTGAACCTACTCACTCCACCCCCAACCTACCCAGCAACCACCAGCCCCAAGACCAGCCCCAGCCTCAAGACCAGCCCCAGCCTCAGCCTCAAGACCAGCCCCAGCCTCAACGCCAAGACCAGCCCCAAACCCAGCCCCATCTCCAGCCACAGCCCAGCATCCATTCCCAGAACCAGCCCCCCTCCCCCACCATGCCCAGTCCCGCCCAGCCCAATGGAGCCTCTCCTCCCCCTCTGACCCCAGAGACCCCCTCCTCCCCCCTGCCTCTCTCATCTGACCCCCTCATTCCAGGCTTTGCTACTCAGGGCAGAAAGCTAAGGATGGCCAGACCTGAGCCCTGTTGCCCCCCTCCTGATGGCCCCTCCTGCTACACTGGTGTCCTCAGCCCCCAGTCCCCTTGCCCCCAGTCCCCTGGCCCCCAGTCTCCTGGCCCCCAGTCTCCTGGCCCCCAGCCTCCTGGCCCCCAGTCTCCTGGCCCCCAGTCTCCTGGCCCCCAGCCTCCTGGCCCCCAGCCCCCTCTCCCCGAGAAACGCCGTCTGACACCCCAGCCTGCCCACGGACACACCCCCATGCAGCACCATGTGACCTTCAGCCCCACGGTGGGGGGCGATATAGAGGGAGGTGTGGTGGATGGTGTGGGGGGTGGTGTGAGGGGGGATGTGGGCACCATGGAGAGTCCTCCAGAGGAGGAGGTGCTCAGCAGGGGAGGTGTGAAGGGGGTCCAGGACAGTTCCCGCTTCTGGTACAAGCCTGGAATATCCAGAGACCAAGGTGGGTCACAACATCTGCTGTACCCCACACAGTATGTGAGGTTAGTAGACAGGATGTGAGGTCAGTTCACACCTCTTCACTTCCTCCCGTCCTCTTTCTCTCCAGCCATCGCTGTGCTGAAGGAGCGAGAGCCAGGATCATTCCTGATCAGAGACAGCTGCTCCTTTCAGGGAGCGTATGGCCTCGCTCTCAGGGTGGCCACGCCCCCTGCAGGCCTCAACCACAGTAGCAAGGGTACACACACACACACCAACACAGACACATACACACAACACAGACACATACACACAACACATACATGCACACACAACACATACACGCACACACTACACATACACGCACACACACTACACCTCTGAACTTTGTTTTGACCCCCCCCTGGTCAGACCCCCTGGAGCGGCTGGTGAGGCACTTCCTGATTGAAACAGGACCGAGAGGAGTGAAGATCAAAGGTTGTCAGAACGAGCCTCATTTTGGTGAGATCCCTGACCCTTGACCCCCAACCCTCAACTGTTAACCTATGACCCTCACCCCTCTGTTCCCCAACACCTTCACTGCATTCTGAGTTATTTAGTCATAAAAAGACAAATTAATAACTATTAAATTAATGTATTTCTGTCTGTGTCTACCTGTCTGTGTGTCTACCTGTCTGTCTGTCTGGGTGTCTACCTGTCTGTGTGTCTACCTGTCTGTGTGTCTACCTGTCTACCTGTCTGTGTGTCTGTCTGTCTGTCTGTGTGTCTGTCTGTCTGTGTGTCTACCTGTCTGTCTTATCAGGGAGTCTATCAGCTCTGGTGTACCAACACTCCATCAGTCCTATTTCTCTGCCCTGCAGCCTGACGATCCCTGACCAAGGTAAGCACTCACATGCCTGTCTGTCTACCTGCCTGTCTGCCCTACTACCTGACGATCCCTGATCAAGGTAAGCACTCACATGCGTGGAATCTACAGTTACTTTTACTAAAGGTCATGAACCAAATTTATTTAGGTTTATATTTTATATTTTGTTTGTTTCATGGAGCGAATATTGGCTAACCTTAGTTCATTTATGATCTGTTGCCAAAAGGGGGGTAAAATCGTTGGTCCCATGAAATCTGAGCGTCTGTATGATGCTGTTATTGTCTCAGACTTCATATGGCTGCAAGTCACAGGAGGCCCTTCTAGTATATCTTAATGGGTTGCCATGTTTTCTCATCCCCCCCCCCCGTGTGTCCTCTCATCCCCCCCCGTGTGTCCTCTCATCCCCCCCCGTGTGTCCTCTCATCCCCCCCCCCGTGTGTCCTCTCATCCCCCCCCGTGTCCTCTCATCCCCCCCCCGTGTGTCCTCTCATCCCCCCCCCCGTGTTTCCTCTCATCCCACCCCCCGTGTCCTCTCATCCCCCCCCCGTGTGTCCTCTCATCCCCCCCCCGTGTGTCCTCTCATCCCCCCCCCGTGTGTCCTCTCATCCCCCCCCCCGTGTGTCCTCTCATCCCCCCCCCCCTGTGTGTCCTCTCATCCCCCCCCCCGTGTGTCCTCTCATCCCCCCCCGTGTCCTCTCATCCCCCCCCCCCGTGTGTCCTCTCATCCCCCCCCCCCGTGTGTGCTCTCATCCCCCCCCCGTGTGTCCTCTCATCCCCCCGTCAGACTGTTTGGGGGAGCAGGTGGAGCAGAGTCCCAGCAACATGAGCACAGCTGCAGATCTGCTCAGACAGGGAGCTGGTGAGTCCTACTGCCTGTCTGTCCTACTGCCTGTCTGTCCTACTACCTGTCTGTCCTACTGCCTGTCTGTCCTACTACCTGTCTGTCCTACTGCCTGTCTGTCCTACCACCTGTCTGTCCTACTGCCTGTCTGTCCTACTGCCTGTCTGTCCTACTACCTGTCTGTCCTACCGCCTGTCTGTCCTACCGCCTGTCTGTCCTACCGCCTGTCTGTCCTACCGCCTGTCTGTCCTACTGCCTGTCTGTCCTACTGCCTGTCTGTCCTACTACCTGTCTGTCCTACTGCCTGTCTGTCCTACTGCCTGTCTGTCCTACTGCCTGTCTGTCCTACTACCTGTCTGTCCTACTGCCTGTCTGTCCTACTGCCTGTCTGTCCTACCGCCTGTCTGTCCTACTGCCTGTCTGTCCTACTGCCTGTCTGTCCTACTACCTGTCTGTCCTACTGCCTGTCTGTCCTACTACCTGTCTGTCCTACTGCCTGTCTGTCCTACCACCTGTCTGTCCTACTGCCGGTCTGTCCTACTACCTGTCTGTCCTACTGCCTGTCTGTCCTACTGCCTGTCTGTCCTACTACCTGTCTGTCCTACCGCCTGTCTGTCCTACCGCCTGTCTGTCCTACCGCCTGTCTGTCCTACTGCCTGTCTGTCCTACTACCTGTCTGTCCTACTGCCTGTCTGTCCTACTGCCTGTCTGTCCTACTGCCTGTCTGTCCTACTACCTGTCTGTCCTACTGCCTGTCTGTCCTACTGCCTGTCTGTCCTACCGCCTGTCTGTCCTACTGCCTGTCTGTCCTACTGCCTGTCTGTCCTACTACCTGTCTGTCCTACTGCCTGTCTGTCCTACTACCTGTCTGTCCTACTGCCTGTCTGTCCTACCACCTGTCTGTCCTACTGCCTGTCTGTCCTACTACCTGTCTGTCCTATTGCCTGTCTGTCCTACTGCCTGTCTGTCCTAATACCTGTCTGTCCTACTGCCTGTCTGTCCTACCGCCTGTCTGTCCTACCGCCTGTCTGTCCTACCGCCTGTCTGTCCTACTGCCTGTCTGTCCTACTGCCTGTCTGTCCTACTACCTGTCTGTCCTACTACCTGTCTGTCCTACTACCTGTCTGTCCTACTGCCTGTCTGTCCTACTGCCTGTCTGTCCTACCGCCTGTCTGTCCTACCGCCTGTCTGTCCTACTGCCTGTCTGTCCTACCGCCTGTCTGTCCTACTGCCTGTCTGTCCTACTGCCTGTCTACCCTACTACCTGTCTGTCCTACTGCCTGTCTACCCTACTGCCTGTCTGTCCTACTGCCTGTCCTACTGCCTGTCTGTCCTACTGCCTGTCTGTCCTACTGCCTGTCTGTCCACCTGCCTGTCTGTCCTACTGCCTGTCTGTCCACCTGCCTGTCTGTCCTACTGCCTGTCTGTCCTACTGCCTGTCTGTCCTACTGCCTGTCTACCCTACTGCCTGTCTGTCCTACTGCCTGTCTGTCCACCTGCCTGTCTGTCCTACTGCCTGTCTGTCCACCTGCCTGTCTGTCCTACTGCCTGTCTGTCCACCTGCCTGTCTGTCCTACTGCCTGTCTGTCCTACTGCCTGTCTGTCCTACTACCTGTCTGTCCTACTGCCTGTCTGTCCTACCGCCTGTCTGTCCTACTGCCTGTCTACCCTACTACCTGTCTGTCCTACTGCCTGTCTGTCCTACTGCCTGTCTGTCCTACTGCCTGTCTGTCCACCTGCCTGTCTGTCCTACTACCTGTCTGTCCTACTGCCTGTCTGTCCTACTACCTGTCTGTCCTACTACCTGTCTGTCCTACTGCCTGTCCTACTGCCTGTCTGTCCTACTGCCTGTCCTACTGCCTGTCTGTCCTACTACCTGTCTGTCCTACTGCCTGTCTGTCCTACTGCCTGTCTGTCCACCTGCCTGTCTGTCCTACTGCCTGTCTGTCCTACTGCCTGTCTGTCCACCTGCCTGTCTGTCCACCTGCCTGTCTGTCCTACTGCATGTCTGTCCTACTGCCTGTCTGTCCTACTACCTGTCTGTCCTACTGCCTGTCTGTCCTACTACCTGTCTACCCTACTGCCTGTCTGTCCTACTGCCTGTCTGTCCACCTGCCTGTCTGTCCTACTGCCTGTCTGTCCACCTGCCTGTCTGTCCTACTGCCTGTCTGTCCTACTGCCTGTCTGTCCTACTACCTGTCTGTCCTACTGCCTGTCTGTCCTACCACCTGTCTGTCCTACTGCCTGTCTGTCCTACTACCTGTCTGTCCTACTGCCTGTCTGTCCTACTGCCTGTCTGTCCTACTGCCTGTCTGTCCTACTACCTGTCTGTCCTACTGCCTGTCTGTCCTACCGCCTGTCTGTCCTACCGCCTGTCTGTCCTACCGCCTGTCTGTCCTACTGCCTGTCTGTCCTACTACCTGTCTGTCCTACTACCTGTCTGTCCTACTGCCTGTCTGTCCTACTGCCTGTCTGTCCACCTGCCTGTCTGTCCTACTGCATGTCTGTCCTACTACCTGCCTGTCCTACTACCTGTCTGTCCTACTGCCTGTCTGTCCTACTGCCTGTCTGTCCTACTGCATGTCTGTCCTACTACCTGCCTGTCCTACTACCTGCCTGTCCTACTGCCTGTCTGTCCTACCACCTGTCTGTCCTACTGCCTGTCTGTCCTACTGCCTGTCTGTCCTACTGCCTGTCTGTCCTACTGCATGTCTGTCCTACTACCTGCCTGTCCTACTGCCTGTCTGTCCTACCACCTGTCTGTCCTACTGCCTGTCTGTCCTACTGCCTGTCTGTCCTACTGCCTGTCTGTCCTACTGCATGTCTGTCCTACTACCTGTCTGTCCTACTACCTGCCTGTCCTACTGCCTGTCTGTCCTACTGCCTGTCTGTCCTACTGCCTGTCTGTCCACCTGCCTGTCTGTCCTACTGCCTGTCTGTCCACCTGCCTGTCTGTCCTACTGCCTGTCTGTCCACCTGCCTGTCTGTCCACCTGCCTGTCTGTCCACCTGCCTGTCTGTTCCTCATGCTGTTCTTCTCTTGCCTCATTGGTTATTCGTGGCCCCGCCCCCTTCCTTCCAGCCTGTAATGTCCTCTATTTGAGTTCCGTGGAGACGGAGTCACTGACCGGCCCACAGGCCATCGCCAAGGCAACCGGTGCCACACTGGGGCGGAGTCCACATCCCGCGGCAACAGTGGTCAACTTCAAGGTGTCATCCCAAGGCATTACTCTGACAGACAGCCAGCGCAGGTACCTGTACTCACCTGTACACAACCCACACCTGTACACCATTTACAACAGTACAAACACACCTGTACATTTACACCTGCACACTACATAATTCAACATATGTATCCCACCCTACTCTACACCTGTACAGTCTACCTTGCACATACAATGACACACACGTAGTACAATTATCCCTAACTTAGCTGAAACTGAACTGAACTTAGCTTATCCCTAACTACCCTAAAAACACCCTACCATACAAACTATACAGCATGTAAGGTTTACACTGCCCTGATTTGTGTGTGTGTGTGTGTGTGTGTGTGTAGGGTATTCTTCAGGAGGCACTACCCTGTTGGGAGCGTGACTTTCAGCAGCGTTGATCCACAGGACAGAAGGTGAGAACTGAGCATGTGCGTCACACACCTTAGTTACATCTCAGTAACACACCTTAGTTACATCTCAGTAACACACCTTAGTTACATCTCAGTAACACACCTTAGTTACATCTCAGTAACACACCTTAGTTACATCTTAGTTACACACCTTAGTTACATCTCAGTAACACACCTTAGTTACATCTCAGTAACACACCTTAGTTACATCTCAGTAACACACCTTAGTTACATCTTAGTTACACACCTTAGTTACATCTCAGTTACACACCTTAGTTACATCTCAGTAACACACCTTAGTTACATCTCAGTAACACACCTTAGTTACATCTCAGTAACACACCTTAGTTACATCTCAGTAACACACCTTAGTTACATCTTAGTTACACACCTTAGTTACATCTCAGTTACACACCTTAGTTACATCTCAGTAACACACCTTAGTTACATCTTAGTTACACACCTTAGTTACATCTCAGTAACACACCTTAGTTACATCTCAGTTACACACCTTAGTTACATCTCAGTAACACACCTTAGTTACATCTTAGTTACACACCTTAGTTACATCTCAGTAACACACCTTAGTTACATCTCAGTAACACACCTTAGTTACATCTTAGTTACACACCTTAGTTACATCTCAGTAACACACCTTAGTTACATCTCAGTTACACACCTTAGTTACAGCTCAGTAACACACCTTAGTTACATCTTAGTTACACACCTTAGTTACATCTCAGTAACACACCTTAGTTACATCTCAGTTACACACCTTAGTTACATCTCAGTAACACACCTTAGTTACATCTTAGTTACACACCTTAGTTACATCTCAGTAACACACCTTAGTTACATCTCAGTAACACACCTTAGTTACATCTTAGTTACACACCTTAGTTACATCTCAGTAACACACCTTAGTTACATCTCAGTAACACACCTTAGTTACATCTTAGTTACACACCTTAGTTACATCTCAGTAACACACTTTAGTTACATCTCAGTAACTCACCTTAGTTACATCTCAGTAACACACCTTAGTTACATCTTAGTTACACATCTTAGTTACATCTCAGTAACACACCTTAGTTACATCTCAGTAACACACCTTAGTTACATCTCAGTAACACACCTTAGTTACATCTCAGTAACACATCTTAGTTACATCTCAGTAACACACTTTAGTTACATCTCAGTAACACACCTTAGTTACATCTCAGTAACACATCTTAGTTACATCTCAGTAACACACCTTAGTTACATCTCAGTAACACACTTTAGTTACATCTCAGTAACACACCTTAGTTACATCTCAGTAACACATCTTAGTTACATCTCAGTAACACACCTTAGTTACATCTCAGTAACACACCTTAGTTACATCTCAGTAACACACCTTAGTTACATCTTAGTTACACACCTTAGTTACATCTCAGTAACACACCTTAGTTACATCTCAGTAACACACTTTAGTTACATCTCAGTAACACACTTTAGTTACATCTCAGTAACACACCTTAGTTACATCTCAGTAACACACCTTAGTTACATCTCAGTAACACACCTTAGTTACATCTTAGTTACACACTTTAGTTACATCTCAGTAACACACCTTAGTTACATCTCAGTAACACATCTTAGTTACATCTCAGTAACACACCTTAGTTACATCTCAGTAACACACCTTAGTTACATCTCAGTAACACACCTTAGTTACATCTTAGTTACACACCTTAGTTACATCTTAGTTACACACCTTAGTTACATCTCAGTAACACACCTTAGTTACATCTCAGTAACTCACCTTAGTTACATCTCAGTAACACACCTTAGTTAAATCTTAGTTACACACCTTAGTTACATCTTAGTTACACACCTTAGTTATGTCTTTGTATCGCATCTTAGTCACACAGCTTAGTTTTAAAGCATCTTCATCATCACCATCATCTGTTCTTAATTGCTGGCTGGTTAACTGCTTAGACATGTGTGTGTTCTTTAGTGCCTGTGTGTTCTTTAGTGCCTGTGTGTGTCTGTGTGTTCTTTAGTGCCTGTGTGTGTCTGTGTGTTCTTTAGTGCCTGTGTGTGTCTGTGTGTTCTTTAGTGCCAGTGTGTGTCTGTGTGTGTCTGTGTGTTCTTTAGTGCCTGTGTGTTCTTTAGTGCCTGTGTGTGTCTGTGTGTTCTTTAGTGCCTGTGTGTGTCTGTGTGTTCTTTAGTGCCTGTGTGTGTCTGTGTGTTCTTTAGTGCCTGTGTGTGTCTGTGTGTTCTTTAGTGCCTGTGTGTGTTTGTGTGTTCTTTAGTGCCTGTGTGTGTCTGTCTGTGTTTGTGGTCTGAGTCTCTCTCTCTCTTTGATTTAGATGGATTAACTCTGATCGTACCATTTCTAAGTAAGTGTTCAAATCTGTGTGTGCTTATGTGGCTGAAATAAGGCATGCATCTCAACATTTCTCTTAACTAGGCATCATCTTCCCAGCAGATCTCTCTCTGCTCACCTCATCCTCCCAGTAGATCTCTGCTCACCTCATCCTCCCAGTAGATCTCTGCTCACCTCATCCTCCCAGTAGATCTCTCTGCTCACCTCATTCTTCCAGTAGATCTCTCTCTGCTCACCTCATCCTTCCAGTAGATCTCTCTCTGCTCACCTCATCCTCCCAGTAGATCTCTGCTCACCTCATCCTCCCAGTAGATCTCTGCTCACCTCATTCTCCCAGTAGATCTCTCTGCTCACCTCATCCTTCCAGTAGATCTCTCTGCTCACCTCATCCTCCCAGCAGATCTCTCTCTGCTCACCTCATCCTCCCAGTAGATCTCTGCTCACCTCATCCTCCCAGTAGATCTCTGCTCACCTCATCCTCCCAGTAGATCTCTGCTCACCTCATCCTCCCAGTAGATCTCTCTGCTCACCTCATTCTTCCAGTAGATCTCTCTCTGCTCACCTCATCCTTCCAGTAGATCTCTCTCTGCTCACCTCATCCTCCCAGTAGATCTCTGCTCACCTCATCCTCCCAGTAGATCTCTGCTCACCTCATCCTCCCAGTAGATCTCTCTTCTCATCTCATCCTCCCAGTAGATCTCTCTCTGTTTACCTAATCCTTCCAGCAGATCTCTCAGTGCTCACCTCATCCTCCCAGTAGATCTCTCACTGCTCACCTCATCCTCCCAGTAGATCTCTCTGCTCACCTCATCCTCCCAGTAGATCTCTCTGCTCACCTCATTCTTCCAGTAGATCTCTCTCTGCTCACCTCATCCTGCCAGTAGATCTCTCTCTGCTCACCTCATCCTCCCAGTAGATCTCTCTGCTCACCTCATTCTTCCAGTAGATCTCTCTGTGCTCACCCCATCCTTCCAGTAGATCTCTCTCTGCTCACCTCATCCTTCCAGTAGATCTCTCTGCTCACCTCATCCTTCCAGTAGATCTCTCTCTGCTCACCTCATCCTCCCAGTAGATCTCTCTTCTAATCTCATCCTCCCAGTAGATCTCTCTCTGCTCACCTCATCCTCCCAGTAGATCTCTCTTCTAATCTCATCCTCCCAGTAGATCTCTCTGCTCATCTCATCCTCCCAGTAGATCTCTCTTCTCATCTCATCCTCCCAGTAGATCTCTCTCTGTTTACCTCATCCTCCCAGTAGATCTCTCTGCTCACCTCATTCTTCCAGTAGATCTCTCTGATCACCTCATCCTTCCAGTAGATCTCTCTGCTCACCTCATCTTCCCAGTAGATCTCTCTGCTCACCCCGTCCTTCCAGTAGATCTCTCTCTGCTCACCTCATCCTCCCAGTAGATATCTCTACTCGAGTCCAGGTGGCTTAGATACATTGTCATAGATCACCATAGTTACGTCATAGTTGAAACCAGACCCCACCTTCTGATGGCTGTCTTTCCTGTGCAGGGTGTTCGGCTTTGTGGCCCGGAAGCCCGGCAGCCTAGCAGAGAACGTGTGTCACCTGTTTGCAGAGCTGGATCCTGAGCAGCCGGCCGGCGCCATCGTCAACTTCATCAACAAGGTGCTTCTGGGCTCCCAGCAACGCCGATAGACCACCAAGATCACCATGGAGACCACACACCCTTGAATTCACCATGGAGACCACAAACCATCTGTTATTCCATCCAACACAACCGTTCCTTCCTATTCACACACACTCCAGCTGTATAAACACACAGACGCGCACAAAGACTCACCTGCACATTATGTTTCACCCCTAGCTCACCTGGAGAAACAGGTTTACTAGCTCGATATTTAACCAGACCAGATTACAACAGATCTTCTATCACAGTGATTCTGCCCATGAAAAACGGGTCTCTGTACAGTATTTCAGCCACTTCTCAAGAAACACATTGTTACCCTGGCAACCAAGTGCCACGTTAACCACATACCATGTTAACCACATACCATGTTAACCACATACTATGTTAACTACATACCATGTTAACTACAAACCATGTTAACTACAAACCATGTTAACTACAAACCATGTTAACCACACCCACCTCTTAAAGCCCACTGACCCAAAGACAGAGCACTCCTGTATTATGAAGCTTTAATCAATTATATTTTTGTATTTCGCTACATATATCTGCATTTATATTATTTGTATAAAATTGTAAGTGTGTTTTATGTTAGACACCAAGGAGACACTACTTGTTTGACAGCAGTAATATATATAGTGGTCTGTTTTTGTTATTGGTCAATACATGTAGTAATATATTTTATATATTTTATATATTTTTCTCACATGCAGCTAGAAAAGTTAAACGTTTGTATAGGAATCTGTAATAAGCTTTTTATGCACAAATGAAGAATAAAATTAAAACGTAAAAGTTGTGGTACCAAATATCAAATGGCAGTTTTATTTAAATTATCCTCAACAACATGAAAACTATATAGGGATAAAGGTGCCAAGACTAAATACATGTATAAATAAATAATTCAATGGTTGAATACTTGAATAAATAAATAACTTTGTCACTGACTAAATAAATGACAAATTATATAATTTTATGCCTAATTGACATATAACATTTAAGAAATACAAAGTGTGCGTTTCTTTATTCCTGCATTCATTAGAATTCCTGAATTTTGTCACTACTACTTCTACAATTCACATCCAATCGTCCCCATTTTTGGCTGGCAACATCGTCAGACCAAGCCTCACTTATGTTTATACTATGTCTTCAATCCAGAAGGAATCAAACCATGGATGACAATTTTTTTTTTAAAGACAGTAGAAAGAAGAACAATTGATATAAAGATTTTAAGTTGCTATACTGTCAGTACACTGTTTTTACAAAGTTGTTACACCGTTATTATGTTGTTATTATACTTTCTACAAAGTGAACACTCTGGTATTAAATTGGTATTAAACTTTATACCAGTTATTACCACATTGTTACACTGTTATTAAGTAGTTGTTACACTTTATACCAGTTATTACTACATTGTTACACTATTATTAAGTTGTTATTAAACTTTTTACCAGTTATTACCACGTTGTTACACTGTTGTTCAGTTATTATTACTTTTTAAATAGTTTTAGCTGTGGTTAGTGGTCCGATGACTTTTGCAGCAATGAATCCTGATGTGTCAGCAAGGCTAAAAAAGGTTAGTTTGTTTTTGTTACTCACTGTTATTATGTTGTTTTTATACTTTCTACAAAGTGAATACACTGGTATTAAGTTGTTGTTACACTTTATACCAGTTATTACTACATTATTACACCGTTATTACGTTATTACACTTTTTACCAGTTATTACCACATTGTTACATTGTTATTAAGTTATTATTACTTTTAAATAGTTTTAGCTGTGGTTAGTGGTCCGATGACTTTTGCAGCAATGAATCCTGATGTGTCAGCAAGGCCAAATCAGGGTTATTTTGTGTTTGTTACTCACTGAACCTGGAAATCAGCTTGTAAAACGCTTTTGAAGTTGTTTTTACACTTTATACCAGTTATCACTACATTGTTACACTGTTATTACGTTGGTATTACACTTTGTACCAGTTATTACTACATTGTTAGACTGTTATTAAGTTGTTGTTACACTTTATACCCGTTATTACTACATTGTTACACTATTATTACATTGTTATCAAACTTTTTACCAGTTATTACCACGTTGTTACATTGTTATTAAGTTATTATTACTTTTTAAATAGTTTTAGCTGTGGTTAGTGGTCTGATGACTTTTGCAGCAATGAATCCTGATGTGTCAGCAAGGCTAAATAAGGTTATTTTGTTTTTGTTACTCACTGTTATTATGTTGTTATTATACTTTCTACAAAGTGAATACACTGGTATTAAGTTGTTGTTACACTTTATACCAGTTATTACTACATTGTTACACTGTTATTACGTTGTTATTAAACTTTTTACTAGTTATTACCATGTTGTTACACTGTTATTAAGTATTTGTTACACTTTATACCAGTTATCACTACATTGTTACAGTGTTATTACGTTGTTATTAAACTTTTTACTAGTTATTACCATGTTGTTACATTGTTATTAAGTTATTATTACTTTTTAAATAGTTTCATCTTTGGTCCGATGACTTTTGCAGCAATTAATCCTGATGTGTCAGCAAGGCCAAATCAGGGTTATTTTGTGTTTGTGGGGTCCACTGAACCTGGAAATCAGCTTGTAAAACACTTTTGATTTTGGTTTATACTTTGAGTTAAATCCAGAAAGAATCAAACCATGGATGAATACAAGTTAAAAAAATGACAGTAGAAAGAAGAAAAATGTATATAAAGATTGTAAGTTGCTATACTGTTATTACACTTTTTATCTGTTTTTACAAAGTTGTTACACCGTTATTATGTTGTTATTATACTTTATACAAAGTGAATACACTGGTATTAAGTTGGTATTAGACTTTATACCAGTAATTACTGGTACACTATTGTTACACTGTTTTAAGTTGTTGTTGCACTTTATACCAGTTATTACTACATTATTACACTGTTATTAAATTGTTATGAAACTTTTTACCAGTTATTACCACGTTGTTACATTGTTATTAAGTTATTATTACTTTTTAAATAGTTTTAGCTGTGGTTAGTGGTCCGATGACTTTTGCAGCAATGAATCCTGATGTGTCAGCAAGGCCAAATCAGGGTTATTTTGTGTTTGTTACTCACTGTTATTATGTTGTTTTTATACTTTCTACAAAGTGAATACACTGGTATTAAGTTGTTGTTACACTTTATACCACTTATAACTACATTGTTACACTGTTTTTCTGTGTTATTAAACTTTTTACTAGTTATTACCATGTTGTTACACTGTTATTAAGTAGTTGTTACATTGTTATTAAGTTATTATTACTTTTAAATAGTTTTAGCTGTGGTTAGTGGTCCGATAACTTTTGCAGCAATGAATCCTGATGTGTCAGCAAGGCCAAATCAGGGTTATTTTGTGTTTGTTACTCACTGAACCTGGAAATCTGCTTGTAAAACGCTTTTGAAGTTGTTTTTACACTTTATACCAGTTATCACTACATTGTTACACTGTTATTACGTTGGTATTACACTTTATACCAGTTATTACCACATTGTTACACTGTTATTAAGTTGTTGTTACACTTTATACCCGTTATTACTACATTGTTAGACTATTATTACATTGTTATTAAACTTTTTACCAGTTATTACCACGTTGTTACATTGTTTTTAAGTTATTATTACTTTTTAAATAGTTTTAGCTGTGGTTAGTGGTCCGATGACTTTTGCAGCAATGAATCCTGATGTGTCAGCAAGGCTAAAAAAGGTTATTTTGTTTTTGTTACTCACTGTTATTATGTTGTTATTATACTTTCTACAAAGTGAATACACTGGTATTAAGTTGTTGTTACACTTTATAGCAGTTATTACTACATTGTTACACTGTTATTACGTTGTTATTAAACTTTTTACTAGTTATTACCATGTTGTTACACTGTTATTAAGTAGTTGTTACACTGTTATTAAGTAGTTGTTACACTGTTATTAAGTAGTTGTTACACTTTATACCAGTTATCACTACATTGTTACAGTGTTATTACGTTGTTATTAAACTTTTTACTAGTTATTACCATGTTGTTACATTGTTATTAAGTTATTATTACTTTTTAAATAGTTTCTTTTTAAATAGTCCACTGAACCTGGAAATCAGCTTGTAAAACACTTTTGATTTTGGTTTATACTTCGAGTTTAATCCAGAAAGAATCAAACCATGGATGAATACAAGTTTAAAAAAAGACAGTAGAAAGAAGAACAATTTATACAAAGATTGTAAGTTGCTATACTGTTATTACACTTTTTATCTGTTTTTACAAAGTTGTTACACCGTTATTATGTTGTTATTATACTTTATACAAAGTGAATACACTGGTATTAAGTTGGTATTAGACTTTATACCAGTAATTACTGGTACATTATTGTTACACTGTTTTTAAGTTGTTGTTGCACTTTATACCAGTTATTACTACATTGTTACACTATTATTACATTGTTATTAAACTTTTTACCAGTTATTACCACGTTGTTACATTGTTATTAAGTTATTATTATTTTTTAAATAGTTTTAGCTGTGGTTAGTGGTCTGATGACTTTTGCAGCAATGAATCCTGATGTGTCAGCAAGACTAAATAAGGTTATTTTGTTTTTGTTACTCACTGTTATTATGTTGTTATTATACTTTCTACAAAGTGAATACACTGGTATTAAGTTGTTGTTACACTTTATACCACTTATAACTACATTGTTACACTGTTTTTCTGTGTTATTAAACTTTTTACTAGTTATTACCATGTTGTTACACTGTTATTAAGTAGTTGTTACACTTTATACCAGTTATCACTACATTGTTACACTGTTATTACATTGTATTAAACTTTTTACCAGTTATTACCACGTTGTTACATTGTTATTAAGTTATTATTACTTTTTAAATAGTTTTAGCTGTGGTTAGTGGTCCGATGACTTTTGCAGCAATGAATCCTGATGTGTCAGCAAGGCCAAATAAGGGTTATTTGGTTTTTGTTACTCACTGTTATTATGTTGTTTTTATACTTTCTACAAAGTGAATACACTGGTATTAAGTTGTTGTTACACTTTATACCAGTTATTACTACATTGTTACACTGTTATTACGTTGTTATTAAACTTTTTACTAGTTATTACCATGTTGTTACACTGTTATTAAGTAGTTGTTACACTTTATACCAGGTATCACTACATTGTTACACTGTTATTACGTTGTTATTACATTTTGACCAGTTACCACGTTGTTACATTGTTATTAAGTTATGATTACTTTTTAAATAGTTTCATCTTTGGTCCGATGACTTTTGCAGCAATTAATCCTGATGTGTCAGCAAGGCCAAATCAGGGTAAATTTGTGTTTGTTACTCACAGAACCTGGAAATCAACTTGTAAACTGCTTTTGATTGTGGTTTATACTTTGTGTTAAATTCAGAAAGAATCAAACCATGGATGACGAAAAGTTTGCAAAAAGACAGTGGGAAAAAAAAACATTATGTAAAGATTTGAGGTTGCTATACTGTTATTAGGACTCCTCCGTCAGTTATCCATAGGATTTTTGATGTTCACAATCCTTTGTCTGTTACAGCACAGGGGGCACTACAGTCTTGGATGTATTCACACCAAACATGCAGATTGTATAGTCTAATTAAATGTTGTAGGTCAATTAGACATTAAATTATATAATCGGTCACTTATTGTCTTTGTGATATTGATTTATTAATTAAAGTTTCTTACCATTCAATTCTTTATTTATGCATTCTTTTATTTAGTTTTGGCCCCTTTATACCTCCACAGAAAACAACAATTGTTTATAGTATTGAATACTTTTATTAGTTCACAAGTCCCTTATTTTACAGTCAAGCACAATTTTATTTTCCAAATTTTAATCAATGAAGCAAGATGCAGTCTAACAATAACAAATACCTTTCCCTTTTTAAAATTTTTGAAAATCATCACTTTGAATTCCCACTTTCCTCTTCCTCTGAAGAACACGCCCTCCTGACCTCTGACCCCTGCAGGATATGACCTCAGACCAGAGTGGGTCAGCGCTCTGCTTCTTGACCTCTGCAGGATATGACCTCAGACCAGAGTGGGTCAGCGCTCTGCTTCTTGACCTCTGCAGGATATGACCTCAGACCAGAGTGGGTCAGCGCTCTGCTTCTTGAACTAAACACAAGGACCAGTGTGACCAGACTCAGGGAGAGGAGGGGGGGAGGAGTGTGTGTGTGTGTGAGCAGGGCAAGCCCAGAGAGTGTGCGGCTGGTGTGTCAGAGCTGGTGTGTCAGAGCTGGTGTGTCAGAGCTGGTGTGTCAGAGCTGGTGTGTCAGAGCTGGTGTGTCAGAGCTGGCGTGTCAGAGCTGGTGTGTCAGAGCTGGTGTGTCGTGGTGTTGGAGCCACAGTCAATGTAGCGATAAGCTTCCAGGGTGTTCTGAGATGTCCTCACCATGTAGGAAGTCTTCACAGTGGTCCTGGAGACACACACACACACACACACATACACACAGATTTACTAGAGATCTGATTGGAACAAACAACAGGAGCAGGAAGAGAGGTAGATACTCACTGCATGAACACCACTATGTTGTGAACCTTGACACTGGCCATGGTACAAAACGCACTGGAGAGGAAGAGGAAATGTTAGCATATATGTTAACATATAGCTTGGAGACAGGTCAGTGTAGATGTAGAGATTCTAGACAGGTCAGTGTAGATGTAGAGATTCTAGACAGGTCAGTATAGATTTAGAGATTCTAGACAGGTCAGTATAGATTTAGAGATTCTAGACAGGTCAGTGTAGATGTAGAGATTCTAGACAGGTCAGTATAGATGTAGAGATTCTAGACAGGGCAGTGTAGATGTAGAGATTCTAGACAGGGCAGTGTAGATGTAGAGATTCTAGACAGGGCAGTGTAGATGTAGAGATTCTAGACAGGTCAGTGTAGATGTAGACATGTCAACATACTTACTAAACATACGACGCACTTCCACTGATCTCCACACTAACAGTGAAGTTCACCTACAAGCACAGAAACACCTTGTTACCTGAGGGGGGAGGAGGGGGGGTGAGGAGGGGGGTGAGGAGGGAGGGGTGAGGAGGGAGGGGTGAGGAGGGAGGGGTGAGGAGGGAGGGGTGA
The DNA here is from genome assembly GCA_030340685.1 of Protosalanx chinensis. Taxonomy (NCBI): domain Eukaryota; kingdom Metazoa; phylum Chordata; class Actinopteri; order Osmeriformes; family Salangidae; genus Protosalanx; species Protosalanx chinensis. Next base: position 17,498,444 of record CM059320.1, on the reverse strand, counting down.
GGAGGGAGGGGTGAGGAGGGGGGTTAGGGTTAGTGGGAGGGTACCTGTCTGTGGCTGAGTGGTTGGATACTCAGGATGTTGTCTGTCTGCTTAGTTCCGATGACAGTCTTCATGTAGAGCACCTGACAGCTCACACTGTCCACCAGCACCGTGAAGAAGTTCGGATTACTGAAGTTAAGCGAGCTCTGGAGGACAGAGAGGAGGACAGGGGGAGGACAGAGAGGAGGACAGAGAGGAGGACAGGGGGAGGACAGAGAGGAGGACAGAGAGGAGGACAGAGAGGAGGACAGAGGGAGGACAGAGAGAGGACAGAGAGGAGGACAGAGAGGAGGACAGAGAGGAGGACAGGGGGAGGACAGAGAGGAGGACAGGGGGAGGACAGGGGGAGGACAGGGGGAGGACAGAGAGGAGGACAGGGGGAGGACAGAGAGGAGGACAGGGGGAGGACAGAGAGGAGGACAGGGGGAGGACAGAGAGGAGGACAGAGAGGAGGACAGAGAGGAGGACAGGGGGAGGACAGAGAGGAGGACAGGGGGAGGACAGAGAGGAGGACAGAGAGGACAGAGAGGAGGACAGAGAGGAGGACAGGGGGAGGACAGAGAGGAGGACAGGGGGAGGACAGAGAGGAGGACAGAGGGAGGACAGAGAGGAGGACAGGGGGAGGACAGAGAGGAGGACAGGGGGAGGACAGAGAGGAGGACAGAGAGGAGGACAGAGAGGAGGACAGAGAGGAGGACAGGGGGAGGACAGAGAGGAGGACAGGGGGAGGACAGGGGGAGGACAGGGGGAGGACAGAGAGGAGGACAGGGGGAGGACAGAGAGGAGGACAGGGGGAGGACAGAGAGGAGGACAGAGAGGAGGACAGGGGGAGGACAGAGGGAGGACAGAGAGAGGACAGAGAGGAGGACAGAGAGGAGGACAGAGAGGAGGACAGGGGGAGGACAGAGAGGAGGACAGGGGGAGGACAGGGGGAGGACAGGGGGAGGACAGAGAGGAGGACAGGGGGAGGACAGAGAGGAGGACAGGGGGAGGACAGAGAGGAGGACAGGGGGAGGACAGAGAGGAGGACAGAGAGGAGGACAGAGAGGAGGACAGGGGGAGGACAGAGAGGAGGACAGGGGGAGGACAGAGAGGAGGACAGAGAGGACAGAGAGGAGGACAGAGAGGAGGACAGGGGGAGGACAGAGAGGAGGACAGGGGGAGGACAGAGAGGAGGACAGAGAGGAGGACAGAGAGGAGGACAGAGAGGAGGACAGGGGGAGGACAGAGAGGAGGACAGGGGGAGGACAGGGGGAGGACAGGGGGAGGACAGAGAGGAGGACAGGGGGAGGACAGAGAGGAGGACAGGGGGAGGACAGAGAGGAGGACAGAGAGGAGGACAGGGGGAGGACAGAGAGGAGGACAGGGGGAGGACAGAGAGGAGGACAGGGAGGAGGACAGAGAGGAGGACAGGGGGAGGACAGAGAGGAGGACAGGGGGAGGACAGAGAGGAGGACAGGGGGAGGACAGAGAGGAGGACAGAGAGGAGGACAGAGAGGACAGGGGGAGGACAGAGAGGAGGACAGGGGGAGGACAGAGAAGAGGACAGGGGGAGGACAGAGAGGAGGACAGGGGGAGGACAGAGAGGAGGACAGGGGGAGGACAGAGAGGAGGACAGGGGGAGGACAGAGAGGAGGACAGGGGGAGGACAGAGAGGAGGACAGGGGGAGGACAGAGAGGAGGACAGGGGGAGGACAGAGAGGAGGACAGGGAGGAGGACAGAGAGGAGGACAGGGGGAGGACAGAGAGGAGGACAGGGGGAGGACAGAGAGGAGGACAGGGGGAGGAAAGAGAGCAGGACAGGGGGAGGACAGAGAGGAGGACAGGGGGACGACAGAGAGGAGGACAGAGAGGAGGACAGGGAGGAGGACAGGGAGGAGGACAGAAAGGAGGACAGAGAGGAGGACAGGGGGAGGAAAGAGAGCAGGACAGGGGGAGGACAGAGAGGAGGACAGGGGGAGGACAGAGAGGAGGACAGAGAGGAGGACAGGGAGGAGGACAGGGAGGAGGACAGAGAGGAGGACAGAGAGGAGGACAGGGAGGACAGAGAGGAGGACAGAGAGGAGGACAGGGGGAGGACAGAGAGGAGGACAGAGAGGAGGACAGGGGGAGAACAAGAGGAGGAGGACAGGGAGGAGGACAGAGAGGAGGACAGGGGGAGGACAGAGAGGAGGACAGGGGGAGGACAAGGGGAGGACAGGGAGGAGGACAGATAGGAGGACAGATAGGAGGACAGAGAGGAGGACAGAGAGGAGGACAGGGGGAGGACAAGAGGAGGAGGACAGGGAGGAGGACAGGGGAAGGACAGAGAGGAGGACAGGGGAAGGACAGGGGGAGGACAGGGAGGACAGAGGGGGACAGAGAGGAGGACAGAGAGGAGGACAGAGAGGAGGACAGGGGAAGGACAGAGAGGAGGACAGGGGGAGGACAGAGAGGAGGACAGGGGGAGGACAGAGAGGAGGACAGGGGGAGGACAGGAGGGGCGCTTGAACCTGTCTCTTGATCGGCAGTCAAATGCTCATCAACTTAACTATTTGACCCACCCTACCTCCACCCTACCTCCACCCTACCTCCACCCTACCTCCACCCTTCCTCCACCCTACCTCCACCCTACCTTCATCCTACCTCCACCCTACCTCCATCCTACCTCCACCCTACCTCCACCCTACCTCCATCCTACCTCCATCCTACCTCCACCCTACCTCCACCCTACCTCCATCCTACCTCCATCCTACCTCCACCCTACCTCCATCCTACCTTCACCCTACCTCCATCCTACCTCCATCCTACCTACATCCTACCTCCACCACTGAACTGAACACATTCTAATGGGCAGTCACTAAGCTCCACCCACCTCCTGTTTAACTGAACACTCTAAAGTGTTGGGACAATCACTAAGCTCCACCCACCTCCTGTTTAACTGAACACTCTAATGTGTTGGGACAGTCACTAAGCTCCACCCAGCTCCTGTTTAACTGAACACTCTAAAGTGTTGGGACAGTCTCACCGTCATGTTCATCATGACCTTCATGTTAGGAGGGTCAAACCAGACGATGACAGATCGTATCCCATCATCCTCCACCAGGACGGAGCGAGGCAAGAGGAAGAAAACCACCATGACCGAGGCTAGCAGGCACAGCACTGCTGACAGCACCACGTACAACTTCCTGTAGAGGCACACATCACTTCCTCTCAATGTCCTTGTTCCAGACCAGGAAAATGAACATTATCAGTCAGATCCTGTCCACTAGCTGGAGGCATTTAAGAGAAGTACAGATCAACAACTCAATGAACACTAACACTGTGATAATGACACTGTGATAATGACACTGTGATAATGACACTGTGATAATGACAGTGATAATGACACTGTGATAAAGAGAGTGATAATGACACTGTGCTAATGACACTGTGATAATGAGAGTGATAATGACACTGTGATGAGGGTGATAATGAAACTGTGATAATGAGGGTGATAATGAAACTGTGATAATGATAATGATAATGACACTGTGATAATGATAGTGATAATGATAGTGATAATGATAGTGATAATGATAGTGATAATGATAGTGATAATGACACTGTGATAATGATAGTGATAATGACACTGTGATAATGAGGGTGATAATGACACTGTGATAATGAGGGTGATAATGACACTGTGATAATGAGGGTGATAATGACACTGTGATAATGAGGGTGATAATGACACTGTGATAATGAGGGTGATAAAGACACTGTGATAATGATAGTGATGACACAGTGATAATGATAGTGATGACACTGTGATAATGCGGGTGATAATGACAGGAGTGTTTCCTCACGTCCTCTGAGGCTGCAGTCTCTGGTCGCTGTACGGGATCAGAGCCACCAGCTCGTTCACCTGCTCTGAAGGACAACCACACATGCACGTTCAAACCAACACGCGCCGCCGTTCTGTTCACATCATGGCATGGATGAGCGCGAGCTACCTGAGGGGATGCGCCCCGTGCCCTGGCACGTGGGGCAGGTGATGCTGTCTCTGCCGGTAAATTCCACATACGGGAACTGTGCGATGGCTTCCTGTCGGTCCAGCCCGTCTAGAGAGTCATCTTCATAATCCCTGTCCCCGCGCGCTCGGCCCGTGACCCCGGTATCCGGTAGCAACAGAAGCGCGCTGCCGCTACGAGACATGCTTGTCCCCATGTGTGCGCGTGGATGGCGGGTGATCAGTCAGCTGTCCACGAGCTGGTATCTAGCTCTGCTGTCTCGCGGACTCAAACTGTCACGTGCTCAGTCACAGGTGGTCAAAGCAACATGGTGATGAACAAAACCGCAAAAAGTTCACGGGGTCACCGATAAAAACCAGCAGTCAGCACAATTAGTCTATGAAGTTAACAGCACAGTAACTTGTCAAGCTAGTTATCCAACGTCAGAAAGCGTCATGTAACTGTTAACTAACGCATGTTCTTTAAAAACTAAACGTGGATCCTTTAAACATCCATGTCATGTTGCTCTTCTGCATCACAGTGAAATGTGCTGTCTGTTGTTGTTCCGGGTTATTGAGATGCTTTCGGGAAGTACGTCACGTGTTACAGTGAAACGTCTTTCACTCAAGAATCATAGAGATAATAAATAATATGTATATATTATTATGTAATAATTATAAATAATGTATACGTCAAGAATAAGTAAACTGCAGACAATCATAAAAAAAGACTGATTATTAAAGTTAAACAGATTTTTTCACTCCAGTTTAACAAGTATAAGCTTGTAAATGTAAGCTGTTTTAACCACCCACACATTCTGCTGTCTGTCTGTCTGCTGCCTGTCTGTCTGCTGCCTGCCTGCTGTCTGTCTGTCTGTCTGCTGTCTGTCTGTCTGCTGCCTGCCTGCTGTCTGTCTGTCTGTCTGTCTGCTGCCTGTCTGCTGTCTGTCTGTCTGTCTGTCTGCTGTCTGTCTGCTGCCTGTCTGCTGTCTGTCTGTCTGTCTGTCTGCTGCCTGTCTGCTGTCTGTCTGCTGCCTGTCTGCTGTCTGTCTGTCTGTCTGTCTGCTGTCTGTCTGCTGCCTGTCTGCTGTCTGTCTGTCTGCTGCCTGTCTGCTGCCTGCCTGCTGTCTGTCTGCTCTCTGTCTGCTGTCTGTCTGTCTGTCTGCTGCCTGTCTGCTGCCTGCCTGCTGTCTGTCTGTCTGTCTGCTGCCTGCCTGCTGTCTGTCTGTCTGTCTGCTGTCTGTCTGCTGCCTGTCTGCTGCCTGCCTGCTGTCTGTCTGTCTGTCTGCTGCCTGTCTGCTGTCTGTCTGCTGCCTGTCTGCTGCCTGTCTGCTGCCTGTCTGCTGCCTGCCTGTCTGTCTATCTGCTGTCTGTCTGCTGTCTGTCTGTCTGTCTGCTGCCTGTCTGCTGCCTGTCTGCTGTCTGTCTGCTGCCTGTCTGCTGCCTGCCTGCTGTCTGTCTGTGTGTCTGCTGCCTGTCTGCTGTCTGTCTGCTGCCTGTCTGCTGTCTGTCTGTCTGCCTGCCTGCTGTCTGTCTGCTGCCTGTCTGCTGCCTGTCTGCTGCCTGTCTGCTGCCTGCCTGTCTGTCTATCTGCTGTCTGTCTGCTGTCTGTCTGTCTGTCTGTCTGTCTGCTGCCTGTCTGCTGCCTGTCTGCTGTCTGTCTGTCTGTCTGTCTGCTGCCTGTCTGTCTGTCTGCTGCCTGTCTGCTGTCTGTCTGCTGCCTGTCTGCTGCCTGTCTGTCTGCTGCCTGTCTGCTGTCTGTCTGCTGTCTGTATCATCCTATGGTTGTATTGGACAATGTATAATACAACATCTGTTCATGGATGGGCATTGTGGAGGAATCAGTAACTCAGGTAGAGACAGTTTAACATGTCAATGTAAATAAAAGATACCAAGACTTATCTTTCATGATATTTTCTTTATTCAGTCACATGACTTCTTCTGCCTTGAATCATCGTCTTCCTCAGTGGACCTGAATATGGAGGATCAACAGGAGATGACATCATCACGTGTGACTCCAGGAGATGACATCATCACGTGTGACTCCAGGAGATGACATCATCACGTATGACTCGGCTCCTCTGCTTGTGCTGCCAGTCTCTTCTTCAGCTCATCATTCTCTCTCTGGAGGACTTTGTTCTGTAGAGGAGGATCAAAGAGGATTAACCCTGTCATAACCCTGTCATAACCCTGCTATAACCCTGCCACAACCCTGTCATAACCCGGTCATAACCCTGCTATAACCCTGCCATAACCCTGCCATAACCCTGTCATAACCCTGCTATAACCCTGTCATAACCCTGTCATAACCCTGCCATAACCCTGCCATAGCCCTGCTATAACCCTGCTATAACCCTGTCATAACCCTGCCATAACCCTGCTATAACCCTGTCATAACCCTGTCATAACCCTGCTATAACCCTGTCATAACCCTGTCAAAACCCTGCCATAACCCTGTCATAACCCTGTCATAACCCTGTCATAACCCTGTCATAGCCCTGCCATAACCCTGTCATAACCCTGCTATAACACTGCCATAACCCTGTCATAACCCTGTCATAACCCTGCTATAACCCTGTCATAACCCTGCCATAACCCTGCCATAGCCCTGCTATAACCCTGCTATAGCCCTGTCATAATCCTGTCATAACCCTGCTATAACCCTGCTATAACCCTGTCATAACCCTGCTATAACCCTGTCATAACCCTGTCATAATCCTGCCATAACCCTGTCATAACCCTGTCATAACCCTGTCATAACCCTGCTATAACCCTGTCATAACCCTGCTATAACCCTGTCATAACCCTGCTATAACCCTGTCATAACCCTGTCATAACCCTGTCATAACCCTGTCATAACCCTGCCATAACCCTGTCATAACCCTGTCATAACCCTGTCATAACCCTGTCATAACCCTGCCATAACCCTGTCATAACCCTGTCATAACCCTGTCATAACCCTGCCATAACCCTGCCATAACCCTGTCATAACCCTGTCATAACCCTGTCATAACCCTGTCATAACCCTGCCATAACCCTGCCATAACCCTGCCATAACCCTGTCATAACCCTGCCATAACCCTGTCATAACCCTGCCATAACCCTAGGGTTTGACAAACCTTGTGTCTTAGGGCCTCCACAACCAGGTCCCGCCCCCCCGGTATACTCTGCTTCCTACGGGAGGCCAGGAAGGCATCTCCTATGATGGACACCAGCAGGGGGGTCTGCAGGGGGAGAGGGGAGGTCATCACAAGGCTGAACCAGTCACTGGGCAGAATGCTGTTAACCAGCTTGGCTGGCAGGTGCAGAGGATCAACACTCACAAACTTGCTGCTCTGGATAAAGTAGCAGTGGTAGGACACTGCTGCTGGGTGTCTGGCCACAAAACCCAACACTTTGGGGGAAGAAGGGAGGATGCCACAGAAGGACACAGATGGGAGGGGGCATGTGTACAGCATGAACTGGGGGAGGGAGAGAGGGGGAGGGATGGTTGGAGGGGGTAGAGGGAGGGAGGGATGGATGGATAAAGGGGGTAGAGGGAGGGAGGGATGGATGGAGGGGGTAGAGGGAGGGAGGGATGGATGGAGGGGGTAGAGGGAGGGAGGGATGGATGGATAAAGGGGGTAGAGGGAGGGAGGGATGGATGGAGGGGGTAGAGGGAGGGAGGGATGGATGGATAAAGGGGGTAGAGGGAGGGAGGGATGGATGGAGGGGGTAGAGGGAGGGAGGGATGGATGGATAAAGGGGGTAGAGGGAGGGAGGGATGGATAAAGGGGGTAGAGGGAGGGAGGGATGGATGGAGGGGGTAGAGGGAGGGAGGGATGGATGGATAAAGGGGGTAGAGGGAGGGACGGAATGAGGAGGGGGGAGGGGGAAGAAGAGACCAGAGGAAGAGGAGCAGGTGAAAAAAGGGAGAGAACGTTCTAAGCATGTGTGTGTTTTATTTGTGGGCTGGCCACACCCTTAAGACAGAAAACCACACCTCTTTTCCATTTAGCCACACCCCTCACCTTGGACTTGTGCTCCAGGATGTCGATGCTGCTCTCAGACAGGAAGACACACACCTTACTCTTCTTCTGAAGTTTCTCAGTGGAATCATTTCTGTCTGGAGTCTGAAAGGAGAGGGATTGTATGTCCCCATCATGTTTGTGTGTGTATAGTTGTGTGAGCGTATATGTCTGTGTGTGTGTGTGTGTGTGTGTGTGTGAACAGAGAGGACACCTTCAGGCTGTGCCACGCCTCAGTCAGGATCTGCATTCCATCCGGTCGGACCACCTCCACACGCCCTAGGAACTACACACACACACAGACAGACACAGACACACACACACACACACAGAGAGACACACACACACACAGACACACACACACAGACACACACACAGACACACTAATAAAGAGTGTCTGCTAATACTTCTTTGTGATCCGAGCCTCATGATGTTGTCACCTTAACAGAGAAGGAGATCTCAGTCTCCTCTTCAGACACGTCGCTCATCTTCTCTGTTCAGAGAGCCTGGATCAAACCAGCACAACCAGCACAAAGTACCACAAAGATTTATTACATTTTATTATACAAAGTTTGATGTGTAGTTTCCACTAGCTACCATGTTTTACTGTCTGGTTAACTGTATAACTAGTATACAGTATACTATAATGAATATATAGTATATATTATATATATATATACAATCACTTTCCCATTCAGTTTGCATCCAAGAGTGTCTGTTATCAGGCCCTCGGACTAAGAATCAGAAGGTTGCAAGTTCAATTCCCGGCTAAGGCAACATGACGTTGTGTCCTTGGGCAAGGCACTTCACCCTACATGCTTCAGGTGGAATGTCCCTGTTATGTACTGTAAGTCGCTCTGGATAAGATTGTCTGCTAAATGTGACCCTACTTTGCCACATAAAAACATAGTTTCCATTTCTGAATCTGTTTATCGCTGTAACACATGCAGCGCCATGTTAAGTAAACATATGCTAGTTCTTGTGTTTGAAAGACTGGAGTAGAGGTCAACACACACACACACACACCAATCAACACACACACACCAGTCAACACACACACACACACCAATCAACACACACACACCAGTCAACACACACACACACACCAGTCAACACACACACACCAGTCAACACACACACACCAGTCAACACACACACACACCAATCAACACACACACACCAGTCAACACACACACACCAGTCAACACACACACACCAGTCAACACACACACACCAGTCAACACACACACACCAGTCAACACACACACACACCAGTCAACACACACACACCAGTCAACACACACACACACACACACACACACACACCAGTCAACACACACTCAGTCTCCCACCTGTGTGTTCAAGCTTGTAGGATCACTCTTCCTGTTTGTTTCCAGGTAGCTGTTGGTAAATCAACTTGCAGTCTTCATTTAGCACTTTCATCCCAAACAACACATAGTGCAGAAAGCAACAGTATTTTAGTCTTTATTTCTACATAGTTCAAAACTACCAGAGGAGGAAACATACCTGTGTGATAGAAGAGCTGTGTGCTAACGTAGCCTCAGAGTAAAGTCTGGAGGAGCTAATGTTTAACCAGGAGACACACTTCCTTATTACATGTTACTCATGTTAAACTGTGATACTTCAAAGCTTATTGGCGCCCATACATTTACTTTGTCTGGTTGCCTCATTAGGCACAGTCCTGCCAAAGAGTTTCCCCTCAATGAAGTGATTCTGATCCTGATGATTACTCCCCACTGAGAAAAACAGGAAATTTGTTTACTGATGTTTGTGTTTATTATTTTATTGTTGTTGACACAGTGAGATCATACATGTGGTACATATGTGGTCCCGACATGCTCTCTACAAGGACCTTGAGCAACATGAGGATGATGATGATGAAGGTGACAGACTGGAGGAGGACAGAGAAACACTTCACATGTTGAGGACAGATAGGAGATGAACAGAGCAGGAGACATTATTTGGGGGTTCAGCTGATGGACATGTCCTCCACCTGGGAGCTCAGCTGATGGACATGTCCTCCACCTGGGAGCTCAGCTGATGGACATGTCCTCCACCTGGGGGTTCAGCTGATGGACATGTCCTCCACCTGGGAGCTCAGCTGATGGACATGTCCTCCACCTGGGAGCTCAGCTGATGGACATGTCCTCCACCTGGGGGTTCAGCTGATGGACATGTCCTCCACCTGGGGGTTCAGCTGATGGACATGTCCTCCACCTGGGGGTTCAGCTGATGGACATGTCCTCCACCTGGGAGCTCAGGCTCTGCTCTCCACCACCATGTTTCTTCTTCTTGCCTCCAGATTCCTGCTGTTTCTTTTGCTTTCGGGAAACTTCCTGGTCAATGGGAGCCGGACGTACAAAGGGAATCATCTCTTTCAGACCTGGAGAACGGGAGAGGAGGAGGAGGAGAGGAGGAGGAGAGGAGGAGAAGAGGAGGAGAGGAGAGGAGGAGAAGAGGAGGAGAAGAGAAGGAGGAGAAGGAGAAGAGGAGGAGTGTGTGTGAGTGTGTCTTCCTGTGTGTGTCTTCCTGTGTGTGTCTTCCTGTGTGTGTCTTCCTGTGTGTGTCTTCCTGTGTGTGTCTTCCTGTGTGTGTCTTCCTGTGTGTGTCTTCTGTGTGTGTCTTCCTGTGTGTGTCTTCCTGTGTGTGTCTTCCTGTGTGTGTCTTCCTGTGTGTGTCTTCCTGTGTGTGTCTTCCTGTGTGTGTCTTCCTGTGTGTGTCTTCCTGTGTGTGTCTTCCTGTGTGTGTCTTCCTGTGTGTGTCTTCATGTGTGTGTCTTCATGTGTGTGTCTTCATGTGTGTGTCTTCATGTGTGTGTCTTCCTGTGTGTGTCTTCATGTGTGTGTCTTCCTGTGTGTGTCTTCATGTGTGTGTATGTGTGTCTAGATGTAAGTCTCACCAGGAGGCATGTATTCTCTGAGGGCCTCTGGCACAGTGACTCCCTCCTCTGTCTGGTAGTTCTCCAGAATGGCGCACATCACACGCGTGGTCGCACACATGGTGGCGTTCAGCATGTGCACAAAGTCCACCTGCACACACACACGAATACTCAGAGGTGAATACACACACACACAGGTGAATACACACACACAAAGGTGAATACACACACACACAGGTGAATACACACACACAGACCAGGCCCCCACCTTGTCCATCATCTTCTTGGTCTGGCCAAAGCGGATGCGGAGGCGGCGAGCCTGGTAGTCAGTGCAGTTGGAGCAGGACACCAGCTCTCTGAAGGCAGCTGATCCAGGGAACCAGGCCTCCAGATCCAGCTTCTTACTGGCTGCATGGTTCAAGGCTCCTGCAACACACAGTTTACTAGCACACACACTATGCACTGGGACATACAGCTTAGTATCTACTGCTTATATCAGATATCTGATTATCTTTATCTTATTTAAATTACATACATGTTCCATGTCTGCTCCATCCTGCCACAGTAAAGTTCATGTTTGTGTAACTTGCTTGGTGAAAAGTTCTGATTCTGATTATGTGTGTGAGTGTGTGTGTGTGTGTGTGTGTGTGTGTGTGTGTGTGCCTACCAGAGACGATGTTGACGATCTGGTATGGAATCCCCAGACTCTGGTAGAACTCTTCTGCTGTGCCGATCATCTCATCAAACATCTCCCACGACTTGTTATCATGAGGAGACGCATAGACAAACTGCTCAATCTGGGAGGAGAGAGGAGGAGAGGGGCAGGAGAGAGGAGGAGGAGAGGGGGAGGAGGAGGAGGAGAGGGGGAGGAGGAGGAGGAGAGGGGCAGGAGAGAGGAGAGGATGGAAATGTAACATGTTCACCATTTTGAATGGCCTCTGATGAGCAGCCCCCCCTCCTCACTGTACCAGCCCCCCCTCCTCACTGTACCAGCCCCCCCTCCTCACTGTACCAGCCCCCCCTCCTCACTGTACCAGCCCCCCTCCTCACTGTACCAGCCCCCCCTCCTCACTGTACCAGCCCCCCCTCCTCACTGTACCAGCCCCCCCTCCTCACTGTACCAGCCCCCCTTCCTCACTGTACCAGCCCCCCCTCCTCACTGTACCAGCCCCCCCTCCTCACTGTACCAGCCACCCCTCCTCAATGTACCAGCCCCCCTCCTCACTGTACCAGCCCCCCCTCCTCACTGTACCAGCCCCCCCTCCTCACTGTACCAGCCCCCCCTCCTCACTGTACCAGCCACCCCTCCTCACTGTACCAGTCCCCCCTCCTCACTGTACCAGCCCCCCCTCCTCACTGTACCAGCCCCCCCCTCCTCACTGTACCAGCCACGCCTCCTCACCTTCTCAAACTGATGGACTCTGAAGATTCCCCTCGTGTCGCGTCCATGGGAGCCCACTTCCTGTCTGAAGCAGGTGGAGAAACCAGCAAACCTGATTGGCAGATCCTCAGGCTTCAGCCACTCATCTCGCAGGAAGGCTGCGATTGGCTGCTCCGAGGTGGCGATCAGGTACTTCTCATCGATGCTGCTGTCATCAGACTTCTCACTGCCCTTTCCTATCACCTGGGGAGGAGAGATACTAGGGTTAGTATCACTATCACCTAGAGAGGAGAGATACTAGTCTGGACTATCACCTGGGGAGGAGAGATACTAGTCAGGACTATCACCTAGGGAGGAGAGATACTAGTCTGGACTATCACCTGGGGAGGAGAGATACTAGTCAGGACTATCACCTGGGGAGGAGAGATACTAGTCAGGACTATCACCTAGGGAGGAGAGATACTAGTCAGGACTATCACCTAGGGAGGAGAGATACTAGTCAGGACTATCACCTGGGGAGGAGAGATACTAGTCAGGACTATCACCTGGGGAGGAGAGATACTAGTCAGGACTATCACCTAGGGAGGAGAGATACTAGTCAGGACTATCACCTAGGGAGGAGAGATACTAGTCAGGACTATCACCTAGGGAGTAGAGATACTAGTCAGGACTATCACCTAGGGAGGAGAGATACTAGTCAGGAATATCACCTAGGGAGGAGAGATACTAGTCAGGACTATCACCTGGGGAGGAGAGATACTAGTCAGGACTATCACCTAGGGAGGAGAGATACTAGTCAGGACTATCACCTAGGGAGGAGAGATACTAGTCAGGACTATCACCTGGGGAGGAGAGATACTAGTCTGGACTATCACCTAGAGAGGAGAGATACTAGTCAGGACTATCACCTGGGAGGAGAGATACTAGTCAGGACTATCACCTAGAGAGGAGAGATACTAGTCTGGACTATCAACTGGGGAGGAGAGATACTAGTCAGGACTATCACCTAGAGAGGAGAGATACTAGTCAGGACTATCACCTAGGGAGTAGAGATACTAGTCAGGACTATCACCTAGGGAGGAGAGATACTAGTCAGGACTATCACCTAGGGAGGAGAGATACTAGTCAGGACTATCACCTGGGGAGGAGAGATACTAGTCTGGACTATCACCTAGGGAGGAGAGATACTAGTCAGGACTATCACCTAGGGAGGAGAGATACTAGTCAGGACTATCACCTGGGGAGGAGAGATACTAGTCTGGACTATCACCTAGAGAGGAGAGATACTAGTCAGGACTATCACCTGGGGAGGAGAGATACTAGTCAGGACTATCACCTAGAGAGGAGAGATACTAGTCTGGACTATCACCTGGGGAGGAGAGATACTAGTCAGGACTATCACCTAGAGAGGAGAGATACTAGTCAGGACTATCACCTAGGGAGGAGAGATACTAGTCAGGACTATCACCTAGGGAGGAGAGATACTAGTCAGGACTATCACCTGGGGAGGAGAGATACTAGTCAGGACTATCACCTGGGGAGGAGAGATACTAGTCAGGACTATCACCTGGGGAGGAGAGATACTAGTCAGGACTATCACCTAGGGAGGAGAGATACTAGTCAGGACTATCACCTGGGGAGGAGAGATACTAGTCAGGACTATCACCTGGGGAGAAGAGATACTAGTCAGGACTATCACCTAGAGAGGAGAGATACTAGTCTGGACTATCACCTAGAGAGGAGAGATACTAGTCTGGACTATCACCTAGGGAGGAGAGATACTAGTCAGGACTATCACCTAGGGAGGAGAGATACTAGTCAGGACTATCACCTAGGGAGGAGAGATACTAGTCAGGACTATCACCTGGGGAGGAGAGATACTAGTCAGGACTATCACCTGGGGAGGAGAGATACTAGTTTGGACTATCACCTAGGGAGGAGAGATACTAGTCAGGACTATCACCTGGGGAGAAGAGATACTAGTCAGGACTATCACCTGGGGAGGAGAGATACTAGTCTGGACTATCACCTAGGGAGGAGAGATACTAGTCAGGACTATCACCTGGGGAGGAGAGATAATAGTCAGGACTATCACCTGGGGAGAAGAGATACTAGTCAGGACTATCACCTGGGGAGGAGAGATACTAGTCTGGACTATCACCTGGGGAGGAGAGATACTAGTCTGGACTATCACCTAGAGAGGATAGATACTAGTCAGGACTATCACCTGGGGAGGAGAGATACTAGTCAGGACTATCACCTGGGGAGGAGAGATACTAGTCAGGACTATCACCTGGGGAGAAGAGATACTAGTCAGGACTATCACCTGGGGAGGAGAGATACTAGTCAGGACTATCACCTGGGGAGGAGAGATACTAGTCTGGACTATCACCTGGGGAGGAGAGATACTAGTCAGGACTATCACCTAGGGAGGAGAGATACTAGTCTGGACTATCACCTGGGGAGAAGAGATACTAGTCAGGACTATCACCTGGGGAGGAGAGATACTAGTCAGGACTATCACCTAGAGAGGAGAGATACTAGTCTGGACTATCACCTAGAGAGGAGAGATACTAGTCAGGACTATCACCTGGGGAGGAGAGGTTATGTATGCATTTGTAGAGGTAAAAGGTTACAGGGCTAGTTAGAGGGTTGTCAGGGTTACAGGGTTGTCAGGGTTACAGGGTTGCAGGGTTACAGGGTTGCAGGGTTACAGGGTTGCAGGGTTGTCAGGGTTACAGGGTTGCAGGGTTACAGGGTTACAGGGTTGTCAGGGTTACAGGGTTGCAGGGTTACAGGGTTGCAGGGTTACAGGGTTGTCAGGGTTACAGGGTTGCAGGGTTACAGGGTTGTCAGGGTTACAGGGTTGCAGGGTTACAGGGTTGTCAGGGTTACAGGGTTGCAGGGTTACAGGGTTGTCAGGGTTACAGGGTTGCAGGGTTACAGGGTTGTCAGGGTTACAGGGTTGCAGGGTTACAGGGTTGTCAGGGTTACAGGGTTACAGGGTTAGTTACAGGGTTGTCAGGGTTACAGGGTTGCAGGGTTACAGGGTTGCAGGGTTACAGGGTTAGTTCCCACCTTGTAAAGTTCATCATCAAACTGGCTGAGTTGTGCGACTTCCTGCATGACCTCCTTCCTCATGAAGAAGGGTGTGTAGAGCGGCGTGTACTGCTTACTGTAGAGCATCCTCAGAGCATAGCTGATCAGAGCCTGCTCTAGGAACACCAGTGGACCCTGTGGGGAGAGGGGGGGGGGGTCAGTGGGTACCTCTGTGTGTGTCTGTCGGTGTGTGTGTGTCTGTGTGCATACTGTGCGTGTACCTTGAGGAAGTACCCCCTGCTGCCAGCCACCACAGCGCCCTTCTCCCCCTCGTACCCGTCGATCATCACCACCAGGTCCACATGGGAATACTTCTTCTGAACAGAACAATCCCCCCATGTTCTCTCTACACGGTTATCTGCATCCTGACAAACACACACACTTTAATACACACAGGTACACACACACTCTTTACACACACACCAGCACCAGATATGGAACTGTATTTACACAGAGTACACTGTGTCATAGAGAGGAGGTGGAGGAGAGGAGGAGGTGGAGGAGGAGCTGGAGGAGGAGATGGAGGAGGAGGAGGAGAGGATGTGGAGGAGCTGAAGGAGGAGGAGGAGAGGAGGTGGAGGAGGAGAGGAGGTGGATGTGGAGAGGATGTGGAGGAGGAGGAGAGGAGCTGGAGGCGGTGGAGGAGGAGAGGAGCTGGAGGAGGAGAGGAGCTGGAGAGGAGCTGGAGGAGGAGAGGAGGTGGAGGAGCTGGAGGAGGAGAGGAGGTGGAGGAGGAGAGGAGCTGGAGGAGGAGAGGAGCTGGAGAGGAGCTGGAGGAGGAGAGGAGGTGGAGGAGCTGGAGGAGGAGAGGAGGTGGAGGAGGAGAGGAGCTGGAGGAGGAGCTGGAGAGGAGCTGGAGGAGGAGAGGAGGAGAGGATGATGAGATGAAGATGTAAAGCAGCAGATCCACACCTCGTCGTTGCTGATGGGTACAGAAGGATGCAGCAGGTTGCCGATCTCTCTCAGGTACTCGAAGCGTTCAGCCTCCAGTCTGACTCGTTCACTGTCACTGCGCTGCACAGCCTCGTCCACCAGCACACGCACACGCTTGATCTGGGACACCGTCAGGGCCTGGGGGGGGGCGAGCGGTCAGTGTGGATGTGTGTTCATGTGTGTGTGTGTGTGTATTCATGTGTGTGTGTGTGTGTGTATTCATGTGTGTGTGTGTGTGTGTATTCATGTGTGTGTGTACCTACTGAGAGTGTTTCAGCAGTCAGGGTCTCCAGGTTCTCAGCTTCCTCAGGAACACAATCAGCATCTTCTCCCACAGGTTCCTTCTTCTACACACACACAGTGTTAACAGTGTTACATTTACACTCTCCAAGGGGAGGGAGGGAGGGGAGGGAGGGAGGCAGGGAGGGAGGGAGGGGAGGGAGGGAGGCAGGGAGGGAGGCAGGCAGGGAGGGAGGGGAGGGAGGGAGGCAGGGAGGGAGGGAGGGGAGGGAGGGAGGCAGGGAGGGAGGGAGGCAGGCAGGGAGGGAGGGAGGGGAGGGAGGCAGGGAGGGAGGGAGGGAGGGAGGGAGGCAGGCAGGGAGGGAGGGGAGGGAGGGAGGGAGGCAGGGAGGGAGGCAGGGAGGGGAGGGAGGGAGGCAGGGAGGGAGGGAGGCAGGCAGGGAGGGAGGGGAGGGAGGGAGGCAGGGAGGGAGGGAGGGGAGGGAGGGAGGGAGGCAGGGAGGGAGGGAGGCAGGCAGGGAGGGAGGGAGGGAGGGGAGGGAGGGAGGCAGGGAGGGAGGGAGGGGAGGGAGGGAGGCAGGCAGGGAGGGAGGGAGGCAGGGAGGGGGGGAGGCAGGGAGGGAGGGAGGGAGGGAGGGAGGCAGGGAGGGAGGGAGGCAGGGAGGGAGGGAGGGAGGGAGGGAGGGGAGGGAGGGAGGGAGGGAG
The DNA here is from genome assembly GCA_030340685.1 of Protosalanx chinensis. Lineage (NCBI taxonomy): Eukaryota > Metazoa > Chordata > Actinopteri > Osmeriformes > Salangidae > Protosalanx > Protosalanx chinensis. The sequence continues at coordinate 17,481,171 of CM059320.1, read as the reverse complement.
GCAGGGAGGGAGGCAGGGAGGGGAGGGAGGGAGGGAGGGAGGGAGGGGAGGGAGGGAGGGAGGCAGGCAGGGAGGGAGGGAGGGGAGGGAGGGGAGGCAGGGAGGGAGGGAGGGAGGGAGGGAGGGAGGGAGGGAGGGGAGGGAGGGAGGCAGGGAGGCAGGGAGGGGAGGGAGGGAGGGAGGGAGGGAGGGAGGGGAGGGAGGGAGGCAGGGAGGGAGGCAGGGAGGGAGGGGGGGAGGGAGGCAGGCAGGGAGGGAGGGAGGGAGGGAGGGAGGGGAGGGAGGCAGGCAGGCAGGGAGGCAGGGAGGGGAGGGAGGCAGGGAGGGAGGGAGGCAGGCAGGGAGGGAGGGAGGGGAGGGAGGGAGGGAGGCAGGCAGGCAGGGAGGGAGGGAGGGAGGCAGGGAGGGAGGGAGGGAGGGAGGGGAGGGAGGGAGGCAGGGAGGGAGGGGAGGGAGGCAGGGAGGGGGGGGAGGGAGGGGAGGGAGGCAGGGAGGGAGGGAGGGAGGCAGGGAGGGGAGGGAGGGAGGCAGGGAGGGAGGCAGGGAGGGGAGGGAGGCAGGGAGGGGGGGGAGGGAGGGGAGGGAGGCAGGCAGGGAGACCTACCTTCATTTTCTCTCCGATACTTTTGCTGCAGAGGTTTTTTGCCTTGTTCAGGTTGTCTGCAGTGAAGCGACCTGGGAGGAGCAAGAAGAAGGGGGAGGAAGAGGGAGGAGGAAGAGGGAGGAGGAAGAGGGGGGAGGAAGAGGGAGGAGGAAGAGGGGGGAAGAGGGGGGAGGAAGAGGGAGGAGGAAGAGGGGGGAAGAGGGGGGGGGAAGAGGGAGGAGGAAGAGGGGGGGGAAGAGGGGGGAGGAAGAGGGAGGAGGAAGAGGGGGGAGGAAGAGGGGGGAGGAAGAGGGAGGAGGATGAGGGAGGAGGAAGAGGGAGGAGGAAGAGGGAGGAGGAAGAGAGGGGAGGAAGAGGGGGGGGAAGAGGGGGGAGGAAGAGGGAGGAGGAAGAGGGAGGAGGAAGAGAGGGGAGGAAGAGGGGGGAGGAAGAGGGAGGAGGAAGAGGGGGGAGGAAGAGGGAGGAGGAAGAGGGAGGAGGAAGAGGGAGGAGGAAGAGGGAGGAGGAAGAGGGAGGAGGATGAGGGAGGAGGAAGAGGGAGGAGGAAGAGGGAGGAGGAAGAGGGAGGAGGAAGAGGGAGGAGGAAGAGGGAGGAGGATGAGGGAGGAGGAAGAGGGAGGAGGAAGAGGGAGGAGGAAGAGGGAGGAGGAAGAGGGAGGAGGAAGAGAGGGGAGGAAGAGGGGGGAGGAAGAGGGAGGAGGATGAGGGAGGAGGAAGAGGGAGGAGGAAGAGGGAGGAGGAAGAGAGGGGAGGAAGAGGGGGGAGGAAGAGGGAGGAGGAAGAGGGGGGAAGAGGGGGGGGGGAAGAGGGAGGAGGAAGAGGGGGGGGAAGAGGGGGGAGGAAGAGGGAGGAGGAAGAGGGGGGAGGAAGAGGGGGGAGGAAGAGGGAGGAGGATGAGGGAGGAGGAAGAGGGAGGAGGAAGAGGGAGGAGGAAGAGAGGGGAGGAAGAGGGGGGGGAAGAGGGGGGAGGAAGAGGGAGGAGGAAGAGGGAGGAGGAAGAGAGGGGAGGAAGAGGGGGGAGGAAGAGGGAGGAGGAAGAGGGGGGAGGAAGAGGGAGGAGGAAGAGGGAGGAGGAAGAGGGAGGAGGAAGAGGGAGGAGGAAGAGGGAGGAGGATGAGGGAGGAGGAAGAGGGAGGAGGAAGAGGGAGGAGGAAGAGGGAGGAGGAAGAGGGAGGAGGAAGAGGGAGGAGGATGAGGGAGGAGGAAGAGGGAGGAGGATGAGGGAGGAGGAAGAGGGAGGAGGAAGAGGGAGGAGGAAGAGAGGGGAGGAAGAGGGGGGAGGAAGAGGGAGGAGGAAGAGGGAGGAGGAAGAGGGAGGAGGAAGAGGGAGGAGGATGAGGGAGGAGGAAGAGGGGGGAGGAAGAGGGAGGACTGGTCACTCAGCATCTTGAAAACAGTCCAGTGTGTTCTCATTATCTAGCTTCAAACTTCATCCAGCTTGAAATGAACTGAAAGTGTTGATTAATGATGTTATGAGTCTTCAGGGCGCTGTGGGCGAGGCAGGAGGGTTAGAGGCAGGAGGGTTAGAGGCAGGAGGGTTAGAGGTAGGAGGGTTAGAGGCAGAAGGCAGGAGGGTTATAGGCAGGAGGGTTATAGGCAGAAGGGTTAGAGGCAGGAGGGTTAGAGGCAGGAGGGTCAGAGGTAGGAGGGTTAGAGGCAGAAGGGTTAGAGGCAGAACGCAGAAGGGTTAGAGGTAAGAGGGTTAGAGGTAGGAGGGTTAGAGGCAGAAGGGTTAGAGGGTTAGGCAGAACGCAGGAGGGTTATAGGCAGAAGGGTTAGAGGCAGGAGGGTTAGAGGCAGGAGGGTTTGAGGTAGGAGGGTTAGAGGCAGAAGGCAGGAGGGTTAGAGGCAGAAGGGTTAGAGGCAGAAGGGTTAGAGGCAGGAGGGTTAGAGGAAGGAGGGTTAGATGCAGCCGGGTTAGAGGCAGCAGGGTTAGAGGCAGCAGGGTTAGAGGCAGCAGGGTTATAGGCAGAAGGGTTAGAGACAGGAGGGTTAGAGGCAGGAGGGTTAGAGGAAGGAGGGTTAGATGCAGCCGGGTTAGAGGCAGCAGGGTTAGAGGCAGCAGGGTTAGAGGCAGCAGGGTTAGAGGCAGGAGGGTTATAGGCAGAAGGGTTAGAGACAGGAGGGTTAGAGGCAGGAGGGTTAGAGGAAGGAGGGTTAGATGCAGCCGGGTTAGAGGCAGCAGGGTTAGAGGCAGCCGGGTTAGAGGCAGCAGGGTTAGAGGCAGCAGGGTAAGAGGCAGCAGGGTTAGAGGCAGCAGGGTTAGAGGCAGCAGGGAGGGATTGCATCAGATTGAACTGGATGACGTGGGGCTGCTGTGTGGTCATGCTGCTAAAGGCAGCTAAATCAATCCCATACAAACCCTCCTGGTGTAATATCAGGATCTCATGCTGCTCCCATGTTCAAACACCAGTGATCATTAATAATAATAATAATAAACTATCTTATCTTCCAGGCCACGCGGACTCACATTAACATGGTGGTTTGTTAGCTACATGCTACATGCTAACATGTTCTCCACTTACATTTCCTCCATTCTGTGTCTGCTTGGATCAGTTTATCCACCAGAGTTTCATCTTTAAATCTCTTCCTCTGAGTCTCTCGGATCAACTCTGGATCTCCTCCTTTATCGGTCCTGAACAGATCTAAGTCGAGAACCATGATGAGCTGCTGATCACCGGAGAGACGAGAGACGAGAACCGGGTGACGAGAACCGGGAGGATCCGCTGACACACAGAGCTGTCCTCAGCCAATCACAAACAGGGCTGTCCTCAGCCAATCACAGACAGATCTGTCCTCAGCCAATCCCAAACAGAGCTGTCCTCAGCCAATCACAAACAGAGCTGTCCTCAGCCAATCCCAAACAGAGCTGTCCTCAGCCAATCACAAACAGAGCTGTCCTCAGCCAATCACAAACAGAGCTGTCCTCAGCCAATCACAGTGGGCTTGGTCTGGACTTGGTATAATAGTATTTTAGTTTTTTCTTTTTGAGACTCGATCTGATCATGAAAACTTGTTGAGAAAAGCTGCTTTAGTGCTGCAGAAGTCTCCATGTTTATAACTGTGTTTATTATATCAAATATAAAACCTAAACTATAATGCAAGGAATCTCTTTGTGAGTGTCTGGCTGTTTTATGCAAGTTTTATAGTGGAGTTGTAGTGTAATGATTAGCTTGAGAACCAGGCTGTGCACAAAGTTTGAATTGTGCAGTTGTCCATGACTTGGACTTGAAAGAGGGGCATATTACAGGCACTGCATCACAGGCACTGCATCACAGGCACTGTGTACTCTAGCACAGTAGTAACCAGGCACAATAAGACACAATGTGCCTGTAAATTAGTAGCTTTATTATGTTCCTTGATTAAAGGTATTTTCACATATCCAACACAACCAACACATTAATGAGGTATATGATTCCCAAATATAAACAAAAATATACTGGAAACATGCAACAGATCAATTGTTATACATGCTAAAAAAACAGCTCTGCAATCACCCTACATATCTCATACACACATCTCATACACACATCTCATACACACATCTCACACACACACTACTCACACACTACTCACACACTACTCACACGCTACTTAAACGCACACACACACACACACACCACACACACACACACCACTCACACACAAGACTCACACATCTGAATCTGCTGAGTTTATATTGATTAGTCTCCAAATGCCTGATCTTTTTCAAACATTAAATTATGCCTGTATATAAAGTCACAATGTAAGAGCTAAAAAAATATATATTTGGGATAAACTGTAAATGTGATTTATACTAAACAAATATATAGAATATATTATATACATACAATCACTTTTTTATTCAGGTTGTATCCAAGAATGTCTGTTATCAGAAGCTTCACTGTTTCATTGTATCTTCTGGTCTCTGCACCTTCACAAACTAACAAAATACAAAGTTCACAATACATGACACATACAACATACATGACATACAACATACATGACAAATATACTTGACATACAACATGAGGTCATGTGGGTTTGTTTACATGTGAAATCCTGAGTCAGGTGGCAGAGTGGTTAGGGCATCAGACTAAGAATCAGAAAGTTGCAAGTTCAATTCCCGGCTAACATAACGTAGTGTCCTTGGTTAAGGCACTTCACCCTACTAACCCTAACCCTTGAGTAAGGCACTTCACCCTACTAACCCTAACCCTTGAGTAAGGCACTTCACCCTACTAACCCTAACCCTTGAGTAAGGCACTTCACCCTACTAACCCTAACCCTTGAGTAAGGCACTTCACCCTACTAACCCTAACCCTTGAGTAAGGCACTTCACCCTACTAACCCTAACCCTTGAGTAAGGCACTTCACCCTACTAACCCTAACCCTTGAGTAAGGCACTTCGCCCTACTAACCCTAACCCTTGAGTAAGGCACTTCACCCTACTAACCCTAACCCTTGGGTAAGGCACTTCACCCTACTAACCCTAACCCTTGGGTAAGGCACTTCACCCTACTAACCCTAACCCTTGGGTAAGGCACTTCACCCTTCAGGTGGAATGTCCCTGTTATGTGCTGTAAGTTGCCATGAGAGCGTCTGCTAAATTACAACAACAAAAAACGATATGAAAACATACACCGCCCTCCTATTGGTTGCTCTATACACTTCACTCCTATTGGCTGCTCCATACACTTCACTCCCATTGGCTGCTCTTAACACTTCACTCCTATTGGCTGCTCTATACACTTCACTCCTATTCAGAATCAGAATCAGAATCGTTTTTTATTCGCCATGAATGTTTACACATACAAGGAATTTACTTCGACAGAAACCTGCCATGGCACAATAAACAGCGCCATCTCAAGGTTTCAAAAACATCACATGACATGAGGAGAGAAGAGGAGAAAAAAAAAGAGAAGCCGCCCCCAGATTTGGGAACTGCAAAACAAAAAACTCCTCAGCATGAGCACATCAATTGTACAACACAGAGAGTATGGGAGGCGTGCACAGGGAATATGGGTGGCGTGCACAGGGAATATGGGAGGCGTGCACAGGGAATATGGGTGGGGTAGACCAGCAGCATCCTTGACCAGCAGCATCCTTGACCTGCAGCCTGGGCTCCAAAAGCCCTGGGCGCCAGCCAATAGACCCACCAGCCAACCCGGGAAAAAGCGGTCGGAGGCGTTCAATTGTGTGTCTATTGGCTTCTCTATACACTTCACTCCTATTGGCTCCTCTATACACTTTATTCCTATTGGCAGCTGTATTTCATGCTCTCATACTGGCTTTTTCAATCATCACTAGATATGTCAGTCTGTATTAATGTATCTATAGATGCATGTATCCCTCTAGTCTGTAGGTTTATCCTCAAACATGACCTGATAAAATTACTCTCACTGCACTGCTTGTCAGCCTAGCATCACTAGATCTGTCTAGTCTATAACTGTGGCATCACTAGATCTGTCTAGTCTATAACTGTGGCATCACTAGATCTGTCTAGTCTATAACTGTGGCATCACTAGATCTGTCTAGTCTATAACTGTCTTGCTAGTTGTCACACACTCTCTGTATGGATTGCTGTAGCTCCGCCCCTCTCTCAGCCTGGTGCTTTATCCCTGCCTCTAGCCCCGCCTCCAGTATGGTGCTCCTCAGGGCAGCCCCTGCAGGCAGCAAGGCGTAGCCCTCTTCAGACAGGCTGGGCAGCATGAGGGCAGCTCCAGGCTGGTGCAGAGCGAGGTGGTGCAGGCGTGAGAACAGCAGGGGCAGGTCAGAGGGCAGCCGGTATGGACTGAGAAGCCCCAGAGATGGAGGGACGTCCTCCTCATCACTGTACTCAAACATGGCTGCCATGTACTTGGAGAGGTCATGACCTTTGGCCCTTGTGCGACCCAGCTCCTCTGCAATCAGGGCCACAGCTAAGGAGGAGCAGCTGTCCTCCCCCTCCTCCCCCAGGGGTGTGGTCATGCCTCGGGAGCACAGCACCAGGACATGGTCGCTCTCCTGGAGCCGGCGGCTGAGCCAGCCTACCCTGCCCTCCTCCGCCACGCTCAGAGAGTCCCACAGGTCCAGACACACCTGCACACACACACCACACACACACACACACACACACCATACACACACCATAGACACACACACACCAAACAAACACACACCAAACAAACACACACACACCATACAAACACACACACACCATACAAACACACACACACCAAACACACACCATACACACACCATAGACACACACACATCAAACAAACACACACACACCATACAAACACACCCACACACACACCATACACACACCATAGATACACACACACCAAACAATCACAAACACACCACACGCACACACCATACAAACACACACACACCATACAAACACACACACACACCATACAGACACACCATACAAACACACACACCATACACACACACAACATACATCACACAAAAACAAAAGATTTGGGTCTATGAGGATAAATAGGACAAATCAGAACATATATCTTTTGGAAACATCCTGGGTACGCACACACACACACACACACACACTCTCCCAGACTGTACCTGAGTGGCCATATGTTTCTGAAGGAAGGCTCCCAGATGCATGACAGCCCTGACGTGGGCGGGGCCATCCTGGCTGCAGTAGCAAATCAGAAGCCGAGGAGGTGTCAACCTGCTGCAGGTCAATGATGTCATTTCCTCTGGTGATGTCACTTCCTCTGGTGAGCCACTTTGATCAGGATACTGCTGTGTGCTGTCTGCAGTCACATGACAGGAAGACGTTCATGTGAACCTCTTGAACAACAAGCAGAACAGAACAAGTAACCATGGCAATGTTGGTTTTCAGTTTCCAATGCAACCTTATGAGGGTGATGGACTCATCTTCCAAAGAGCTGCTTAGTTCTCCAGAGACAAGCTGAGCTTTTGAATGTGGACGGATGAGTCAGAACAATGAGAGCAGAAGCTCAGATCTGTAGAGAGCAGCTGTGTTGAAACACACCTGGCAGGTGAACAGTCTTCATCCACAGACCAGATCGTCTTCTGATCAACACTGACAGCAGGACTACAAATACAACAGAGAGAGCCAGACCTACAGGAAGCAGCAGAGCTGGAGACACTGAGGCTGAGGCCATGGAGAAGGGGTCTGAGGGGGAGTAGGGGGGAGCAGGGGGAGCAGGGGGAGGGAGGAGGAGAAGGAGGGGGAGGGAGGAACATGAGGTGTGGAAGAGAGAGGGAAGGAGAGGAGGAGGAGGGAGGAGAGAGGTTAAACTGCATGTCAGAAGATATACTGTTAAAACAGATGACTACTGCTTCAGATCCTCTAAGATCATCAGATTGTTCCTCTGTTGTCACGATCTGTCAATAGATCTACCTTTCTGACAGTGAAGCACCTCAATGCTGAAGGACTTTCTGACTGAGTCCACTTCATCTGCTGCTAGCTGTGGGTAGAGAAGGTGGGAGGGTCATCACACACATGCTGAACACACACAGGTACACACACATGCTGAACACACACAGGTACACACACATGCTGAACACACACACATGCTGAACACACACAGGTACACACACATGCTGAACACACACAGGTACACACACATGCTGAACACACACACATGCTGAACACACACAGATACACACACATGCTGAACACACACAGGTACACACACATGCTGAACACACACACATGCTGAACACACACAGATACACACACGTAAAGGAGTTGCTAATCAGAAGGTCCTGGCTATGCTAACATGATGTTGTGTCCTTCTTGTTGTGTCCACTTCACCGTACTTCACCCTTCACCCTACTGTCCTCAGGAGGGAATGTCCCTGAACTTCCTGTTAGTCGCTCTGAATAAGAGCATCCGCTTAATGATTAAATGTAAAAGTGCACATGAGAGAGCCTGACCTCGCAGGTGTAGTTGTGTCCTTCCTGAAGACCCTGGATCTGGTAGCTGTGGTGAGTCGTGTTCTTGGGATTCTGCCACAACAACAACAAGACAGTGAAAGTTTTGTAGAGCAGCAGAACTAGCAGGTGCAGAACTGTAGACTTTGACCAGGTACACACTCACATACACACTCACATACACACTCACATACACACACCTACACACAGACCCACACAGCCACAGTATCCTCTTACAGGGTTGATGGTGGTGTATCTCTTCAGGCCTTCTCCATAACACAGGGAGAAGTAGTGCTGAATCTCCAGGTTGGGGGGGGCAAGGTTAAAGGTCACGGTGACATCACACCCCTGTTGCAGCACCTCAATGTGTCTGGGGTACCAGTCTTCAACAAGAACATTAGGTGAAAGTTACCCAGTAGAACATCCTAGAACACCAGTAGAACATCCTAGAACACCATTAGAACATCCTAGAACACCGGTAGAACATCCTAGAACACCGGTAGAACATCCTAGAACACCATTAGAACATCCTAGAACACCAGTAGAACATCCTAGAACATCCTAGAACACCAGCAGAACATCCTAGAACATCGGTAGAACATCCTAGAACACCAGCAGAACATCCTAGAACACCAGCAGAACATCCTAGAACACCAGCAGAACATCCTAGAACACCAGCAGAACATCCTAGAACACCATTAGAACATCCTAGAACACCAGCAGAACATCCTAGAACACCAGTAGAACATCCTAGAACACCAGTAGAACAGCTGTGAAGATGTTTTCCTCACCTTTCCTGCACTGATCCAGCCCCATCTTCTCTGGACATGCTGCAGAACACACAGAGTGCTGTTAGACAAGCACACTGCAAGTCTGTGGTAATCTGTCCTCTCACTGTCTTTTTGATTAACCATGAGAATTCAGCACTCATAGCAAATGTGTTGTATGAGTTGAGAAGCTTGTGTGTGTGTATATATGTGTGAGTGTGTATATGAGTGTGTGTTTGTGGTCTCACAGCGTGTAGAGAAGATCTTGCTCTGGTAGAATCGGTCCCACTGTTCAGGAACAGGCAAGGCCAGGACAGTGACCACGTACTGAGAGCCCAGATCCAGCCCTGAGAGGGGGCTCGACCTGTACACCTGCAAACACACACACACACACCTCTGGTTACACCTGCACACACACACCTGGTTACACCTGCAAACACACACACCTGGTTACACCTGCACACACACACCTGGTTACACCTGCAAACACACACACACACCTGGTTACACCTGCACACACACACCTGGTTACACCTGCAAACACACACACACACCTGGTTACACCTGCACACACACACCTGGTTACACCTGCAAACACACACACACACCTGGTTACACCTGCACACACACACCTGGTTACACCTGCACACACACACACACCTGGTTACACCTGCACACACACACACCTGGTTACACCTGCACACACACACACCTGGTTACACCTGCACACACACACACACACACACACCTGGTTACACCTGCACACACACACACACACCTCTGGTTACACCTGCACACACACACACACACACACACACCTCTGGTTACACCTGCACACACACACACACCTGGTTACACCTGCACGCACACACCTGGTTACACCTGCACACACACACACCTGGTTACACCTGCACACACACACCTGGTTACACCTGCACACACACACCTGGTAACACCTGCACACACACACACACACACCACTGGTTACATCTGCACACTCATGTAGGTGTGGAGGAGGGGGAGAGAGGGGGGAGAAGAGGGTGTACCCTGTATGCGTGGGAGGGGGAGAGGGAGGTGTGTCTGGAGAGCAGCAGCAGCTGGCAGGAGGACCTGGTTCCTCCCAGGCTCTGAAGAAGAACCTGGAACCCTCTCAGGAAGGAGATACCTGCAGGACAACAACACAGCAACATGACAACATGACAACATGACAACACAGCAACATGACAACATGACAACATGACAACACAGCAACATGACAACATGACAACATGACAACACAGCAACATGACAACATGACAACACCTAGTCACCATAGGGACTGAGGATGAGAGAGAGGGGTAGTCACCATAGAGACTGAGGATGAGAGAGAGGGGTAGTTACCATAGAGACTGAGGATGAGAGAGAGATGTAGTCACCATAGAGACTGAGGATGAGAGAGAGGGGTAGTTACCATAGGGACTGGGTTTCCAGGAGACCATGATGGTATCATGTTTGGCGTCCTGGTCAGGCAGGAAGTCCACTATCAAGTCACACGGGGCCTCAACGTAATGCTGACAGGCATCATCCTCGTCACCTAGCAACGACTTGCATGGCCATGGGACACAACCTGGAAAGCATCAAGAGTCATGAAAAGCACTAATGCATGCTGGGAATAATGAGGACTTATCTGACAACAACTCTCTGTAGTTCTAACAACACAAACCTCTGTAGTTCTAACACAGACCTCTGTAGTTCTAACACAGACCTCTGTAGTTCTAACACAGACCTCTGTAGTTCTAACAACACAGACCTCTGTAGTTCTAACACAGACCTCTGTAGTTCTAACAACACAAACCTCTGTAGTTCTAACACAGACCTCTGTAGTTCTAACACAGACCTCTGTAGTTCTAACAACACAGACCTCTGTAGTTCTAACAACACAGACCTCTGTAGTTCTAACAACACAGACCTCTGTAGTTCTAACAACACAGACCTCTGTAGTTCTAACAACACAAACCTCTGTAGTTCTAACACAGACCTCTGTAGTTCTAACACAGACCTCTGTAGTTCTAACAACACAGACCTCTGTAGTTCTAACACAGACCTCTGTAGTTCCAACACAGACCTCTGTAGTTCTAACAACACAGACCTCTGTAGTTCTAACAACACAGACCTCTGTAGTTCTAACACAGACCTCTGTAGTTCTAACAACACAGACCTCTGTAGTTCTAACACAGACCTCTGTAGTTCTAACAACACAGACCTCTTTAGTTCTAACACAGACCTCTGTAGTTCTAACAACACAGACCTCTGTAGTTCTAACAACACAGACCTCTGTAGTTCTAACACAGACCTCTGTAGTTCTAACACTGACCTCTGTAGTTCTAACACAGACCTCTGTAGTTCTAACAACACAGACCTCTGTAGTTCTAACACAGACCTCTGTAGTTCTAACAACACAGACCTCTGTAGTTCTAACACAGACCTCTGTAGTTCTAACACAGACCTCTGTAGTTCTAACACAGACCTCTGTAGTTCTAACAACACAGACCTCTGTAGTTCTAACACAGACCTCTGTAGTTCTAACACAGACCTCTGTAGTTCTAACAACACAGACCTCTGTAGTTCTAACAACACAGACCTCTGTAGTTCTAACAACACAGACCTCTGTAGTTCTAACAACACAGACCTCTGTAGTTCTAACAACACAGACCTCTGTAGTTCTAACAACACAGACCTCTTTAGTTCTAACACAGACCTCTGTAGTTCTAACAACACAGACCTCTGTAGTTCTAACACAGACCTCTGTAGTTCTAACACAGACCTCTGTAGTTCTAACACAGACCTCTGTAGTTCCAACACAGACCTCTGTAGTTCTAACAACACAGACCTCTGTAGTTCTAACAACACAGACCTCTTTAGTTCTAACACAGACCTCTGTAGTTCTAACAACACAGACCTCTGTAGTTCTAACAACACAGACCTCTGTAGTTCTAACAACACAGACCTCTGTAGTTCTAACAACACAGACCTCTTTAGTTCTAACACAGACCTCTGTAGTTCTAACAACACAGACCTCTGTAGTTCTAACACAGACCTCTGTAGTTCTAACACAGACCTCTGTAGTTCTAACAACACAGACCTCTTTAGTTCTAACACAGACCTCTGTAGTTCTAACAACACAGACCTCTGTAGTTCTAACAACACAGACCTCTGTAGTTCTAACAACACAGACCTCTGTAGTTCTAACACAGACCTCTGTAGTTCTAACAACACAGACCTCTTTAGTTCTAACACAGACCTCTGTAGTTCTAACACAGACCTCTGTAGTTCTAACACAGACCTCTGTAGTTCTAACAACACAGACCTCTGTAGTTCTAACACAGACCTCTGTAGTTCTAACACAGACCTCTCTAGTTCTAACAACACAGACCTCTTTAGTTATAGGGATGGTATCAGCTCACATAAATAAAACACATGTCTTGTTATCGAGGCCACTGAAATGAAATGTGAATGAATGGTGTAACTACTGAACCACGATAGTGATGGTGTAACCATGGTGATGGTGTAACCATGGTGTCAAGGAGAGCAGACTCACTTCCAAACTGCTCTAAAGACCTGATCCCCAGACTGGCCTGAACATCCTGTCTGCTGATCCTGCAGTACTCACATCCTGGGAGACCCTGTAGGAGACACACACACACATCAACACACACACACACACACACACATCAACACACACACACACACATCAACACACACACATCAACACACACCAGTACAGTACTCACACCCTGGGAGACCCTGTAGGAACAACACACACATCAACACACACACATCAACACACACACACACACATCAACACACACACACACACATCAACACACACGCACACACACACATCAACACACACACACACACACACATCAACACCCACACACACACATCAACACACACGCACATCAACACACACACACACACACACATCAACACACACACACACACACATCAACACACACACACATCAACACACATCAACACACACACACACACATCAACACACACACACACACACATCAACACCCACACACACATCAACACACACACACACATCAACACACACACACATCAACACACACACACACACATCAACACACACGCACATCAACACACACACACACACACATCAACACACACACACACATCAACACACACACACATCAACACACATCAACACACACACACACATCAACACACACACACACATCAACACACACACACACACATCAACACACACACACATCAACACACACACATCAACACACACCAGTACAGTACTCACACCCTGGGAGACCCTGAAGGAACAACACACACATCAACACACACACACACACATCAACACACACACACATCAACACACACACACACACATCAACACACACACACACATCAACACACACACACACCAGTACAGTACTCACACTCTGGAAGACCCTGTAGGAACAACACACACACATCAACACACACACCAACACACACACATCAACACACACACATCAACACACACACACACACATCAACACACACACCAACACACACACATCAACACACACACATCAACACACACACACACACACATCAACACACACACACATCAACACACACACACATCAACACACACACATCAACACACACACACACCAGTACAGTACTCACACCCTGGGAGACCCTGAAGGAACAACACACACATCAACACACACACACACCAGTACAGTACTCACACTCTGGAAGACCCTGTAGGAACAACACACACACATCAACACACACACATCAACACACACACTCCAGCACAGTACTCACACCATTGGAACCATCAGAATCTGTTTACTCTTCTCTCTCTCTCCCCCCTCTTCCCCTCCCCTCTCTCAGCCTCGAGGTGTTTCTGTTTTCTACTGTCTGTGACTCCAGTGTGGAACTGGTCTAGAAACGTGCTTCTGAACCTGCATAACAGGACCTGCAGAATCACGTGCTTCCACTATGAAGTTCAGGTGAAAACAGGCCTCTTACTGATCCTCAGGTAGGAAGAACAAGCCAGGGGCCTCCTCAGACACCTCGCACACCTCAGACACCTCACACACCTCAGACACCTCACACACCTCAGACACCCCCTTATGTTCGTTCTGTATTCAAGTCCATCTATTTCATTCTACTAGATTTAATATTTCATCATTTATAAACGTAATTTTATCCAAACCAAAGCATTACTAGGCCATCAGGAAAATACATCAGGAGATTAAGGATAATAAATATTATTTGACATTCTATAATACCCAATGACAGGCGCGTAACAGGCGCGTGATGCGTACACGCCAGGACATGTTTATAAACAGGACTTACCTGCCGCACGCACTCCAAGCTGCAGTTTCCCGGCACGAGCGGAGTCATGGTCACCTGAGGCAGGACTAGCTGGCTCGTGAGAGTGAGAACGTGGCAGCAGATTATCGTGGTTCTCCACATGCTGGCTGCGTCAACATGACCTCAGAAAGGAAACTCGGACCGATCCTCACTGCTGTAGCCGCGTCGACTCCTTACCGGGGAGAGCTCGAGATCTGTTCTTACCGGGGAGGGCTCGAGATCTGTTCTTACCGAGGAGAGCTTGAGATCTGTTCTTACCCGGGAGGGCTCGAGATCTGACAGCTGAGACGTTTCAGAATTCAGCAGATTTACTGCTCAGATGGTGCGTGAGAAGCAGGAGTGGGGAGGGAGGGAGGGGGACGGAGGAGGGAGGAGAGACTAGGTGAGGGAGGGGGAGGGAGGGAGGAGGGAGGGACGGCAGGTGAGGGAGTGGTGTCTCCAGGCTATTGAACACAGGTAGTTAAACCTGTCAGTTTTAACATGTCCCTCCGGTAGAACCGTCAGGGTGGAGGCTCGTGATGACGTAGGGAAGTCCAGAGAAGCCTCAGAAAACACTGATCACAAGGCAGAAGCCTCTTGGCATGATTAGCTGTTGAAACTTGTGAATAATGTCGCTAATATATGTCAGAGCCTCTGAGTCTCTTACTCAGTTTAAGTCTAGACTGAAAACCCACCTTTTTTATTCATGTTATTGTGTATTCTTTACTGTGAAGCACTTTGGTCAACTGAAGTTTGCTATATAAATAAACTTGATATCTCTATGGCATCACAGTGCTTACCTGGGACATCACAACATAATCTGATTTATCTGCATTAGCTGGAGGCATTAGGACTTGAGCAGAAGAATTTCACATTCCTTTTGATGAGCAATATGATGCCAGATGCTCCAGGTCTGGTCATGTCCTGGAGGTCTTCTGAGCTGGGAGCCGGGGTGAGTGTACTGATGGTACTGTGGTCAGCTGATGGTACTGTGATCAACTGATGGTACTGTGATCAACTGATGGTACTATGATCAACTGATGGTACTGTGATCAACTGATGGTACTGTGATCAACTGATGGTACTGTGATCAGCTGATGGTACAGCTCGGTCAGCTGATGGTACTGTGATCAGCTGATGGTACTGTGATCAACTGATGGTACTGTGATCAGCTGATGGTACTATGATCAACTGATGGTACTGTGATCAGCTGATGGTACTGTGATCAACTGATGGTACTGTGATCAACTGATGGTACTGTGATCAACTGATGGTACTGTGATCAACTGATGGTACTGTGATCAGCTGATGGTACTATGATCAACTGATGGTACTGTGATCAGCTGATGGTACTGTGATCAACTGATGGTACTGTGATCAACTGATGGTACTGTGATCAACTGATGGTACTGTGATCAACTGATGGTACTGTGATCAACTGATGGTACTGTGATCAGCTGATGGTACTGTGATCAACTGATGGTACTGTGATCAACTGATGGTACTGTGATCAACTGATGGTACTGTGATCAGCTGATGGTACTGTGATCAGCTGATGGTACTGTGATCAGCTGATGGTACTGTGATCAGCTGATGGTACTGTGATCAACTGATGGTACTGTGATCAGCTGATGGTACTGTGATCAACTGATGGTACTGTGATCAACTGATGGTACTGTGATCAACTGATGGTACTGTGATCAACTGATGGTACTGTGATCAGCTGATGGTACTGTGATCAACTGATGGTACTGTGATCAACTGATGGTACTATAATCAACTGATGGTACTGTGATCAACTGATGGTACTGTGATCAGCTGATAGTACTGTGATCAACTGATGGTACTGTGATCAGCTGATGGTACTGTGATCAACTGATGGTACTGTGATCAACTGATGGTACTGTGATCAACTGATGGTACTGTGATCAACTGATGGTACTGTGATCAGCTGATGGTACAGCTCGGTCAGCTGATGGTACTGTGATCAGCTGATGGTACTGTGATCAACTGATGGTACTGTGATCAGCTGATGGTACTATGATCAACTGATGGTACTGTGATCAGCTGATGGTACTGTGATCAACTGATGGTACTGTGATCAACTGATGGTACTGTGATCAACTGATGGTACTGTGATCAACTGATGGTACTGTGATCAGCTGATGGTACTATGATCAACTGATGGTACTGTGATCAGCTGATGGTACTGTGATCAACTGATGGTACTGTGATCAACTGATGGTACTGTGATCAACTGATGGTACTGTGATCAACTGATGGTACTGTGATCAACTGATGGTACTGTGATCAGCTGATGGTACTGTGATCAACTGATGGTACTGTGATCAACTGATGGTACTATGATCAACTGATGGTACTGTGATCAACTGATGGTACTGTGATCAGCTGATGGTACAGCTCGGTCAGCTGATGGTACTGTGATCAGCTGATGGTACTGTGATCAACTGATGGTACTGTGATCAGCTGATGGTACTATGATCAACTGATGGTACTGTGATCAGCTGATGGTACTGTGATCAACTGATGGTACTGTGATCAACTGATGGTACTGTGATCAACTGATGGTACTGTGATCAACTGATGGTACTGTGATCAGCTGATGGTACTATGATCAACTGATGGTACTGTGATCAACTGATGGTACTGTGATCAACTGATGGTACTGTGATCAACTGATGGTACTGTGATCAACTGATGGTACTGTGATCAACTGATGGTACTGTGATCAGCTGATGGTACTGTGATCAACTGATGGTACTGTGATCAACTGATGGTACTGTGATCAGCTGATGGTACTGTGATCAGCTGATGGTACTGTGATCAGCTGATGGTACTGTGATCAGCTGATGGTACTGTGATCAACTGATGGTACTGTGATCAGCTGATGGTACTGTGATCAACTGATGGTACTGTGATCAACTGATGGTACTATAATCAACTGATGGTACTGTGATCAACTGATGGTACTGTGATCAACTGATGGTACTGTGATCAGCTGATGGTACTGTGATCAACTGATGGTACTGTGATCAACTGATGGTACTATAATCAACTGATGGTACTGTGATCAACTGATGGTACTGTGATCAGCTGATAGTACTGTGATCAACTGATGGTACTGTGATCAGCTGATGGTACTGTGATCAACTGATGGTACTGTGATCAACTGATGGTACTGTGATCAGCTGATGGTACTGTGATCAACTGATGGTACTGTGATCAGCTGATGGTACTGTGATCAACTGATGGTACTGTGATCAGCTGATGGTACTGTGATCAACTGATGGTACTGTGATCAACTGATGGTACTGTGATGGTACTGTGATGGTACTGTGATGGTACTGTGATGGTACTGTGATGAGCTGATGGTACTGTGATGAGCTGATGGTACTGTGGTACTGTGATCAGCTGATGGTACTGTGATCAGCTGATGGTACTGTGATCAACTGATGGTACTGTGATCAACTGATGGTACTGTGATCAGCTGATGGTACTGTGATCAGCTGATGGTACTGTGATCAACTGATGGTACTGTGATCAGCTGATGGTACTGTGATCAACTGATGGTACTGTGATCAGCTGATGGTACTGTGATCAGCTGATGGTACTGTGATCAACTGATGGTACTGTGATCAACTGATGGTACTGTGATCAGCTGATGGTATTGTGATCAACTGATGGTACTGTGATCAACTGATGGTACTGTGATCAGCTGATGGTACTGTGATGGTAATGTGATCAACTGATGGTACTGTGATCAGCTGATGGTACTGTGATCAACTGATGGTACTGTGATCAACTGATGGTACTGTGATCAGCTGATGGTACTGTGATGGTACTGTGATCAGCTGATGGTACTGTGACTGCTCTGGTTTTAGAGTGTCTACAGACCGCCCTGGTTTCAGAGTGTCTACAGACGGCCCTGGTTTAAGAGTGTCTACAGACTGCCTTAGTTTCAGAGTGTCTACAGACTGCCTTGGTTTCAGAGCATCTACAGACTGCCTTGGTTTCAGAGTGTCTACAGACGGCCCTGGTTTCAGAGTGTCTACAAACTTCCTTGGTTGCAGAGTGTCTACAGACGGCCCTGGTTTAAGAGTGTCTACAGACTGCCTTGGTTTCAGAGTGTCCACAGACTGCCATGGTTTCAGACCATCTACAGACTGCCTTGGTTTCAGAGTGTCTACAGACTTCCTTGGTTTCAGAGTGTCTACAGACTGTCCTGGTTTCAGAGTGTCTACAGACTGTCCTGGTTTCAGAGTGTCTACAGACTGCCTTGGTTTCAGAGTGTCCACAGACTGCCTTGGTTTCAGAGTGTCTACAGACTGCATTGGTTTCAGAGTGTTCACAGACTGCCTTGGTTTCAGAGTGTCCACAGACTGCCTTGGTTTCAGAGTGTCCACAGACTGCCTTGGTTTCAGAGTGTCCACAGACTGCCTTGGTTTCAGTGTCCACAGACTGCCTTGGTTTCAGAGTGTCTACAGACTGCCCTGGTTTCAGAGTGTCTACAGACTGCCCTGGTTTCAGAGTGTCTACAGACTGCCCTGGTTTCAGAGTGTCCACAGACTGCCTTGGTTTCAGAGTGTCCACAGACTGCCCTGGTTTCAGAGTGTCTACAGACTGCCCTGGTTTCAGAGTGTCTACAGACTTCCCTGGTTTCAGAGTGTCTACAGACTGCCCTGGTTTCAGAGTGTCTACAGACTGCCCTGGTTTCAGAGTGTCCACAGACTGCCTTGGTTTCAGAGTGTCTACAGACTGCCCTGGTTTCAGAGTGTCTACAGACTGCCCTGGTTTCAGAGTGTCCACAGACTGCCTTGGTTTCAGAGTGTCTACAGACTTCCCTGGTTTCAGAGTGTCTACAGACTGCCCTGGTTTCAGTGTGTCTACAGACTGCCCTGGTTTCAGAGTGTCTACAGACTGTCCTGGTTTCAGAGTGTCCACAGACTGCCTTGGTTTCAGAGGGTGAGTGTGAATGGCTGAATGTGAACAAGACAAGTGTGTGTGAACAAATAAATATTTCTACAGCCCAGAGTTAGATGGTTTTGTGTGAATCGTTTATTAACTTTAAAGTAAACAGGACAGTAAATAAGAAAAAACTAGTATATGGAGGAACAGCAGCAGTCCAGACCACCGCAGACGTTTCACCGAATCTGAAAAAAAACAACAACTGTAAAAACAGAAATCCTTCATGGTTCAACAGTCACATCATACTTTCTACCTCTTGAACCTCCAGCCTCTCCAAGACAGGTACAGTCTGTCAGTAAACCATCCTCTAAGGCTGTATGTTGTCACCATATAGAAAAGCTGGAGAACATTCAGGAAAACATGTCCCTGCATGCTGTGATCCCAGCATAGTCAACTAACACTGCAAGCTAGGATCCTAACTATAGTGTGTGGTTGTGGCAGGATCCTAACTATAGTGTGTGGTTGTGGCAGGATCCTAACCATAGTGTGTGGTTGTGGCAGGATCCTAACCATAGTGTGTGGTTGTGGCAGGATCCTAACCACAGTGTGTGGTTGTGGTGTACTCACCGTGTACTTGTCCCACTTCTTCTCGGGGTCGTAGGGCTCCCAGCGACTGGCAGGGAAGATGTGCTTGTTCTTCTCATACCAGCTCCTCAGAACCACCTTTCCTGCGTGGGACTGCAACAGAAGCCTGGTCAGACTGGCTCTGCACACACCTGCTGCAAGGGCTTTACAGGTGTGGGAGACAGGTGTATGGGACAGGTGTGGGGGACAGGTGTGGGGGAGAGGTGTGGGGGAGAGGTGTGGGGGAGAGGTGTGGGGGAGAGGTGTGGGGGAGAGGTGTGGGGGAGAGGTGTGGGGGACAAGTGTGGGGGACAGGTGTATGGGACAGGTGTGGGGGACAGGTGTGGGGGAGAGGTGTGGGGGAGAGGTGTGGGGGAGAGGTGTGGGGGACAAGTGTGGGGGACAGGTGTATGGGACAGGTGTGGGGGACAGGTGTGGGGGAGAGGTGTGGGGGAGAGGTGTGGGGGAGAGGTGTGGGGGAGAGGTGTGGGGGACAAGTGTGGGGGACAGGTGTATGGGACAGGTGTGGGGGACAGGTGTGGGGGAGAGGTGTGGGGGAGAGGTGTGGGGGAGAGGTGTGGGGGAGAGGTGTGGGGGACAAGTGGCAGGGAAGATGTGCTTGTTCTTCTCATACCAGCTCCTCAGAACCACCTTTCCTGCGTGGGACTGCAACAGAAGCCTGGTCAGACTGGCTCTGCACACACCTGCTGCAAGGGCTTTACAGGTGTGGGAGACAGGTGTATGGGACAGGTGTGGGGGACAGGTGTGGGGGAGAGGTGTGGGGGAGAGGTGTGGGGGAGAGGTGTGGGGGAGAGGTGTGGGGGAGAGGTGTGGGGGAGAGGTGTGGGGGACAAGTGTGGGGGACAGGTGTATGGGACAGGTGTGGGGGACAGGTGTGGGGGAGAGGTGTGGGGGACAGGTGTGGGGGAGAGGTGTGGGGGAGAGGTGTGGGGGAGAGGTGTGGGGGAGAGGTGTGGGGGACAAGTGTGGGGGACAGGTGTATGGGACAGGTGTGGGGGACAGGTGTGGGGGAGAGGTGTGGGGGAGAGGTGTGGGGGACAGGTGTGGGAGGCAGGTGTGGGGGACAGGTGTGTGGGACAGGTGTGCGGGACAGGTGTGGGGGACAGGTGTGCGGGACAGGTGTGGGGGACAGGTGTGGGGGAGAGGTGTGGGGGACAGGTGTGGGGGACAGGTGTGGGAGACAGGTGTGGGGGACAGGTGTGGGGGACAGGTGTGGGAGACAGGTGTGTGGGACAGGTGTGGGGGAGAGGTGTGTTAGACTGGTGTGTGGGACAGGTGTGGGGGACAGGTGTGGGAGACAGGTGTGGGGGACAGGTGTGGGGGACAGGTGTGCGGGACAGGTGTGCGGGACAGGTGTGGGGGACAGGTGTGGGGGACAGGTGTGGGAGACAGGTGTGCGGGACAGGTGTGGGGGACAGGTGTGGGGGACAAGTGTGGGGGACAGGTGTGGGAGACAGGTGTGCGGGACAGGTGTGGGGGACAGGTGTGCGGGACAGGTGTGGGGGAGAGGTGTGGGAGACAGGTGTGGGGGACAGGTGTGGGGGACAAGTTAAGTAGTAAACCCCACCTCATCTTTCTCCACTGTGGCATCATTCACCAGACGGATGTCATCATGGACATCAAAGCTGAAGAGGGGACCTGGATCAGAGCAGGACACAGTCAGCCAGCAGGGGGCAGCACAACAAGAACCACACACAACAAGACCCACACACAACAAGAACCACACACAACAAGAACCACACACAACAAGACCCACACACAACAAGAACCACACACAACAAGAACCACACACAACAAGAACCACACACACCCATCAGGGACCATTTCTTTTCGACAATCACTTCATTAATTGTTTGGCATTTATATTTTCCACATGTTTTGGGCGAAAATGTACGATTTTTAAGAAGAGTTGGTCAGTCAGAGAGATTTTCTCCCTTCAGGTTGAGGTCAGCAGGGCTGTTGGCACTGTTACGCCCACCTGGGCTGCCTGGGGGGTCCAGGTGTTACGCCCACCTGAGCTGCCTGGGGGGTCCAGGTGTTACGCCCACCTGAGCTGCCTGGGGGGTCCAGGTGTTACGCCCACCTGAGCTGCCTGGGGGGTCCAGGTGAGACTCACCTGATTTGCCTCGAGCTTTAGTTACAATGAAGTCATAGAAGCTGTGGTGCTGGAAGAGAACATCAGTAAGATTATAGAAACACAATCCTCAAGAGTGGATCCTAAATACAGTGTTAAGTTCAGTCTACTTGGAGGTTGTGTGTGTGACAGAGAACTCACATGAGGAATGATCAGATCCTCTTTGATGTACATCAGCTGCTCCACACCAGCTGCCCTGCAGAGTCAGGGTTAGAGTTCAGAGTCAGGGGTCAGAGTTCAGAGTCAGAGTTTAGAGTCAGAGTTTAGAGTCAGAGTTTAGGGGTCAGAGTCAGAGTCAAAGATTCCCCTCTACCCTCACTTTCCCCTCATTCACTGTCCTCTTCCCCTCCCCTCCTCCCACTTCCCCCTCCCCTCCTCCCACTTCCCCCTACCCTCCTCCTCTTCTCACCCTCCTCCTCTCCTCAAACTTCTCCTCTTCTCACCCTCCTCCTCTCCTCAAACTTCTCCTCTTCTCACCCTCCTCCTCTCCTCACCTTCCTCCTCTTCACCTCCCCCCTACCCTCCTCCTCTTCTCCTCCTTACCGGAGTTCACTGAAGTCCTTCCTCAGTACTTCCAGAGCTTTCTGCAGGAACTGCTGCATGGTGTTCCCTTTCTTCATCTGTAGTAACACATGCAAACATATCATCAACATAAGCTTCACCAGGACCACCACCCCCTCCCAGCACCACCACCCCCTCCCAGCACCAGGACTACCACCCCCTCCCAGCACCAGGACCACCACCCCCTCCCAGCACCAGGACTACCACCCCCTCCCAGCACCAGGACTACCACCCCCTCCCAGCACCAGGACTACCATCCCCTCCCAGCACCAGGACTACCACCCCCTCCCAGCACCAGGACTACCACCCCCTCCCAGCACCAGGACTACCATCCCCTCCCAGCACCAGGACTACCACCCCCTCCCAGCACCAGGACTACCATCCCCTCCCAGCACCAGGACTACCACCCCCTCCCAGCACCAGGACTACCACCCCCTCCCAGCACCAGGACTACCATCCCCTCCCAGCACCAGGACTACCACCCCCTCCCAGCACCAGGACTACCACCCCCTCCCAGCACCAGGACTACCACCCCCTCCAAGCACCACCATCCCCTCCCAGCACCAGGACTACCAACCCCTCCCAGCACCAGGACTACCACCCCCTCCCAGCACCAGGACTACCACCCCCTCCCAGCACCAGGACTACCATCCCCTCCCAGCACCACCATCCCCTCCCAGCACCAGGACTACCACCCCCTCCCAGCACCAGGACTACCACCCCCTCCAAGCACCACCATCCCCTCCCAGCACCAGGACTACCACCCCCTCCCAGCACCAGGACTACCACCCCCTCCCAGCACCAGGACTACCACCCCCTCCCAGCACCAGGACTACCATCCCCTCCCAGCACCACCATCCCCTCCCAGCACCAGCACCACCATCCCCTCCCAGCACCAGGACTACCATCCCCTCCCAGCACCAGCACCACCATCCCCTCCCAGCACCAGCACCACCATCCCCTCCCAGCACCAGGACCACCATCCCCTCCCAGCACCAGGAGGGTCAGCCTACCTTGACTGTCTTCCGGTGTCCAGATCCATCCCAGTAGCTGAACGTGATCTCAATCTCCTCACCTGGATGACACACATGTGTGAGAGTGTGTGTGTGTCTGAGTATGTGTGTCTGAGTATGTGTGTCTGAGTGTGTGTGTGCGTGTGTCTCTGTGTGTGTGTGTGTGTGAGTGAGCGTGTGTCGTTGGCAGACTCACCTTTGATCTTCTCCTGCTTCCTCTCCCACTCCTGCCTTAACTCCTCCCTCAGGCGGTTCTCCTCCTCCTGGGTCGACATTCAGGTCCCAAAGCATTCAGGATTCACTCAATAGAACTACCAGTGTTGTGTGAGTGTGTCCTACACTGTCAGATCTGTCCCAGTAAAGCCTTAGAGCCACCCTCACCTCCTGTCCCAGTAAAGCCTTAGTACCTCACCTCCTGTCCCAGTAAAGCCTTAGTACCTCACCTCCTGTCCCAGTAAAGCCTTAGTACCTCACCTCCTGTCCCAGTAAAGCCTTAGTACCTCACCTCCTGTCCCAGTAAAGCCTTAGTATCTCACCTCCTGTCCCAGTAAAGCCTTCGTACCTCACCTCCTGTCCCAGTAAACCTTAGTACCTCACCTCCTGTCCCAGTAAAGCCTTAGTACCTCACCTCCTGTCCCAGTAAAGCCTTAGTACCTCACCTCCTGTCCCAGTAAACCTTAGTACCTCACCTCCTGTCCCAGTAAAGCCTTAGTACCTCACCTCCTGTCCCAGTAAACCCTTAATACCTCACTCACCCTCACCTCCTGTCCCAGTAAAGCCTTAGTACCTCACCTCCTGTCCCAGTAAACCTTAGTACCACCCTCACCTCTCGGTCGCGGTCAGGCAGGAAGCTGGTGTCCACATCTGGGTTCTTCCCCAACTTCCTTTTCTTTACTGGAAAATCTAGAAAGAGACATGGAGTACTGTAATATGTTACATCACACATCTATAGACAACAGACTGTTATACATACACCTATAGAGAACAGACATAATGTTATACATACATCAGTGGAGGACAAGGATAATGTGTTAAATTCTACATCTATGAAGGGCAGGGATAATGTGTTAAATTCTACATCTATGGAGGACAGGGATAATGTGTTAAATTCTACATCTATGAAGGACAGGGATAATGTGTTAAATTCTACATCTATGAAGGACAGGGATAATGTGTTAAATTCTACATCAATGGAGGACAGGGTTAATGTGTTAAATTCTACATCAATGGAGGACAGGGATAATGTGTTAAATTCTACATCAATGGAGGACAGGGATAATGTGTTAAATTCTACATCTATGAAGGACAGGGATAATGTGTTAAATTCTACATCTATGAAGGACAGGGATAATGTGTTAAATTCTACATCAATGGAGGACAGGGATAATGTGTTAAATTCTACATCAATGGAGGACAGGGTTAATGTGTTAAATTCTACATCAATGGAGGACAGGGTTAATGTGTTAAATTCTACATCTATGAAGGACAGGGATAATGTGTTAAATAACCATAACAACCTATTGATAATGTAATAACTGAAACTTACAGAACTCCTCTTCCTCCTCCTCCTCCTCTTCTTCCTCCTCCTCCTCCTCCTCCTCTTCATCATCCTCTTCCTCGTCAGGGTTGAAGGATAAACTGGCAATCTTCCTCTTCTGCTCCTCCTTCCTCTTCCTCTCCTTCTGTTTCTCAAGCTTCCTACACACACACATACACACACATTAAGGTACTTAAGGTACACAGAGACAGCTCCAGGTCAGACAGGTAATCAGACAGACAGACAGACAGGTAATCAGACAGACAGACAGGTAAGCACAGACAGACAGGTACAAAGACAGACAGGTACGCAGACAGACAAACAGGTAAGCAGACAGACAGACAGGTACGCAGACAGACAAACAGGTAAGCAGACAGACAGGTAAGCAGACAGACAGACAGGTACGCAGACAGACAAACAGGTAAGCAGACAGACAGGTAAGCAGACAGACAGTAGTGGGTCTCACAGTTGTAACTCTTTAGACTGTTCCTTCTTGGCCAGCTGTTTCTCTCTCTCCTTCACCAGGGCTTCTTGCTTTGCCTTCATGTCGTTCAGGGTGACCAGACCTGAGGACACACAAGTCACATGACATCAACAATAATAACACTGAGCTGTAACTCATCCCCATGTTCTACCACTGAGCTGTACCTCATCCCCATGTTCTACCACTGAGCTGTACCTCATCCCCATGTTCTACCACTGAGCTGTACCTCATCCCCATGTTCTACCACTGAGCTGTACCTCATCCCCATGTTCCACCACTGAACTGTACCTCATCCCCATGTTCTACCACTGAACTGTACCTCATCCCCATGTTCCACCACTGAGCTGTACCTCATCCCCATGTTCTACCACTGAACTGTACCTCATCCCCATGTTCTACCACTGAGCTGTACCTCATCCCCATGTTCTACCACTGAGCTGTACCTCATCCCCATGTTCTACCACTGAGCTGTACCTCATCCCCATGTTCTACCACTGAGCTGTACCTCATCCCCATGTTCCACCACTGAGCTGTAACTCATCCCCATGTTCTACCACTGAGCTGTACCTCATCCCCATGTTCTACCACTAAGCTGTACCTCATCCCCATGTTCTACCACTAAGCTGTACCTCATCCCCATGTTCTACCACTGAGCTGTACCTCATCCCCATGTTCTACCAGTGAGCTGTACCTCATCCGCATGTTCTACCACTGAGCTGTACCTCATCCTCATGGATGCAGGGGGTATCTCAGGGGGTATCTCAGGGGGTATCTCAGGGGGTATCTCAGGGGGTATCTCAGGGGGTATCTCAGGGGGTATCTCAGGGGGCATCTCAGGGGGCATTTCAGGGGGCATCTCAGGGGGCATCTCAGGGGGCATCTCAGGGGGCATCTCAGGGGGCATCTCAGGGGGCATCTCTGTTACTCACCCACGGTGCTGGACTTCAGTTCAGCCTCTACAGCATCGTAGTGGGCTGAGAACTTCTTGTCGATGTTGGACTTGACCATGTTGTCCTGGGAACAAGGCCAGCAGAGAGGTTATGTGCACAGCAGCCATGACTGCTAGAAGAAGAGACATCTGGAGACATGAACTAACCTCTGCTAGAAGAGACATCTGGAGACATGAACTAACCTCTGCTAGAAGAGACATCTGGAGACATGAACTAACCTCTGCTAGAAGAAGAGACATCTGGAGACATGAACTAACCTCTGCTAGAAGAGACATCTGGAGACATGAACTAACCTCTGCTAGAAGAAGAGACATCTGGAGACATGAACTAACCTCTGCTAGAAGAAGAGACATCTGGAGACATGAACTAACCTCTGCTAGAAGAGACATCTGGAGACATGAACTAACCTCTGCTAGAAGAAGAGACATCTGGAGACATGAACTAACCTCTGCTAGAAGAGACATCTGGAGACAAGAACTAACCTCTGCTAGAAGAAGAGACATCTGGAGACATGAACTAACCTCTGCTAGAAGAAGAGACATCTGGAGACATGAACTAACCTCTGCTAGAAGAGACATCTGGAGACAAGAACTAACCTCTGCTAGGAGAAGAGACATCTGGAGACATGAACTAACCTCTGCTAGAAGAGACATCTGGAGACATGAACTAACCTCTGCTAGAAGAAGAGACATCTGGAGACATGAACTAACCTCTGCTAGGAGAAGAGACATCTGGAGACATGAACTAACCTCTGCTAGAAGAGACATCTGGAGACATGAACTAACCTCTGCTAGAAGAGACATCTGGAGACATGAACTAACCTCTGCTAGGAGAAGAGACATCTGGAGACATGAACTAACCTCTGCTAGAAGAAGAGACATCTGGAGACATGAACTAACCTCTGCTAGAAGAAGAGACATCTGGAGACATGAACTAACCTCTGCTAGAAGAAGAGACATCTGGAGACATGAACTAACCTCTGCTAGGAGAAGAGACATCTGGAGACATGAACTAACCTCTGCTAGGAGAAGAGACATCTGGAGACATGAACTAACCTCTGCTAGGAGAAGAGTCATCTGGAGACATGAACTAACCTCTGCTAGAAGAGACATCTGGAGACATGAACTAACCTCTGCTAGAAGAGACATCTGGAGACATGAACTAACCTCTGCTAGAAGAGACATCTGGAGACATGAACTAACCTCTGCTAGAAGAAGAGACATCTGGAGACATGAACTAACCTCTGCTAGAAGAGACATCTGGAGACATGAACTAACCTCTGCTAGAAGAAGAGACATCTGGAGACATGAACTAACCTCTGCTAGAAGAGACATCTGGAGACATGAACTAACCTCTGCTAGAAGAGACATCTGGAGACATGAACTAACCTCTGCTAGAAGAGACATCTGGAGACATGAACTAACCTCTGCTAGAAGAGACATCTGGAGACATGAACTAACCTCTGCTAGAAGAGACATCTGGAGACATGAACTAACCTCTGCTAGAAGAGACATCTGGAGACATGAACTAACCTCTGCTAGAAGAGACATCTGGAGACATGAACTAACCTCTGCTAGAAGAGACATCTGGAGACATGAACTAACCTCTGCTAGAAGAGACATCTGGAGACATGAACTAACCTCTGCTAGGAGAAGAGACATCTGGAGACATGAACTAACCTCTGCTAGAAGAAGAGACATCTGGAGACATGAACTAACCTCTGCTAGAAGAGACATCTGGAGACATGAACTAACCTCTGCTAGGAGAAGAGACATCTGGAGACATGAACTAACCTCTGCTAGAAGAAGAGACATCTGGAGACATGAACTAACCTCTGCTAGAAGAAGATACATCTGGAGACATGAACTAACCTCTGCTAGAAGAGACATCTGGAGACATGAACTAACCTCTGCTAGAAGAGACATCTGGAGACATGAACTAACCTCTGCTAGAAGAGACATCTGGAGACATGAACTAACCTCTGCTAGAAGAAGAGACATCTGGAGACATGAACTAACCTCTGCTAGAAGAGACATCTGGAGACATGAACTAACCTCTGCTAGAAGAGACATCTGGAGACATGAACTAACCTCTGCGATCTTCAGTTTGAGCTGCTCCAGCTGCTCCTTCTGCTGCTCCCTCTTCTTCATCAGCTGCATGGCTCTCCCAGCCTCACTGGCGGCTCCTTTGTACTGCGCCATGTTGTAACAGATATCACACTACAACACAAAGTGAGACCTGCAGGTAAACTAACTCTGATGTTATTATTATGATGTTAGTATTAAGGACTGAAGAACACAGATCGCATCACAACAACGCCACGAAGATGGCACCAGTGAAATGCATTGTGGGAATTCTTTAAAGCAACTTCCGGTGTAGGTCACCTTTCAGAATAAAGGTTCTGCTGACATATCACCTTTCAGAATAAAGGTTCTGCTGACATTAAATACTGAGATTTAAAAAGCAGATCTACCAGGATGATCTCTGCTGCTTCACTCATCACTCTTCTGACCTGCCTGCCATCCAGTTACGCTCTGTACTTCCACATAGGGGAGACAGAAAAGAAATGTTTCATAGAAGAAATCCCAGATGAAACAATGGTTATAGGTACGTGTATTGTGTGATGCTAGGCTAGGCTAAGCTGTCTAGCTCTGACACTTCCTGGAAGGTTTCTTTGTTTAAAAATAAATAATAACAGAATAACTAGAAGCTTTAAGAAACTCTTATAGAATATGAGCTGGAAAATCTGTAACCTACAACTGTTATGAGCCTTGACTTCAAAAGGTTAAGGTATCTATAATGTTCTGGGCTCCCGTGTTGTAGGAAAGTATCGGACCCAGTTGTGGGATAAGCAGACCGGGTCTTTCCTTCCCGCCACCCCGGGACTGGGGATGCACGTGGAGATCAAGGATCCGGACACCAAGGTAAGATGAGCACGAGGACAACGGGCTGGTTCCCTCCTCTAATGGAGGTTTTCTCATCTCCCAGATCAAGCCCAGCATGAACGGCTGGTGTTAAATGTTTGAACATTCATATGTTGCCATCCTCCTCCCTCCCCCCCCCTCTCCCCCCAGATCATCCTATCCCGTCAGTATGGTTCTGATGGGCGCTTCACCTTCACCTCCCACACACCAGGGGAACACCAAATCTGTCTGCACTCCAACTCCACCAAGATGGCCCTCTTCGCTGGCGGGAAACTGGTACCTGATGTGTTGTAGAGGCTTGTTGTGTAGTGTGAGTGTGTGTGTGTGTATCAGAGGGTTGTTGTGTGTGTGTGTGTGTGTGTGTGTATTGCAGAGGGTTGTTGTGTAACGTGTGTGTGTGTGTGTTGCAGAGGGTCCACCTGGAGGTGCAGGTTGGTGAGCACACTAACAACTACCCAGAGATCGCTGCTAAGGACAAGCTGACCGAGCTGCAGCTGCGAGCCAGACAGCTGCTGGACCAGGCTGAGCAGATCCAGAAGGAGCAGAACTACCAGCGGGTGGGTGTTCTAACGAGGACCGTGTTCTAACGAGGACCGTGTTCTAACGAGGACCGTGTTCTAACGAGGACCGTGTTCTAACGAGGACCATGCTCTAACGAGAACCGTACTCTAACGAGGACCATGCTCTAATGAGGACCGTGTTCTAACGAGGACCGTGTTCTAACGAGGACCGTGTTGTAACGAGGGCCGTGTTGTAATAAGGGCTGTGTTCTAATGAGTGTCGTGTTCTAATGAGTGTCTGTGTCCTGCAGTACCGTGAAGAGCGCTTCCGCATGACCAGCGAGAGCACCAACCAGCGGGTGCTGTGGTGGTCCATCGCCCAGACCCTCATCCTCATCATCACTGGCATCTGGCAGCTCAAACACCTCAAGAGCTTCTTCGAAGCCAAGAAGCTGGTGTAGCTGCTAACCCTGAGAAGAGGTAGACCCTGACACACCCTAACCATGAGAAGAGGTAGACCCTGACACACCCTAACCCTGAGAAGAGGTAGACCCTGACACACCCTAACCATGAGAAGAGGTAGACCCTGACACACCCTAACCCTGAGAAGAGGTAGACCCTGACACACCCTAACCCTGAGAAGAGGCAGACCCTGACACACCCTAACCCTGAGAAGAGGTAGACCCTGACACACCCTAACCCTGAGAAGAGGTAGACCCTGACACACCCTAACCCTGAGAAGAGGTAGACCCTGACACACCCTAACCCTGAGAAGAGGCAGACCCTGACACACCCTAACCCTGAGAAGAGGCAGACCCTGACACACCCTAACCCTGAGAAGAGGTAGACCCTGACACACCCTAACCCTGAGAAGAGGCAGACCCTGACACACCCTAACCCTGAGAAGAGGTAGACCCTGACACACCCTAACCCTGAGAAGAGGTAGACCCTGACACACCCTAACCCTGAGAAGAGGTAGACCCTGACACACCCTAACCCTGAGAAGAGGTAGACCCTGACACACCCTAACCCTGAGAAGAGGTAGACCCTGACACACCCTAACCCTGAGAAGAGGCAGACCCTGACACACCCTAACCCTGAGAAGAGGCAGACCCTGACACACCCTAACCCTGAGAAGAGGCAGACCCTGACACACCCTAACCCTGAGAAGAGGTAGACCCTGACACACCCTAACCCTGAGAAGAGGCAGACCCTGACACACCCTAACCCTGAGAAGAGGCAGACCCTGACACACCCTAACCCTGAGAAGAGGCAGACCCTGACACACCCTAACCCTGAGAAGAGGTAGACCCTGACACACCCTAACCCTGAGAAGAGGTAGACCCTGACACACCCTAACCCCAGACCACCAGACCCAGACACCCTAACCCAGACACAACCTAACCCCAGACACCCTAACCCTGACACACCCTAACCCAGACACACCCTAACCCAGACACACCCTAACCCAGACACCCTAACCCTGACACACCCAGACACCCTAACCCAGACACACCCTAACCCTAACCCAGACACCCTAACCCAGACACACCCTAACCCAGACACACCCTAACCCAGACACCCTAACCCTGACACACCCAGACCCAGACACCCTGACCCAGACACACCCTGACACACCCTAACCCAGACACCCTAACCCTGACACACCCAGACACCCTAACCCAGACACACCCTAACCCTGACACACCCTAACCCTGACACACCCTAACCCTGACCACCAGACCCAGACACAAGACAGAGAACCTGCCCTGGCTCTCAGGAATGCAGAAGGAACATTTTGAATCTTTGGACTATTTACAGATAATCCCCAAGATGTATATTGTTTGACATCATTTTTCACATTTGGTCATTTTCGTGTTGATGTGGTTTCCTGTGTTTTACTAAAGAGATGCTTTGGCATGTTTTTATATTCATGACCCCACAGATGGAATTCCACTGCCACATACTCAGCTTCATTCCATGGGCATAGAAGTACAATGTGATGATGGTATTATCTGCTTTTGCATCCTTTGTGAGTGTTGTGTTACCTGCTGCTGGTGTGATTGAACAGTCCTTGTTACCCATTCCATTCACCCAGATCTTTCTGAAGCCATCATCTTGCTGTAAACCTTCTAGCTAAGAAGCAACACACAGGTCTCATAGCACAGAGGGTTGGACACTAGCTAGCATGAAGGGTTAGCTGCTAGTCAGCACGAGGTCAGGTTAGCTGACAACTAACATGAAGTTGGCAGATTCTAGTTAGCATAAAGTACAGTAGATGCTTGTTAGCATGAAGTACAGTTGGATGCTAGTTAGCATAAAGTACAGTAGATGCTTGTTAGCATGAAGTACAGTTGGATGCTAGTTAGCATGAAGTACAGTTGGATGCTAGTTAGCATGAGGTGGGATTAGATGGAGGTTCTGTGCTATGACAAACCTGAGCTATTTATTATAGTTGTTACTGTGAATGATTAGACATGTAATGTGTCATTTGTTTCTTTGACCGTTTTTTAAATTGTCAGATTTACGTCTCAATAAAACAAAATAATCTGACCAAAACCTCAACCCTTGACTTCAATGATGACTCCAACATGACCACACCGAACCATGACCACACCCAACCACGACCCTCAGCCTTACCTTGACCCTCAGCCTCACCATGACCACACCCAACCACGACCCTCAGCCTCACCATGACCACACCCAACCACGACCCTCAGCCTCACCATGACCACACCCAACCACGACCCTCAGGGCCAAAGAAAACAACAGCAGCTGGTTACATGTGATGGCCTCCTTTATTCTCAGAGTTAAACAGTGTTAGTGAGTCGCTTTTATTTCATCTGGAATCTGTTCATCCTCACTGCATCATGTGAAACTAATCCAGCAGGACTGGATGCAGTTATGAACCTTCCCTTGGTGAGTTACAGTGGCCACTGCAGTGATGAACCTTCCCTTGGTGAGTTACAGTGGCCACTGCAGTGATGAACCTTCCCTTGGTGAGTTACAGTGGCCACTGCAGTGATGAACCTTCCCTTGGTGAGTTACAGTGGCCACTGCAGTGATGAACCTTCCCTTGGTGAGTTACAGTGGCCACTGCATTGATGAACCTTCCCTTGGTGAGTTACAGTGGCCACTGCAGTGATGAACCTTCCCTTGGTGAGTTACAGTGGCCACTGCAGTGATGAACCTTCCCTTGGTGAGTTACAGTGGCCACTGCAGTGATGAACCTTCCCTTGGTGAGTTACAGTGGCCACTGCATTGATGAACCTTCCCTTGGTGAGTTACAGTGGCCACTGCAGTGATGAACCTTCCCTTGGTGAGTTACAGTGGCCACTGCAGTGATGAACCTTCCCTTGGTGAGTTACAGTGGCCACTGCAGTGATGAACCTTCCCTTGGTGAGTTAGAGTGGCCACTGCAGTGATGAACCTTCCCTTGGTGAGTTACAGTGGCCACTGCAGTGATGAACCTTTCCTTGGTGAGTTACAGTGGCCACTGCAGTGATGAACCTTCCCTTGGTGAGTTACAGTGGCCACTGCAGTGATGAACCTTCCCTTGGTGAGTTACAGTGGCCACTGCAGTGATGAACCTTCCCTTGGTGAGTTACAGTGGCCACTGCAGTGATGAACCTTCCCTTGGTGAGTTACAGTGGCCACTGCAGTTATGAATCGAATGTTAATGTCTAAAACATAAACCTGATTTCCTTCTGCACCACCTCAGGAAGTCACAACACAAAATAACAATGGAAAACAAGGATCATCTCTTCACCCTGAGGATATATACACACATATCAAGAAGAAAATCTTGCACCATACAAAACAATTTCACAGTACTGTACATCATAGTAAAGGGAAAAACTGCTGTTTATTCAATTAAATTTGACCAGAAATGAAGTGACATCTAACTAGGTAGAGATCCCTCTCTGGGGGCAGAACCCTTCTAACCCTAACCCTGTCTGACTGAACACTTCCTGTCTGACTGAACACTTCCTGTCTGACTGAACACTTCCTGTCTGACTGAACACTTCCTGTCTGACTGAACACTTCCTGTCTGACTGAACAAGGGTTCCAAGGAAGAGTTAAGATACAAAATATCACATCTAAAATATAATTAGCAAATTCCACTCAGTATGTCAACATCCCTAAAACACATGATCAGTTGAGGGAGCTGGTGGCACAGTTACACTTCAAACCTGTGCAGCTGCACATAAGGCTCCAGGTAGCTAAAGCGTTGGCAAGTTGGTGATCATTGTTAGAGATAGAGGACATCTGTATGCTGACTGTCTAATATAAGAAGGGGAAATAAATCAATATGGAAGAAAAACATGATTGTAAGACATAAAGTATAGATTTGCTGCCCCAAACCTCTTGTTGTTCCATTAGTCATGATGTATTACTTTGGACAGACACTGTGAGAGTTTCTCTATGGGATGGAGGGGGGGATGGAGAGGTGGGAGAGAGGGGGGGGGGGGTCACTTCTCTGTCACAGTCAGATTCTCCAGTCTCAGAGCAGCCTCCTCTGTTAGAGGCTTGGGTCTTCTGTCTGGGCTTGGTGTGCTGGGATACTCCCGGTTACCAAAGATGGTGCTGCCCACACGCACGTTAGTGGCCCCCACCTCGATCTGCAGCACAGGGGCATCAAAACACAGACCAGCTTCAGGCTGCAAACACAGCAAGACCTGGGCTCTGTACTGCGACTGTGGTGTTAACCAGGTAACACAGGTTTCTGTGTTGGGTTAAACCTGAAGTTATTAAATATTGATTAACAGGGAAGGCCCTTCTAAGTTCTGAGGAAACTCACCGCATGTTCAAAGTCTGTGGACATGCCCATGCTGAGCTCCACTTCCTCCAGGGGAAGATTTAGACTGTTGCACACTTCCTGTCGCTGACTCAACAGCATCTACATGAACAGACAGGATGTGGTTACATTATGGTCCTGTACTACATAGCCCTGTATTACTACATGTCCTACATTATAGTTCACCTGGACAGGGGGACAAGATCACATGACATCTTACCTGGAAGTCTGGGTTGGGCCCCTGTGTGAGGTCGTATCCATAGCGACCGATGGTCATGAGGCCAGAGAAGTGCAGACCAGAGCAGCGGGTCAGAATGTGTCTGACCGTGTCGGGGGTCTGGTCGGGGGGGAGGCCATGTTTACCTGGGGAGAGCATGATGGGGGGGGGGGGTGAGAGAGAGGCAGCACTCACCCTGCTGGTGTGTGTGTGTGTGAAGCAGCACTCACTCTCCTCCCTGCTGGTGTGTGTGTGTGTGTGTGTGTGTGTGTGTGAAGCAGCACTCACTCTCCTCCCTGCTGGTGTGTGTGTGTGTGAAGCAGCACTCACTCTCCTCCCCGCTGGTGTGTGTGTGTGTGTGTGTGTGTGAAGCAGCACTCACTCTCCTCCCTGCTGGTGTGTGTGTGTGTGAAGCAGCACTCACTCTCCTCCCTGCTGGTGTGTGTGTGTGAAGCAGCACTCACTCTCCTCCCTGCTGGTGTGTGTGTGTGTGTGTGTGTGAAGCAGCACTCACTCTTCTCCCTGCTGGTGTGTGTGTGAAGCAGCACTCACTCTCCTCCCTGCTGGTGTGTGTGTGTGTGTGTGTGTGTGTGTGAAGCAGCACTCACTCTCCTCCCCGCTGGTGTTGATCTGCACCATGATGTTCAGAGTGCTTCCTGTCCTGAGCCGCAGCCACGAGCTGTTCACCCTGTCTGCCAGCCGGACAGAATCCACGGTCTCCACCATGAACAGGTTAGGAACACCTGGGGAGGGGGGGGGCAGGTTAGGAACACCTGGGGAGGGGGGGGGGGGCAGGTTAGGAACACCTGGGGAGGGGGGGGGGCAGGTTAGGAACACCTGGGGAGGGGGGGGGGGCAGGTTAGGAACACCTGGGGAGGGGGGGGGGGGCAGGTTAGGAACACCTGGGGATGGGGGGGCAGGTTAGGAACACCTGGGGAGGGGGGGGGGGCAGGTTAGGAACACCTGGGGATGGGGGGGCAGGTTAGGAACACCTGGGGAGGGGGGGGGGGGCAGGTTAGGAACACCTGGGGAGGGGGGGGGGGCAGGTTAGGAACACCTGGGGAGGGGGGGGGGGCAGGTTAGGAACACCTGGGGAGGGGGGGGGGTTAACCTACTGTGACTTTAACTTACCCAGCAGTTTGTTGACACTATTCTTCTGTAAATGTCCGATAAAATGCCACTTAATTTCTGGGCATGACTCTAAAATCTAAAATAGAGAGAAGATCATGTTATCTCCCTCCAGATCAACACCACTGACCCTTGACCTCTGATCACTGAAGAACCCACCTGAGCATTAGATGCTTTATCCACCAGCTCGTTTACCTGGTGGGTAGAGATCACAGTTTAACACACACAGACTCACACACACACAGTCTCACACACACACACACACAGTCTCACACACACAGTCTCACACACACACAGTCTCACACACACACAGTCTCACACACACACAGTCTCACACACACACAGTCACACACACACACACAGTCTCACACACACAGTCTCACACACACACAGTCACACACACACACAGTCTCACACACACACAGTCTCACACACACACAGTCTCACACACACACAGTCACACACACACACACAGTCTCACACACACAGTCTCACACACACACAGTCACACACACACACAGTCTCACACACACACAGTCTCACACACACACAGTCTCACACACACACACAGTCTCACACACACACAGTCTCACACACACACAGTCTCACACACACACAGTCTCACACACACACAGTCTCACACACACACAGTCTCACACACACACAGTCTCACACACACACAGTCTCACACACACACAGTCTCACACACACACAGTCACACACACACACACAGTCTCACACACACAGTCTCACACACACACAGTCTCACACACACACAGTCTCACACACACACAGTCACACACACACACACAGTCTCACACACACAGTCTCACACACACACAGTCACACACACACACAGTCTCACACACACACAGTCTCACACACACACAGTCTCACACACACACACAGTCTCACACACACACAGTCTCACACACACACAGTCTCACACACACACAGTCTCACACACACACAGTCTCACACACACACAGTCTCACACACACACAGTCTCACACACACACAGTCACACACTCCGCTCCCCTCTGGAAGTCAGACGTACATAGTTTTCTCCAAAGTTTCGTTGTCCTTGACGATACGCCT
Source organism: Protosalanx chinensis (assembly GCA_030340685.1). Lineage (NCBI taxonomy): Eukaryota > Metazoa > Chordata > Actinopteri > Osmeriformes > Salangidae > Protosalanx > Protosalanx chinensis. The sequence goes on along the minus strand of CM059320.1, from coordinate 17,443,616 downwards.
CTATCACCATCTCTGGAGGCTTGGTCTTACTGACAGCCACGAGGCGTGGAGGCACAGCCGGCAACGTCTAGACACACACACCACATGTACACACACACACCACATGTACACACACACACAGGACAAAACACACACACAGGGTAGGAGGATCAGAAATACAGTTGTAGTCCAATAATGGAAACATAGATGGGAGGTGAACACCTTGTTAAAGTAGCGCATCTAGGGCACATATTTCTATAGCGCTAACAAGCCGCTATCCTCCTACTCTGTCCGGCCTCAGGATCGAAAGCAGGGCAGTGAAAGGTCATGTGAAAGGTCATGTGAAAGGTCATGTGATGTTGACCTGTCAGAAGTTCTTAACACGACAGACAAGTATGTGATCAGACAATCACGACCATGTCACTAACACATGGAGGCTCACTAGTCCTGCTTCAACCACCCTGATATCAATAACCCTGTTATCAGATGAACAACACAACCCTCTGACTGCAACTTGTTCTCCAAACAACGTGAACAGATGAACAGTTTAACAGATGAGGTGTGAAGCTCAGTTCTCAGCGTGTTGAGCTCCGGACATCCAGGTTGACCCGCTTACATAACTGATCCTGAACCGCGTGAGAGGCACGACTTCAGAGAAGGAGATCATTAAAGAGACCTACAGCACAGCTGGAGATCTTCCTAATGTGAAGGAACCCGGAGTTACCTTGGGGCGCCGTGCTGCTGCCTGGGTGACCCTGTCCAGCACCGCCTGAAGAGCCTTTCCAACCTCCTCCATTCCTACCTTCCACATCACGTGACAGACCAGCACAGCCTGTCAGAATAAAAGTCCTCAGGAAAAATCTTCGGTATTCTGTTCACCACCTGTGTTAATTAAGGGCCCCAGTGTCCTCCACCTTCAAATCTCAACACAGAATTCTACTTATACTTTATATACTATATACTATACATACACACGCTCCGATTTTAAACTATTCTAATCTTTTACATCACACCCTTACCCCTGTGTGCAGTTGCTGCTACAGTTTCCCACTAGGGGATTAATACAGTATTTTGAATCTGAAAATACGGCTTCAAAAGCCCAGAACTATGCTTGGAAATGTTACTTTTCACTACTTTTAAGTTAGACAGAATCTTCTATTGACATCCATCTAACCACTTTCAATGGAGGGAAGAACCCAAACTGGTGTCTGGCCCCATGGCCAGTTTGAATGGATGATAACAGGACCACATACTGTGCCAGCATGATGACCACACGATTTCACACAAAACATTGAGCTCTGAATACTGTACCTCAAAATAAACAGCAAGACTATAGATTAACAAACTGCCACGACAACTGACCTAAGACTTACATCACTGTTTGTACTGTGAGTGGTGAGAGGACGCCGCTACAGAAGCTCTGTAGGACTGAAACGTTGCTCTTCAGTCCTTGTTCAAAGGCTTCAGATCATTCTGATCTTCTGTACTGTCAGCATGCACTGCTTGTAACAAACTTCAGCTAAAAGCACCTATTAATATAACTGAAAAGATACCACAGCACATTCATACACTGATGTCAATGAGACACAAAGTGAGAAAAACCAACCTTCAACTTTATTCACAAGATATCCGAAATCCCAACCTTTCAAAATGAAAATGTCTTATATATAGAAAAAAAAAAAAACACAACTATCATTACTCATTAAATCATAACTCATTACTAAACCTTCCTAAAAAAGGAAAGAAGGATAGGGAGGGGTGGAGGACAGGAAGAAATGGTCCTCATCACACTCTTTCCAGAGCCTCAAGCATGATGATGCTGTTGCCTCTGATCACCTGTAAAGACACAAGCTGATCAGACACACGTGTACTAATGGGGGTCATACAGACACACGTGTACTAATGGGGGTCATACAAAGGTTTGATACAGTATTTCACTGTTCCTTAAGGTCTCCTATTACAGTAGGTAACTTTGGCTGGGCTGAAAAATGTCTCGAATACCATTCTGAGCCCTACTGCAACCCAATCAACAGCTGAGTTTGAGGTTCGCTGTATGTCCATTTGTATGTTATTTTAGTAAAAAAATTACTAAGCTAGATATGAGGGTGTTTCAGGGGTACCAGGGGGGGAAAAGGGGTACTGACCACCATGCCAATGCCATTCTGCAGCCCCCCAGGAGCCATCTCCAGGCAGTCGTCCATGACCAGGTTCATGAAGGGGTCGAACCCTCTCAAGATGCCCTGCACATGTCTGCCACCGTTCAGCTTTACTGTGGAGGGGAGGAGGGTAAGATCACCAGCTACCAGCTGCAAACACACTACCACACACCTGGTGACCAGGTGCATACACACTACCACACACCTGGTGACCAGGTGCATACACACTACCACACACCTGGTGACCAGGTGCATACACACTACCACACACCTGGTGACCAGGTGCATTCACACTACCACACACACCTGGTGACCAGGTGCGTACACACTACCACACACCTGGTGACCAGGGGCGTACACACTACCACACACGTGGTGACCAGGATCGTACACACTACCACACACACCCGTTTCAAGGTGCATACACACTACCACACACACACACAACCGTTTCAAGGTGCATACACACTACCACACACACACACCCGTTTCAAGGTGCATACACACTACCACACACACCTGGTGACTAGATGCATACACACTACCACACACACACGCATGTATCAAGGTGCATACACAGAATATTAACCATTGTACTCGTAAATATAAACACATGACCTTATGGTGTAATCATTATACTAAATTCCGGTCAATTTTCTAGAATCTAGATTATATTTATCATACTCACATGACAGCTTCTTGTCCATGAACCTGGAATGAACAAATGGTTCATGAATCATCAGATCACATCACCTGGTTCACTAAAGTCAACTCCATCCACTGACTAAAGCATCATCACCATCGTCAAAGTGCTAACTAGTTAGCTTGCTAGCAGCGTAATTCCAATATAAACTACAGTAGCTCCAGTGGCTTCAGTGTTGTTTGTCCTCTGCAGTATTAATGTATTAATGTTAACATAACCAGCAGTACTGAAGCAGAAGATCAAACATTAATCTGTTTAATTCTGCTGTTTCCTCATCTAGTTTAGCTGCAGGCTAGTTAGCTGGTCAATCTGATACGAAGTTCTGAGATATTTAAAGCAGCACATTAAAACACTAAACAGAATCTTACTTTTTCAGCTCTGGTGGATGTGCTTTGCTCATGATGTCCTTTAATTCAGTTTAATAAGGTTATAATAAGGTTATTCAGTATTATGGTTATGTGTCAGTAACGCAGCTGCAGCGTCTCGAGCGTCTCTTCTGCTTCAGACAAGGAGGGAAGCACGCGCTTTAAAACCGCCGGAAGTGATGAACGGACTTGCCCACAGCATCCGGTAGATCGGATCTCGTTTCCAGTAGATCGCCCCCGTGTGGACGAAGAAGAGAATAACAGCTGTTCTCCCAACTCCACTGGTGAATCCTTTGATAACACCTGTAATAAGAGTTCAATAAACCCTCATTCAGACCAAATATAACATGACAAACCAAACTGGTTCCCTTAAAACAGAAACATCTTTATATTTAACCTCGGTTCCTCCCCCTTTCTGCTGACATTAAAGTTATAAGATAAGAAAAACCTTTATTCGTCCACCAAGGGGTGAAAAATCTCCTATCTCCGTATAAAACATGTATAAGGTGTAGACCTACTGAATTACTACATAAAAGTAAACAAAACTATACTTTCTGAGAGAATGTTTTATTGAGGTATATTCTTAAAAAAAAAAACGGCAAACAAAAAAACACCATCACCACAGAAAGTTATTCCAAAGTGGAAAACATCACTGTTCATTCTTTTTATCTCTTCATTACATTTTAACTGTAATAGTAGGAGACCAAAGCAGGAAACCATGGCGACAATGCATTAAAGAGGCAGATCTACGAATGACTTATTGCATAGCTGGATGGGAGCAGAACGAGAGGCAGTGTTGCTGAAAGTTATATTGAATAGCCAGAAGGGGACAACTGAACTAGAGAAACACTAAGATCTTCATCTTGCATGTCTCTCTAACCATATAGATCCACTACATTCAAACTGCACATATGGGGAGAGGGAGTCTGTATAGGAAACTATAAACAGTAACAAACCCTAACATGATCCTTAACACCGCCCACCCTCCCAAACCTCATCACCTCTGTTCTGGAATAAGGCAATCAAAGTAAAGTGGCCTTGTACAGGTGTGTGTGTGTGTGTCCAGTCAGGCCTTGTACAGGTGTGTGTGTGTGTGTCCAGTCAGGCCTTGTACAGGTGTGTGTGTGTGTCCAGTCAGGCCTTGTACAGGTGTGTGTGTGTGTGTCCAGTCAGGCCTTGTACAGGTGTGTGTGTGTGTCCAGTCAGGCCTTGTACAGGTGTGTGTGTGTGTCCAGTCAGGCCTTGTACAGGTGTGTGTGTGTGTCCAGTCAGGCCTTGTACAGGTGTGTGTGTGTGTCCAGTCAGGCCTTGTACAGGTGTGTGTGTGTGTGTCCAGTCAGGCCTTGTACAGGTGTGTGTGTGTGTCCAGTCAGGCCTTGTACAGGTGTGTGTGTGTGTCCAGTCAGGCCTTGTACAGGTGTGTGTGTGTGTCCAGTCAGGCCTTGTACAGGTGTGTGTGTGTGGTGTGCTCCTCTTCTTCCACCCTGGCCAGCAGATGGGTCTGGCAGTGTAGCAGGAAGGCGTCCAGAGAGCAGAAGGCCTGCTGGCAGGGCATGCAGTGGTAGAGCCTCTGCCTGCGAGCTCCAGGGCCCCTGCACACCTCCATGTCCTGGCTGCACACACAGCAGCACCTCCTCCTCACAGAGGCCTGGTGGAGCTCAGCGTGCTCCTGCAGTGATGCCCTCTGGGAAAACACTTCTGCACACGATGGGCAGGGGAAGTCTCCCTCCTCCTCCTCCTCCCGACCCTGCTCTGTCTTGGGCCTCACCGCCCCGCTCCCCCCCGGTCTCCTTCCCCGTGGCCGCCGACCTCTCCCCCTCCCCTCCCCCAGCGAGGGGTCTCTACATGGGCCAGGTTTCCTCTCTGCCAGTGCGGGGCTGTCATGGGCCTGGCTGCTGTGCTGCTTGGCATGAGCCCGGAGAGAGAGGTGATGAAGGAAGACCTTCCCACAGGTGGAGCAGGCAAAGGTTTCCCCCTTCCTGCGCTTGCTGGCCAGCGGCCGTGCGTCCCAGCGTAAGGTCGGCTCTCGGCTGTGCTTCTCTTTCCTGTGCAGGTACAGCTTGGCTGTGCTCACAAACACCATGTCACATGAGCGGCACGACAACACCTTCTGTCTGTCCAGAGAGACTCCTGGCAGCCTGCCACCCCCCCTCCCCCTCCCTCTCCCCCTCCCCGCTCCGTGCCCTCCCCGCCCTCCCCTGCTCTTCCTCCACTCGCTGGCATGGTTGCTCCTCACGTGAGATGACAGTCCTGCTGAGGAGCGGATACTCCGTCCACAATGGGGGCACTGGACAGAGGCAGGCGAGTCAGGAGAGGCAGGGTCAGTGGAGTCAGGGTCAGTGGAGTCCGGGTCAGTAGAGTCAGGGGGCCCTGCGTCAGAGTCAGGGGCCGAGGCAGGAGCCTGTAGGAGGGCAGAGCCAGGGGGAGGGGAGAGAGGGAGAGCGGTCTGATCCTCCAGGCAGGTGTGGAGCTGTAGGGAGGACAGCAGAGAAAAGCTTCTGCCACAGGACACACACTGGTGGGGCTTGGGCAGGGGGTGGCTCTCCTGCTGGTGCTGGGACAGCTCTGCCATGTCAGGGAAACCCTGGCTGCACTCTGCACTGCGGGAGGTAGAGAGAGGTGAGGGGGCGGAGCTGGCCCCTTCTGCCTGGGACATCAGCTGGGCCAGCCTGGTCAGAGTACCTGCTGTAGGCTGAGAGCCACGGAACGATTCCTGGGCCCTGGTTCTGGTCCAGCTGTAGGGAACTGCATCCATGCTACCCCACTCTGACACAGGAAAGATGGATACTAAATGAGCCTAATACAGCAAGCACATGCATAGATACAGACTTA